>CM061918.1:126052274-126439564 GCA_031002005.1 Vandiemenella viatica
TCTCTCTCTCTCCTCTCTCTCGATCTTACACCAGGCATGTTAGATAAACTATCTCTTTGTTAGTTTCAACGATGTCTCTAATATGACGTACGTGTTCCATGACTATAGTTTAAATACATGTCACTTTGAATTTTGATCGTGGTGTTAATGATATAAAAACGTGTTCGAAAAGTTGATAGATTAATTTTACCATGTTTGATACGTGCGCCACCTGAATAAACAGGAATAAATTTTAGTAATGATTGGGAATGAAATCTTCACGGATGTACAGCCGGATTGCGTTTTAAGACACTGTAT
Source organism: Vandiemenella viatica (assembly GCA_031002005.1). Taxonomy (NCBI): domain Eukaryota; kingdom Metazoa; phylum Arthropoda; class Insecta; order Orthoptera; family Morabidae; genus Vandiemenella; species Vandiemenella viatica. The sequence goes on from CM061918.1 coordinate 126,052,572, forward strand.
TTCTACGTCCAGCTCCTCCATCTTCTTCATGTCTCAAACCTTTTATGTTGTACTTTTTTTTAACCGACGGTTATTGAATACATCTATTTTTAGCGTGTGGCTCCATCCGCGGTCCGCACCCAAAGACAAAAGGGTCAGTCGGCAAGCGGCGTGTAGAAATAAACCCAGCCAAAACTGAAGCCATAATTCTAACAAGATACGCCGGAATAAATCCGTACGATACCTTGTAGTAACACTTAATTCCATGCTTACTTGGAGGGCACACATTAAAGACTAGCGTAAACGCGCCAGCGCCAGACTACAAGCACTGTACCCCCTACTAAACAGAGACAGCAAGCTCGCCGCGCCCATAGGTGTACGAATATACTGTACACTGGTCAGGCCAATACTTGAATATGCCTGCCTCATATGGCGACACACGGCCAGGACCAACCTCAACAGACTACAAACCATCCAGAACCGAACTCTGAAGAGAACCCTATACCTTAACTGCAGATTCTCCACTAAAGCAATCCACGAAGCAACAAAACTGCAATGCTCGAAGACAGATTTAAGGAACTAGAGATAAAATTCTATAAAGCAGCCCAACAGTCACAAAACCCACTAATAAACGAGCTGAGGGATATATCCTATCTGGCCAGGTCCGCACATCAGACCCCAGCTACCAGTACCTTAACTATAAAGCACTTAAAACCACAACTAATCACTCCACAAATATAAGCCACAACAAATCACGCCATAAACCAAAGACAAACCTAAACTGACGTCTCAAACCATCATAATTAATAGGAGTAAATGTCGAAAAGACAAAACCTCCAATATACACTCGCCATCGAAAGAAAAGGGTATAACTAATGGTTTGACCAAAGACCAACAGAGATGATAACCTTCAAAGGGATACGCCGACCACCACAATTCATGAAATGGAAAACAGTCCAAACATGCAAACATTTTATTTATGAAATTGTTAAGATGGTAGAAAGTTGGTAAATATTGCTTATTTCATTCAATTATAGTCTAGACCGGCAGCCGCGTGGTAATGGAGGAATGCAAGTAGTCTCGAGTACTCCAAGACCAATTTGAAACACCCTGTGTGTTATTCGGAACTGACTGTACTCTTGCAGGTCCTGTTAAGTCATTGTTGTACAACAGGCGTTATCAAGTGACGCTGGGTCTACTGTGCGCCTGTTACTTATTTTCGGCTTCACAGGCAGGTTAGTGAAGTAGTTCTCCTGTCGGTACAGTGGCGCCGTTATTGCAGCCGTGTTCTGACGGGGCGGTGTACTCTGGTGCGCATTAGAATTCAGACGAGTCGACCGGCCTCGGCTGCGCCTGACAGGCGGGCAACCCGCGCTGAGTAATGGCTCCCACTCTCTCTCTCTTCGTTCGCTCGGTCGAGCCGACTGCCGATAAAGGAAGAAGGAGAAGGGAGAGAGACGGCGTGAGAGAAACGAGCCGCGAGAGGCGCTGCAGTCACCCCTAGTTAGAGTGTCGAGGGGGGGGGGGCGCCAAGAGTTCCTTCTGGATGAGGGCAACTGCAGGATGTGGCGTCACAGCTGGGCTGCGGAAAGGCCGCTCTTTCCAAAGCGCAGAAGAAGTTTCCAGCAAGAGACATGTGGGATTCGAGACGACATGGAATATCTGCACAAGCCTACATCATTACGGTTCTGTAGAGATACTCATTTCCATGAGTGTTTCTCAGACCAAATCGTATACAGGGTGATTATAATTAAAGTTTAAGTTTCAAAACGCTCTAAAAAACGAACCATTGATTAGAATGGCGTCAAAATTGAACGGCGTATTATTGAAGAAGGGGGAAAGAACATGAAAAAAATAGTTCCAAATTTAAGCGACAGATGGCAGATCAGAAGGAAACAACTCCTGCACATGGCAAATTTTGTACGGATAGCATTGCAGGATGTAATGCACCGTGCTCACAGGCCTGTCCAATGTTCGGGCAATTCGTGCACTGCATGGTTGCACACCACCGCTCGACGCCTCCTGAACTGCTGTGGCCACTTCGTCAACTACCGCCGAATCACATCTTTTCCTTCCTCTACCAAACTGCACATCAAACGAACCTGAATTTTCGAATGTTTTCACCAGACCTATGACAGTCATCGGTCCAACGCCTTTTTTCACACCCTTGAGGGTCCCGAACTTCTGCAGAGCTACTGGTGCAGAATCACCGTTCATGTTCTTTCCTTCTTGTTCAATAATATGCCGTTCAATTTTGACGTCATTCTAATTATTGCTTCGGTTTTTAGAGCGTATATATATACCCTGTATATATATACAGGGTGAGTCAAAAGACACTCTATAACTTTGGAATAATATAGAAATTTGTTGTGATAACTTACTGAATCCTCAGATGTGTCATTTTGGTACGATATGACTACCATTTGTCATGTGGCAAACATCCCACCGGTAAACAGTATCTTGCCACACACGTTGCAGCAAATCTGGGTAACTTGTTGAATGGCAGTGTAGAATCGATTTTTCAGGTCGGCCAAATTGTTTGGTAGGGGAAGAACATACACACGATATTATATGAAATCCCAGAGAAAGAAACCCAGTGGTGTCAAGTCTGGGGAGCGGGGTGGCCATGTGATTGGCCCTTCACGGCCAATCCACCTACCTGACAAACGATTATGGAGGAAACCTCGAACTTCCCCCAAAGCGAATATAGAGGAAACCTCGAACTTCCGTGAGGTAATGAGGTGGTGCACCGTCTTGCTGGCAGTAAACCGTACCATCTTCATCGATCTGTAGAATTAAAAAGTTTTGAATCGTATCCACATACAGAATAGTAGTGACCTGGTGATTTAGCATCATTTCGCAGTGAAGAACCTCTCTCAACAAATTTCTTGTGCCAAGAGTAAATCGTAGACCTGCTTAAAGGTTCTTTAGCGTATTCGGTGCCAAATTTACGCCGAACAGTTGTCGCAGAGATCGTTTCGTGAAGCCAAATCACACAGCGATCACGCACCGCACCAGTGAGAGTAGCCATCTTAACTGCGCACTACGCTGGATCTCCTGGTGGCGGAACCGTGTACTGATGTACTGACACATCTACTGATCCTCTAAGTTATCTCAACAAATTTTTATTTAATTCCAAAAGTACTTAAGTCCTTTTTAACTCACCCTGTATATATGACTCAAACAGTGGCAACGAGTCTTGGCTTGTGAGCAATGAGGCCTTGGTAGGTCGCTGGCGGAAGTTGGCACCACATCTGTCCACGCAAGTCACCTACTTCCCGGTAAATTCCGTGGAAGGAGGCGATGATCTCTGACGCCATGTTCAATCACATCCCAGATGTGTTCGATCGGGTTCACATCTGGCGTCCAGTGACGATAGTCACCTTATTTCAGTCGTAGTTGCCGATGTCGTAGTGTTAACATTGGCACATACATGGGTCGTCGGCTGTGGAGGACCATCGTTAGGAGTGTTCGGTGCACTGTGTGTTCAGACACACTTGAACTCTGCCCAGCATTAAAGTCTGATGTTAGTTCCGCCACAGTTCGCCGCCTGTTCTGTTTTAACAGTCTGTCTAGCCTACGACGTCCAACATCTGCAGTGAGGGGTGGCCATTCAGCCCCTCGACGTTTGGACGTGGTTTCACCTTGGTTTCGCCACTTGTTGAAGACACTCACCACAACACTCCTCGAACACCCGACAAGTCGTGCAGTTTCCGAAATGCTCGTGCCGAGCCTCCGGGCCATCACAATCTGCCCTCGGTCAAGCTCAGATACATCGCTTGCTTTCCGCATTCTAAACACGGATAGCACGCTCACTGATACTACATGCACCGTGCGTGTGTCTGACTAGCAGTCATTCCTCTACAGGTGACGCTGCTATCGCCTGGACGGGCTTATATCGATGGTAGGTAGGTAGCCATAATGTTTTGGCTGATCAATAATACAACTTTATCACATGTATCTGAGGTCTGTCGTAGCTAAAGTAACACGTAAACTTATTTTTTATTTCTGATGCTTTCGTAGTTCTCGCAATTGTTCTTATGGTTTCTTCTAATTTGTGTTTTCTGTATTTCGGAACATTTTTTCGAGTCATCTTTATTTTTTTTGTAATTTTTAATTTAATATCGATTTTTACTTATATTTCGACGAATATTTTTACTATCTCACTTTGACTCCCAGCGAAGCTCCATTGCGTGGGCGCTAGCGCTTGTCGCCACTTGTCGCAGTTCTGCCAACATTGCGCGCTGACCCACATTCGCGCCTTTCATGTGCCGCGCGTGACCGACCGCCTGTGACGTCACAGGCGTGTCTGCCAATGGCGCGGCGGGCTGCCGCGTCCTTTGTTCAGCACACCGACAGGTGTTTATTTCAAGACGGGCCCGCTCGTCTGTCGGCAATATTCTGACATCAAGTCCGTGGACGACACAATGCTCTGGGAGTCGATATCGAGGTTATTGTTCCACATGCACCGCGGAGTGGTTTTAATAAACTTTATGACAGGACCGAGCGTGGAAGGTGAGTGGTAACGCTGTGGTCTCGCTTTATGGGGGACGCAGGTTCGAATTCCCGTCCGGCCATCAAGGTTTTTCCACGGTTTCGCGAGATCGCACCAGGTGAATGTAGGAATGATTCGTTTACAAGGGCATGGCCGTGGCCGAATTCCTTCCTGTTCCTTGCCACCATTCATTTCCCACATCTAATGATGTTGACATTGACGAGGCGTAAAACCATAAGCAAAAAAAAAAAAATACTAAGGGGGCATCCATAAATTACGTGATTACGAAATTACGGATTTCTGCCCTCCCTTCCTCTGGTGAGACTTCGTGAGACCTGGTCCGACTCCTCCCCCCCCTCGTCCCCACTTTTTGACGAAAAATACCCCTAAAATCGAGCTTCGAGTGTTTTTTGGAACTTTTTTTTTTCTTTTTAGCTCTACAATTCATCAAAATTTCCAAAACCTCACCCACACTTTTCGACGACTTTCACCTTCGTGAGATTTCCCCCCTCCTATTATTTCACCTCACGTAATTTATGGACGCCCCCGAACGTCAGATTGACCGCGTAATATTAAAGACTTTTTTTTTTTTTTTAAAAAAAACTCTACTGCTGTTTGAAGGGTGGTGAAAAATTGACGTGAGATGAGATTTTTATCGGACCCCTTTCCCCCCTCCTACCTTTAAATGAGATTTTGCTGGACCCCCCCCCTTTTCCCCCAATTTTGAGCCAAATTTCTTTGCCATCATTTTGGTCTAAGCCTCTTGGTTAGTGTCAGCTGAAAGCATAGTGTTTTCATCATATCTTAGTAGGTTATTCCCTTAGCTATTTCGTGTGAGCTGGCCCTAAGCAGTTGACCTCACCGTGGCCGGCCCTAGTGTTTGTTTTTCCCGCAGCGAGCGCTGGCGATTCAGTCAGAACAGACGAATTTTCCGCTCGCGCTGTTCCCAACGCGCGCGCTGACCTGTGAAACGGCTCGCCCCTGCCGCGTCGGCTGCCCGCTCGATACGCCTCCCTCTCCACCCAACCAAAAGTCCATCAGCCCCGCGAGAGACACCTCACTATACAGGGTGATTCAGGAGAAACGGTAAATACTGAAGGGGAAGCACTAAACCACCTCACTATACAGGGTGATTCAGGAGAAAAGGTGAATACTGAAGGGGAAGCACTCAACCACCTCACTATACAGGGTGATTCGGGAGAAACGGTGAATACTGGGAAGCACTCAACAACCCCACTATACAGGGTGATTCAGGAGAAACGGTGAATACTGAAGGGGAAGCACTCAACCACCTCACTATACAGGGTGATTCGGGAGAAAAGGTAAATACTGGGAAGCACTCAACAACCCCACTATACAGGGTGATTCAGGAGAAACGGTGATACTGAAGGGGAAGCACTCAACCACCTCACTATACAGGGTGATTCGGGAGAAACGGTGAATACTGAAGGGGAAGCACTCAACCACCTCACTATACACGGCGATTCAGTAGAAAAGGTAAATACTGAAGGGGAAGCACTCAACCACCTCACTATACAGGGTGATTCGGGAGAAAAGGTAAATACTGGGAAGCACTCAACAACCCCACTATACAGGGTGATTCAGGAGAAACGGTGAATACTGAAGGGAAGCACTCAACCACCTCACTATACAGGGTGATTCGGGAGAAAAGGTAAATACTGGGAAGCACTCAACAACCCCACTATACAGGGTGATTCAGGAGAAACGGTGAATACTGAAGGGGAAGCACTCAACCACCTCACTATACAGGGTGATTCGGAGAAAAGGTAAATACTGGGAAGCACTCAACAACCCCACTATACAGGGTGATTCAGGAGAAAACGGTGAATACTGAAGGGGAAGCACTCAACCACCTCACTATACAGGGTGATTCGGGAGAAAAGGTAAATACTGGGAAGCACTCAACAACCCCACTATACAGGGTGATTCAGGAGAAAAGGTAAATACTGAAGGGGAAGCACTCAACAACCCCACTATACAGGGTGATTTAGGAGAAAAGGTAAATACTGAAGGGAAGCACTCAACCACCTCACTATACAGGGTGATTCAGTAGAAAAGGTAAATACTGAAGGGGGTGATAGTATGAACAATACTCAGTAAAAAAGTTTGTATTGACATGTGTCTGATTTCCATTCATTTAGGAGATACAGATCCTGGAATGTTACACGTGAAATAAACCTAAGAAAAAAATCAAGAGCACACAAGTAACTTATTGAAGTACTTCATTCATGCTAAAACCCACACATATTTGATGTGTGAACGAAGGCTGACGTTGGAATATAATCTTCGTGGGTTCGATGCCGGATTGTGTGGGTGAAAGACGAGCTTTCGGCGACGAACTCTGCCGCCATCTTCAGAAGATATCGACAGAGTTCGTCGCCGAAAGCTCGTCATTCACCCACACAATATGGCAGTGAACCCGCGAAGATTATATTACTCGCGCATTTTACAACAGTTAAAATTAAATGTTGGAAAATCTTACCATCGACTTCAGTTCACTTTGCAACTCTCTTCGCAACAGTACGTGTAGCTCTACTGAGTACGTCTTGGTGTACTATTATGGAGGTAGCAGTGTTTACAATGCGAGCCAGAAATTCGTCTCTGGCGGTTTACTTTTTTTTTAAGGACATCGTTTTTCAACCATCCCCGCACACAAAATTTTAATGGGGTAAGGTTTATTTTATGCATAACGCTCCAGCACCTCTTTTTCCAAAACGAATGTAAATCGGACACAGTTTTATATGAGCATTTTTACTCAATATTATTCATACTACCCTCTCCTTTAATATTTAACATTCCTCCTGAATCATCCTGTATACTGAACTTCCTTTTATTGTTTAGGGTTTTACACCTCTTACTTCTAAGTCATTGGAGCTAAAACAGGATTGCGACCAAGGAACGGGACAGAACTTGGCTATGACCCTTAAATGTAACCATCCCGGCATTGACTTGGAGTGTTTTTGGAAAACAATGGAAAATCGCAGTCTGCATGGCCGAACGGGTATCCGAACACGCGTTCTTACGGAAAGTTACGACCGAGCGTTACCGCAACCCAGCAGGTTAGGCATCTCACTCCATCTGTTTCCACAGTTACATATTGCTTATCTCACATATCACTGTAATTCCAATTGCTACTTATTTCTATAACGATTGGCGGAATACCATGAATACACTGAGGTGGCAAAAGCCATCAGACACCTCTTAACATCTTGTGGGACCCTCTCGTACACGACGATGTGCAGAACGTAAAAAGGAAATAAAAAAATCCCCCCGTTTCTACTTTTAATAGCCTTTACCTCAAGCCTAATGTCTAATATAGATATCTAGATATGTATAGATGGCGTGACATTAGTGACGGAAAAATACCAACGACGGGAAAGTCTTCAGTGACTCGTAAAGTTTAATTTTATTCCACTTTTTTCAGTCGTAATGTTTTAGCATATGTTTTTAACTAAATTCGCGTGTTTAGGTTAAAATCAAATGCTACCAAAAGCAAACAGCTAATAGACTAAAATCTCGTATGTCTTAAGGTGCGTTCCCACGATCCCTTGTAACGAAGGCGAGGCGAGACGGGACCTCATTAGCCGAAGTTTAGGGAGGACCGCGGGCCGCAGGTTAGTCCTAGCTTACCTCGCCGCCACCTCCGCACCACGTTGCCTAGTGTCGTTTGGCACAGAGCACTTTACAGCAACAGAAGGGGTGCGCACCGCTGCTGCAAACCGATGGCAACAGTTCACCTCTACACACGCCTGTGATGTTTACCGACTGAGAGTGGGTAGCTGCGTCTCTTCTCCGCTAGCAGAGGCGGCCCTGTTCCCATGGCGTGTGGTTGAGTATTTCCCGTCCCGTCCCGTCTCGCCTTCGTTACAAGGGATCGTGGGAACGGGCCTTTATAATGTCATCGGCTGGCGTCGGCTCACATCGTGCGTCATCGGCCCACTCTATCAGAGCTCCAGTCAACGTATAAATACCACATAAAAAACACACTTCCTGATAAAAAATGAAGCACCCACAAGAGGAGGAGGAAACGAAATGTTGACAGGGTATGTGACATTACTTCAGCGAATACAAAATCGAGTTAAATTTACAAAAGTACTTGGTAGTATGCGCCAACTTATCAGTACAACGTTGCACTCCCTCTGGTCTGGTTGCATTGATTTGGTTGCGAAGGTTGTCATGAAGCCATTGTATCCTCTCCTGAGGCAAGCTGGCCACAACTGTTGTAACTGGTCCTTGATATCCTGGATACTGGCACTGGGACGGAGTTGACGTCAGAGCTGGTCCCACACATGTTCTGTCGGGGAGAGATCTGAGGATCTTGCTGGCCACGGGAGTACCTCAACATCGCGCACACAGTTCATAGAGACACGTGCTGTATGTGGAAGAGCGTCGTCTTGTCAACACTATACTGTCTCGTGAGAGACAACACATGAGGACGCAGGATGTCCGTGACGTACCGTTGTGCCGTCAGAGTTCCCTCAATCACTACCAGCCGTGACCTGAAGTCACACCCGATGGCTCCCCACACCATGACGCCAGGAATAACACTACTGTGCCTCTACAAGACATTGGAAGGGTGGGACATATCCGCAGGTCACCACCATACGCGCCGACGATGGTCATTCGACGTAGTGCAGAACCGCGATTCGTCAGCAGTCACGACACCACTCCAAACGCAGCCGTTTGTCTTATGGTGTTAACAACAGCCTATGCATGGGACCGTAATTCCCTAGTCCAGATGCTACTATTCTCCAACCAATGGTGTGGGATGACACAGTATGTTGCAGGGAATCCATTACTTGTTCTCGGATAGTAGGGATTACGATTTACTTTTTGTGGTCTTAGGTCGTCGACCGGAACGTTGACGACGCCTTTGCATGCCTTCCATATTGCTGAATCTTGACTTCAGCAACCACCTTGAACTATAATGGAGAGCCGTATTGGCGGGTGGCTGCGAATGCGCCGTTGTCAAACCGTGCAGTTAACAGTTAAATTCACCTGTTTGCTTATAGTAATAGTTAGTGCGTTGACGCTCGTACTAAGCAACACAGAACACTCAGCGTTGCCATTTTCTAGTGTTAGACAGAGAGCGCTACGCGAGAATATTCCTCAGTGCGGCAACAGCGCATTCGCAACCAACCGCCAGTTTCTCTGACCACAGCCATAGCAGCTGCACTGTCAAGTATGTTCTCAAGGTAACTAACATCTCATCAACATACACATTTTTTTTTTGCATGGCGGCCATAATCCCGTGCTGCTCATCGCAATACTATTGTGTGCGTCTACTTCCCTTCCTGCAGCGAATATTACCACTCTTTGCATATCATTCTCTGAACTGGAACGGATGATTCGTTCCACTGAGCCAAATATTTCTGGGGGAATATTGCACGCGGTCGTAATATCGGGGACGGAAAAAAAAAACGTATGTCGGTGGCGGGATGTGTAGAGACGGACCCAGTGCTGATCCTTGAGGAAACTCGTCCGTGGGTTTCATCAGTCTGCCGCTGGAGAGAGGCGAATAAGCTCCAATAAAAGAGACGCGGATACTCTGGCGAAATTAAAATGGGCGCCGGCGCAGATGAAACGGGCCTGCCAGATGAAAGCTCCAGGTGTCTACGGCAGCCTAATTATACCAAGACTTTGTCTCCGCCGGTAATCAGTTCATGTTTTTCCTGTGTGTGACATTACGCTGGATTTAGGACCACCTCGTTAAAGCGCTGTAATAAGCCTCGTAACTGTAGAACCACGCCTCAGTAAGGCTTACACGAGTTTTTTTTTCTAAGATGAAGTCAAATACTCGTTTAAAATAATGCAAAGACGAAATTGAATACACGGCGTGCAGTTACTAGGAAGACTATTGTTCTTCTAATGGCTTTACGCCTCGTCGACGTCATTTTTGGCGGGAGAGGACTGGACCCACGGAATTCGGCCATGGCTATTTGAGGGAACTATCTCGGCACTCGCGTGCAGTGATTTGTGGAAACCCAGGAAAACCTAAATCTGGATACCCGGACGGGGATTCGAACCTTCGTCCTTCCGAATGCGAGGCCAGAGCGTACTAGGAAGAAATAACGAACGGAGAAGTCGATGAACCTGCGATGATGAATCAAATCAAACAGAATGATGAAAGAGACCGATAAAAAAATAATATAACAGCGGTATAGGTTAAAGAAGAGAAAATAAATATGTGATATTCGTAAACGTCAAAATTGTCACTACAACTCAGAATTCAATACTAATGAGTAATGATATGTTATTCTCAGTTCCCCATTATTATTTAGCGCTCCGGTGGCAATTTCTCTACACACCCATTTCCTGTGCCCACCTATTTGCTCTCTACAAATTTAAACTTTAAAATTTTTAAACGTTCTTGGTGAATGATTCATCAATTCTCTTGGTAACTCATTCCAATCCCTGACTCCCTTACCTACGATAGAAAATCTTCACGCACCCTTGTGCCTGAAATCGAGTGCCAGCTTGTAGTCATGGTCATCCTTTCACTTCCGCGCATTTCTTTTAATTCTTAGACCAATGTCTTTCCATACCTCATTACTAGTATATGCCATGTCCACTCCCATGACCCTCTTCACCCTCCTCCTGTCTTTGAATGAATCCCGTTCCAGCTCTTTTATCATATGTGTTACTGATTCTGTTCTATGGTAATTTCCAGAAACAAATCTAGCAGCCCTTCTTTTAACCCCCTTCAACTCCTATATTTGATACTTAAAATGTGGATCCCATACTACACCACCATATTCAAACAATGGTCTGACCAAAGTTTTGTAACCCGATACCTTTACATCTCTCGTACATCCCCTCATCACTCTCTCCAACAAGTACAGAATTTTGAAACCTTTTCCTATCACCTGTCCAATGTGCCCAGTTGAGCTTGTTATCAAATGTTATTTACATTTCAAGTCTTCAACAAGCAATTATTTCCCCACCATATAATCGTAATCAACCTTTTGTTTTTTTTATTTGTGTTTCTAATAAGCCGACTCTTCTTTGCATTTACCTTCATCCCATGTTAACCTTCCCACCTAGACATCCTGTCCAGATCACCCTGCAACTGTTCACAGTCCTCTACCGTTTTGATCCTTTTATATTTTCACCTGCAAACAACCTAACTTCTGCCAGTAAACCTATCTACATAATCACTTATTAAAATAATGAAAAGCGATGGCCCCAATACGCTACCCTGTGGCATTCCAATCTATACTTCCAATTCTTTTGATGCTGCATTTCCTACCGTATACCGAGCGTGGTGGTGTTACGGCTAGCGTTCTGGCCTCGCATTAGGGAGGACGGCTGTTCGAATCCCCGTCCGGGCATCCAGATTTGGGTTTTCCATGGTTTCCCAAATCACTCCAGGTTAATGCCGGGATGCTTCCTTCAAAAGGCCATGGCCGAATTCCTTCCCATTCCTTGCCCCCCATCCTTTCCCGTCTCTAAAGATCTCGCTGTTATAGAGACGTTAAGCAGATAAAAAAAAAATTCTTCCGTAACTTTTTGCTTTCTATCTTTTTAAAATTTCTTCTACCCAGAAAATCACTTTCTCATCCATTTCATTAGTTTTCACCTTATTTACGATCATTTTATGGCTCACTCTGTCAAATGCCCTAGAAAGATCTAAACTACACATTGAATTTGGCCTTCATTCTCCGATTCATCCGAAGAGATGAGATTCGCATGAATATCCTTGTCTAAAGCATTATTAACTATTGGATAATACTATCTGTGTTTTAGTGACCGATTTTGGCATTGACAGATATAAAACATTTATTTGCTCTTACATCGAGTTTCAATAGACTTGAAAATTGTAAATTGAATCGTTCGCCAAGTGAATATTACTGGTCACTAAAGTGATTAACTTTGCCGGCTGTGAGAAGGTTCTTTTAAGCATGAGGTGTATTTTATTTAACTTTTTATTGCAGTAACACTTTCAATGTAAATGTCGGTTCTTTATCGAGGATTGCCAAGGCACATTCGATGAACAAGCCTAGCGAAATTTTACAAGCAGCCTACATAATTATTCACGTCCAAACAATAACTCAAATAATCAGTTAGCACTTAATACTTCAAACTACCTGCAGCAAAAAAAAGAAGTAATCTTAAAGGAAATTATAAACAATTTACAAGCTTTTGACATTGCACTTGACAAAATATATAATTTCTGTGCATCGGAAATGGGCTCAAATATGGCATTTATCACATCATAACATACTGATGTCATTTAATTAGAATGCCAAGTATCGTAATCAATTTAGCTAATTTACAAAGTCTGCCAAGATCATTCAAATCATGTTATATACAAAACAAAGCACCATACATTTACAAGCCAGTCTCACGTAATTCCAATAAATTAATTATGTCGTCTATTTCACAAGACATTAATTGGTTGGCGGGAAGAATTTTAAAGAAACCTAGCTTACAGTTATATTTCGATAGATTGAGAAGGAGGTAAGAAAAATCGTAAATGATAGTTGATAGGATGATAGAAATATGCACTTGGAACATAGAAAAAACAGTGACCTGAAGAATTAAACCAAAACTATCACGCAACGGAATGCGAACACAAATGAAATTGTAAAAGTATGAAGACGGATTGACCCAAAAAGACCATCAGATATATTGTATGTGGAGAAGCTGAAAAGGATTGAAGGGATACGAACCGCACTATAGATAAGTATTGACAGTTTGCGACCTGAGTAAACAACTTCAAAATTCCGAGAAGCAGCTAAAATAATGTCTGGCTAATAATATATAAGGACCAGAGATAGATAGGAAAAGAATAAATTAAAGAGATGTTTAACGAGGTAGGCAGCTGCAGAACACGAAGAAAAAAGATAAGAAGAAATCTTAGAAGTAACACAAGCAGATGAATTAGAATTACCTAGCATGATGGGTAACTGGGCAGGCATTAGCATAAGTTCCGGCAGCATGATTTTTACGTCCATCTATTATTTGATTGAAATGCAATTTGTATGTGTAATTATTAGTAGCAGAATACTATTGTGCCGGGTTGCCTATCGGAATATGACCACAAGTATTTTTAATTAAATTTTTAAAAAATTCATATAATTTCGCTCACTTGTTTTTTAAGTAACTTATGATTTCTTTCAAAAAGAGATGTAAAGAACAGAACAAGTTTGGGTTGGCTATGTAAAAGTGGTCGCAAGTATGGGTTGCCAGCATAGGATGCGATGCGCTAACTCTCTCTCGCCCTTACACATCTTTAACAGCTGGAAACCCCTACTTGTATTTTATTTATTCATTTTTTTTTCTTTACTTTCGGCTTTACGCCTCGTCGACGGCTAAGGTCATTAGAGGCGGGATGGGACTGGGGACAAGGAACGGGAAGGAATTCGGCCATGGCCTTTTTGAAGGAAGCATCCCGGCATTCGCCTGGAGTGATTTGGAGAAACCATGGAAACCCCAAATCTGGATGCCCGAACGGGGATTCGAACCCGCGTCCTGTGGAATGCGAGGCCAGAGCGTTAACCGTTCACCCACCACGCTCGGTCCCCTACTTGCAGCCTTTTACATAGGTAAACCAAACTTTTTATTTGTTTTTCATGTATCTCTTCCAAATGAATTATAATTTATCTAAAACACAAGTGAACGAATTTTTTTTTTTTTTGAAAAAATATTTTGTTGGATCAACCCGACAGAATACGTATTCTGCTACTAATAATCAGACATAAAAATTTCATTTCAGTCAAATAACAGATGGACGTAGAAATCATGCTACGGGATCTTGGACTACTAGGACCTGACGCCTGGGAAAGATGGGTTCGATACCCGGAACGGCAATTATTTCGGTTTTTCCGTTTTCTCTCGTAATCAGTCCATGCGGTTGCTGGCATGTTTCCTTCAAAAGGCCATAGCAGAATACCTTCCTGTTCCATACACAAAACCCTGTCTCGGATCTACTGACCTCGACCATAAAGCCCTAATTAGAAATTTTTACGCGTCTTGTAACACTGTTTTCACTGGTCTTCCTTTTATTTACATCAGAAGGCAATGTTTTCAAATGTCGCAAGGGGGACACATGATACGTGTAATATTTGCGAATTTAGTGACATAGTGGTTTAATATCTTTGATCACTCGGTGACGTAACTTCCGTCGCTAATTTCCGTTACACTGCTAAACGAAATCAGTCGCCGTCCAACGCGCCATTAGAAGTTTGCTGCAGAATATGTCTGGTGTCGATGACCTCGTTGTGCTAGCCCCGAAATTCCCCAGCGCAGTGGTCACTTAACGTAACACCATAAGATAGTATGCGGTTTAATGTTTTGTGTTCTTTTCTCTGCAACTCTAAACAACTGACTATAGATATGGTATATCGACCATCCCTCAACAGTTGCTTGTTAATCAATTGTAAATGAAATCACCGTCTGTAAACAAATATTTTTTAATTTATGTGGACTCAGACTGATGATGCCCCATTTCTTAAGGGCGAAACGCCAGTTGTTAACACACGGAATTTTCATTTGGAATTGTTTATCAAAATTTATGTTTTGATGAAGTGTGTATGAATTTGACTGTAATTTAACATATGAGGCTTACTGTTTTGTATTTTTCCCTTTCTCTTGTTAAATGTTCTTTCTCTTTAACAGACTAACTGTAAGCGGGCTACTTGAGTTATGTCCAATAATGTCAAATAATAATGGTAATAATGATAAATGTAGCACCGTTAGTCTTGCGGGAAAAAACTTCAGCGTAGAAACCGAACGACGGAAGCGTTGTAGTGTTTTTCACACATATAATAATACAGGCTTCGAAAGAAGCAAAGGACTTTAAGAATCTTTTATGGATTGTGTTCAGAAACTAAGGCTGCAAGGCGGATATTCCTGGAGTGTCGTCCGTTAAACAGAAATTAGTAGTTTGCGGTAATGATAAGACATGCTGTTAGAAACTGTACATAGTTTCAGCCACCCGCCACCAGCAGCGCTAATTGCACGTAAACACAAATGGAGACTCGTTTGGAAAACTGGTTGCGTGAAGAAATCCGCTCAGTTATTGGAGTTCTGTGGGCGAAACATGTAACCGCGGCTGAAGTTCACCACAGCTGGTAGAGGAGACTATAATGTCTCGTCAGGATATCGCAGAATGGCGTCGAGAGTTTGCGGCCGGTAGAGAAAACGTAACCGGCGAAGATCGTCGGCCACCCTCCCCATATCCCGAACCTTGCTCCAAGCGACGCTCTCCTTTTTTCTCACTTGTAGCATCATCTAGGAGGCCGACGATTAGCCCCAGACGAGGAGATGAAACACTTAGCGACAAGTGGCTGAACACGCAAGGACAGGATTTTTTCCAAGCGGGAATATTCAAACTCATTCCTCGAAGCGATAAGTGTCTAAACCGAAATGGAGACTATGTCGAAAAATTACGTTGCCTATATTGGTTGTGTGAAATAAAATGTACACGTGCAGCCGCGACCAGTATGAGAACTAGAGTGCTGTGGATCGTCAATCCGACACCCATTTACGGAGCGACGTGAAGGCTTGTTTTGGACTGAGCCTCTGGTATGTGGTAAACACACTGGGCAGGTGGCGCGGTATAGCAGGTGCCAGCCCAGCGCAGGTGTCTAAACCACTTGCTGCCTGTTTGTTTGCAGGTTGAAGCTGTGATCGGCGGCTTGGCGAGAACCAAGGAGTCACACACTTTATACCTCTCACCCAGGGGCGGATCCAGGGGGGGGGCTAGCGGGCTCAAGCCCCCCCAAACGTATCTAGGTCCACCCCTGACAATGTAGTTTTGAGACTTTTTTTTAGCTCTACCGATTTCAGGCCCGAGGAGGCTATAAATACTACCTTTTTCCCGACTCAAGCCCCCACCCCCCAAAAAAAAACCAAAATCCACTGAACGCAAGCCCTCTGAACCAAAATTCACTCAAGCCAAGCCCCCCCCCCCAAACCAAAGTCCGCTCAAGCCCCCCCAAAACAAAATCCTGGATCCGCCCCTGCTCTCACGTATAGGCAGTACAGTTCCAGCAAACTTGGATTACCCATCAGCTGATCAAGGAGCAGCCACATAGCGTTTCTCTTGAAGACATCCTTTCAGGAAACATACGTTCCAGAAATCAGGATATCCAGCATATTTTTAACTCGAAAAGAAAAGGGTCAATGGCCGCCATTTGTCAATATTAGACCATTTTCACTACCGGAAGTATCTCAAAACCTTTTTCTGCACTCGTAATATTATAAATGTGAAAGTAACTGTCTGACTCTCTCTCTCCGTGTGTCTGTTACGTTTTCACGACTAAACGGTTAAAGCGATCTTGATGAAATTTGATGAGGAAATACTATATATCATTAGTAACTACATATAATAATTTTTTCGAGATAAATAACATATTTTATCATGAAATTTTGAAAAAAGTATTCTATGTACTTGCTAATAAATATGGTGACAGACAGACGGGTAACGTGTGTCTGTTTAATGTTATATCGCTGACTCAGGCTTTTTTTCTGTCAGTTTCATGTATAGATTTAACTTATTATGGAATATAGATGTGGATTTGCACTGCTTGCGATGACATCAATAAAGCATTGACACATAAAGCGTGTTAATACGTGGTCTCTCTTGTAATTGGAAAGCAGAAAAGAAACAAATAGCAACGCATATGAACAGAATAAGGAATCTGTAACGAAAATTGCGCTGATGAAAGAATTCTAACCTGCTCTGTATACCAGAGGGCACTAACTGAATACACAATGCAGTACTTGATACAGGAGGGAGCCTAAAATCACAGATAGTGATTGTACATTCCCCTTAAACATTTCGGCTGAGCTAAATTATGGTACAGTGCGTCAGTCGCGCCAAGTTTTGGGCCCTGTGGTTGCGCTGACGTCACTGGGCGCGTGCTTCCTCATTGGCTGCTTCCGGCAGTGCTCTGTCCGTACTCCAAACTGAGTTAGGCCCAAACAGCTCCGCGTCTATAAACGTCTGTAGCATCTACCTGCTATGAATTCAGATAGTGAGGATGATATTTCCTTCAAGTACCATGACCTATATATACCCTGTGACATAATTATTTAAAAAAATTTTAGCTCTGTAATTTTCACGGATGTTCCATTATTGACTGGTCTGTTGCTATGTCCGGGGTACCGTCAGTTTTTTTTTTTTTTTAATTTTTTATAGCTTCGATACGACTTTTAAAATTTTCTTGTGCACTGTATGTGTGTTCTTTAATTAATACCGTCGTCGTTTTCCTTCCATTTCCTTAGCCACAATTCTATGCTGGTTCTAATGAGTTCGATGTAAGTGGGGCAAAACGCTATAATTAAAAACAATTAGTCTCGCGCGACACGGAACCCACAGCAAAATTCTGTATTAATTTGAATTCGCTAAAAAAAAAAAAAAAAAAGAGGTTTTTTGTTTTAAATTTAGTAACAAATGATTTTTAAATGGGTGTCGTTATTCGTATTGTGAAGTTGTCTTTCAAGTGGTATTTGATTTAAATGCGCACAGTGAAATCTTGGAATCTGTCTTATGGTTCAGAAGCAGGAATTGAGGCCGATCGTGGTGGGTGTGCGGTTAACGCTCTGGCCTCGCATTTAAGAGGACGAAGGTTCTAATCTCCGTCCGGGCATCCAGATTTATATTTTCCATGATTTCCCCGAATTCACTCCAGCCAATACCGAAATGTTTCCTCCAAAATGCCATGGCCGAATTCCTTCCCTTTCCTTGCCTGCCATCCTCTGCCGCCTCTAATAACCGTGGCGTCGACGGGGCGTAAAGACGTAAGCAACAACAAAAAAAAAAGAAAAAAAAAATCACACATAACATCTCCTAAGCAAGGTGTTCAGCATATCAAAAGTCAATGTTTATATGCATGTCAGTGATTTGCTTGTTTTATATCGGAACTTCGTGCAGAATGTTTCTTTTATTTAATTGTCTATTTAAAGCGGCCGCCACGATCGGATGACCAAAGATTTGTAATTAAATCACACTTTGTTCAAATTTTTCAATTTAAAGTTATAACCTTCACCTTGATGTTTTTTCTAAACTCTCATTCAGCTACAACACCTTCTTCTCTTCAACATTAAAATATTTAAACTACCTTTCTAATTCATCAACTATCATACAGTCAGATACGGTCTGGTGGCTCAGTGGTTAAGGTGTCTGACTGGGTATCGGAAGGTCCCCGGTTCGAATTCCTTTCTCTGATGGGATTTTCACATAAAACTCAATAAACTCTAGTATCTCTAATAATATTTTATCCATGATGGATTGGTGGAACTTCCGCGACTGTGATGTCAAATATGGGTTGTAAAAAATACAGCAACCAGTCACAATATGATTTTGTTTATTGAACCATTACCGGTTTCGAGCTATACCTGCTCATCTTCAGATGGTTTGTAAATTTACATCAATAAATGTGATTTACAGGAATGTATGGTTGTCCTACAGTAACAAAAGAAGTTTTTGTAAATGTTTACATCAACAAATGCAATATACAGGAATGTATGGTTGTCCTACAGTAACAAAAGAAGTATTTGTGTATTGAGCATAAATTAATAAGGTATGATGAAGAAGATTACAATTTGTTATTACTTATTCAGATGCAAAATTTGTAATCTTCTTCATCATACCTTATTAATTTATGCTCAATACACAAATACTTCTTTTGTTACTGTAGGACAACCATACATTCCTGTATATTGCATTTGTTGATGTAAACATTTACAAAAACTTCTTTTGTTACTGTAGGACAACCATACATTCCTGTAAATCACATTTATTGATGTAAATTTACAAACCATCTGAAGATGAGCAGGTATAGCTCGAAACCGGTAATGGTTCAATAAACAAAATCATATTGTGACTGGTTGCTGTATTTTTTACAACCCATATTTTACTAGTATCTCTATCGTAATGTTGCTGGCGAGATTAGCCCTAGGCTCGACATTTCTCAGTGTTTGTTCTACATCTACATATATATATATATACTCTGCAATTCACAAAATTGTGGGTGGCAGAGGGTGCTCAGCACCAAAGCTAATCGCTTTGCTGTGCATTCCAATCCCTAATGGTACGAGGGAAAAAAGAATTCATATAAGAATCAGTTCGGCACCTTATTTCTCTAATTTTATCCTTCCTGTCCTTCCGACTCAAATAGGTTACTGGAAGAAGTATTTCACTACACTCAAAAGTGAAAGTGGGAGTACGCATGTTTTCCAATAAGTTTAAATGAAACGTGTGTCGTCTATCTACCAGAGACTCCCAACCTAATCTACTAATCAGTTCTGTGACGCTTTCATAACGACTGTAGCAAGCGGTCACGAATCGAGCGGCTCTTCTCTGTACTTTCTCTATACTTTCGATCAATCCCTTACGAAACGGGGACCAAATGGCACAACAATAATCCAAATGTGGACGCACAAGAGATTTGTACGCTATCTCCTTTGTTTGTTCATTACAATTTTTCAAGATTCGACCTATGAATCGCAGCCTAGAATTTGCTCTACCTACTAACGAATTAATGTGTATGTCCCATTTCATGTTCCTTTGTACTGTTACTCCAAAATATTTCATAGAATCGACCATATCAATAACTGAACTGTTTAGCTACCTCGTATTTCTGAACAATCGGATTGTTTTTGTTAGTTATGCTGATTGTCTTGCACTTTTTACAATTTAGAGTAAGTTGCCACTCAGCGCACCAAGCCAAAATAACATTCAGATCGCGCTGAATTTCTAAGCAATCGGCCAAATTTCTTACTTCCCTATAAATAACCGCATCATCAGCAAACAATCTAAAAAGGCTTTTCACTTTGTCTCCGAGATCGTTTATAAAAATTAAGAAAAGAAGTGGTCCTAATACACTTCCTTGAGGTACACCCGATGTAACATCTAGATTAGAAGAACCTTCTCCTTCAACGACAACATACTGCGACCGTCCAGTTAGAAAATCCTTTATCCATTCACAAAGCTGATCCGATATACCGTACGCTCGAAGCTTCGCTAAAAGGCGGTTGTGTGGCACAGAGTCAAAGGCTTTCTGGAAATCTAAAATAATTGCATCTACTTGTGAACCTGCATCGATAACTTTCATTAAGTCGTGTGTAAATAGGGCCAGCTGTGTTTCACATGATCTTTTCTTCCGAAATCTGTGTTGATTTGTTGTATCTCCTTGTTTGGTACCGAGTAAGTGTTTTGTAACGCCGCGTTGTTTTATTTTCTGTTCCAGGTGAGTAACACAGACCTGTATATGAGAGGCAGTGCTTTCAACCATGCGCGCGCGGTTTGAGGTATGTTTTGATCCACATGTACTGCTTATCTCTCGGCTGTACCACCTCGGCCAATTCGTCGATTGCGAATACCTGGACTTGGTGCTCCTTAAAGCGCCACAATTCTTTACTCGGGGTTCAAACCCCGGACCGGCGAACGCGCCAACATCATTTATGTCTACACGCGGTTTCCCGCCATCATCTACGTCAGTGTCTCACCCTGTGGTCCTCGAAGATGGTTTAGGGGGTCCTGAGGCAGAATATTGTAAATTTAGACACCGTAATCGTACTGAATAATTACCTAGTGTAATCTGCGAGCTCAGCTTTTTAAAATCCACCAATATTTCAATGACCAGGAAAAAAATATGGCTTTTCCAGGCTGAGGATAGGACTGTTTTTCCTAAAATAGTCCATTCATTTCTAGGTGAAATAAAATATTGTGCCATTCCTATAGCGATTAATTAAATGACTCTTTTCTGTTGGTCTTAGGGAGCGTCCATAAATTACGTGAATCGTTCTAGGGGGGGGTAGGTTGTATTGGAGAGGGGGGGGGGGGACGCCAGCAATGCCCGATATTTTAATTAAGAATTAAGAATATAATTTAATTAAATGGTTCCTAAAAGGTGAACTAGAACCACGAATATTTGACACACAATATTTTTCAATTTATTGAGTCTTATGGCTTATACAAGGCCGGGTAATAGTTAACTTTACGTTAAACGTATTCCAAAGACAACAAAACAA
Organism: Vandiemenella viatica; assembly: GCA_031002005.1. Lineage (NCBI taxonomy): Eukaryota > Metazoa > Arthropoda > Insecta > Orthoptera > Morabidae > Vandiemenella > Vandiemenella viatica. The sequence continues at coordinate 126,074,050 of CM061918.1, forward strand.
GCAATACCCGACGTTTACAATCCGCCGATGAAAAGCAAACAGAAAACTGAATTAAGTATTTCAATAATTAGCAAAGTCAACATATTATCAAAGTGCGACACAGGCCATCAAATTGAAGTTAACATTTACAACAAAAAAGTATCCCAGGGGCGCCATATAAAGTTAAAAGCAGCGTCTTGAATTTACACAAATTAGCAAGATGCTTAGAATTTGAAGTTAAACGTGAAAATTAGCTAGCTCAGTGATTTTATGACGGGAGCAGAGTCTTATCTCAGTGCCGCTTAAGGGCTCGCAAGTCTCGTTAAAACCCAATGCACTGTGACCGTACACGTCGGTACTTTACCATGATTGCATCGTCGTGATGAAGTGTGACACGCACAGTGCCACTGCAGCTGCGAAAGCCAGGTTAGCGGATACGACCGCGTTACCACAACAGCTTCCAGATTATGGCAGGCATGCCATACAACTTCTCGCTTCCCAGAGCAAGAGAGTGATCAGACACAGTCAGTGATCACCGGACGAGAGCGTGTCGGCTGACACGTCTGCACAGTGGCTCGTCCCAACAGCAAGTGAAGTAAAAAATGGCCTCTTCTCATCTTCATTGGAAAAGTCATCTCCAACTCGCCACATGCAACAGAATCCTTTGAATTAACATTTGTGAACCCCGGTAACGTTCACGATTGGAGCATTGATACATGTCCATCATCACGTGTTTTATATCGCGGCCAGCATTCGCTGTCTCCGTTCGCGCACTTTTGCCTGACCTCGACCAAGCATCGGAGAGGGGTGAGTTCAGTGCACCCACGCCTAACGGTCCTCCGCTGTTGTGAGCGTCGGCGCCACCGAGTCGGGAGACCCAGCTATTGTCTCGATCTCGACCGTTCGAAAATGGCAGTTCCAGCTTCCCATAACCACTATATTACTGAGCAGCAAGTTTTGTAGAAATTAAAGTTATAATGATGATAACTCTGGCCGCCTGGGTTTAATACACAATTATTTACCTATGCAATATCCCTATTATTTATGATATTTACAACTTACATAATTGAATATTATAAAGAAAATCTGAATATTGATTAATTATTTAATTATATTCATTGTGGGTGACTCTGTCATACCACAGGATGTAGGGTAGAAAGCTACGCTGGGCTATGTGTGAAAGGGGGAGGGTGTTCGGAGGCAAGTCACTTAGCTTAACATTCATAATATTTGTCACAGTTAAAGTGAGGTACATAACCGTCATTTAATTATCTCCATACGTAGTTTACGATGTTTATAAAATGCTCTCGGGTAGCCAGAAGATGGCGACCGTGAATGTGATAGCCGAAATATCGTGTGATAACACTTCCTTATCTCGACTAGTCACCCGAGCAAATTTCATGAATTCTCAACGCCGAAGGAAACTTCGTTCTTAGTTTACGATAGTCTGACAAAGTGAAAACAGTAAAAAATGTCTTCTGGAATCATTAGGGAAAAAATATACTTGCCACGCCGGGATAGAGGTGTTGAGGCTATAGCCACGTCAGGCTAGGTGACGGCGGAGGGGGGTGGGGGTTCACAGGAGGCCAAATTGGAGCTACGTAGTTTATGGACGCTCCTTAGCAGTAGTGAGGGACTGCTAACATGAGTGGTGAAGTAGACAATTAAAAACGTGTCAGGTTTCGTTTATTTACTTTATTTTGCGCTTGTAGGTCGGTGGTGTATTGTAGCACCCAGCCAATAGTAACAATACTATCCATTTGAATGGTAAATGTTAATAGTCTGGGTCAATATAGTATTAACTTTAAACAATCATTACTAGATTTTCCGGGTATGCTGCGTTGTTTATTTATTAATCTGAGCTTATTTATGTTGATACAACAACGAGCATCAAGAGGCAGCAAAATTTTTAAAAAAATACCAACAACTTCGGCGAATACAGTGACCGTTAATTTTGCGATTTTTGCCGCTCGTTGCTATGTCAACATAAAGAGTATCTCTGTAAAAGGCTGTAGAATGGTAGCCGAAAGCTTAGACCATCAAATAAACAACGTGGCATACACCGAAAATCTAGTAACCATTAACAAAGACGGCCGCGGAAGCATCAGAAATCATTTAGCTTTCAACTGTTTATCCGTAGAATTCAAAACATTAGTTTAGATTTGTTATATATAATGGTTGTAAGATCCCCTCTTCCTTAATTTAGGTAATTTACCTTAGCTCCTCGTGATATGTTTAATCTGCCCGTCTTCAAGCCGTAATGGTAGCTTCAGAAGCCGGCAGATTATTTCAACTCACAGTTCAGAAACAAATAAATAATATATATATCTTTTAAGAAACACTCGAAAGCACTTTTTAAAAAAAAAAAACATTTGGTACAAAATACACTACTTTACATTCCGTTTTTTATTCAACTACGTGCCAGCTAGATGATATATTCTCCTCCAAAACTCGCCATTTTCCCTTCTCTCTTTTCCGTTGTCCAAAGATATATATTATCATAGATGACCATAGATATTCTGGCACTTTACTATGCGCTTATCTTTTTCTTTCTTTCATACCAATTTAACACATTTGTCTACACAACACAAGCAAGACTAATATCTAATTAACTATTTAACAAAAATTATTCACAAAAATATGTAAGGGACCTTGTCAACTTACATGGTGCAGTATGATATGTCCCTTAAGCTAATATTATACACATACATAAAAATTAGGCCCATATAAGTTAGTGGTCGGCTGAATAGTAGATGGTCAAGTTTCACCGACCTTGGATTCCCCAAATCACTCCAGGCGAATGCCGGGATGCTTCCTTCAAAAGGCCATGGCCGAATCCCTTCCCGTTGCTTGCCCCCAGTATCATCCCGCCTCTAATCGACGAGGCGTTAAGCCATAAGTAAAAAAAAAAAAAAAAAAATAAAAAGAGAGAGAGAGAGAGAGAAAAGAAAAAGAAAAAATCTTGGCGACAGTGGCTGTAACGCCTTGTAGGGCTGCAACCCCTGGCGTCCGGGTGTAGTGTTAGCTGCGCCCTTGCAGGCGCTTGAGAGCTTACAATGCGAGCAGTCTGAGGTATATTGCATATCCATTATCTCCACACAGCAACTAGCACGTTGCATTTCCCTAAGTGGACGACACACATAAAGGCGATTGACGTCCACAGCAGCAGCTAGAACTGCTCCGTTTATATATGAACTTAAGTGACGATACAAGTTGTAAAGGGTAGGTGAAGACAGAAGGCGCGTTCAGAGAGAGAATTTCAACTTAAGTCTCCTTCAGTGTTTTTTGTAAACTGCCCATTATTTCTCTCGGTAATTTATTCCATTCCCTGACTCCATTACCTACAAATGAAAATCTTCCCACACGCTTTTTCCTGAATTCAAGTGCCAGTTTAAGATTGTGGTCGCTTCTTCCGCACAATACAGAACTCCTAGTCCTTTTACTAAAATCCACCTTACATTATCGCTATTATAAGCCTCGAACAAACAGAACACTCTTTTCACTCTCAGTATGTCAGGTACTGATTGCATTCCGCGGTAATTTCCACAAACAAATCTAGCGGCTCTTTGAATAATTTTTGCCCTAAGACTAAAACTTGAATTATCTCTTAATCGTTGCTACTATGGAGTGTAGCGGAATGCTGTGGGGGCAGATTAATTGCTTACCTTGCATGATTTATAATCGCCACCTTCCACTACCTTATGTAAAGCACATATATTAGTTTCAGGAAACAGAGGTGAAACCATTACTTCTGATATTAAAAATTTAAAAGATCCTAAAATATTGGTTTATTTGGTACTCATTACTGCTTACAGACAGAGGTATATTTACCATTAATCTTAAACATCTGTCTATGCAAAATAAAGTTCAATGCAATACCTCGTCTTACAGGTGCAACTTAGCAAACAAACAATTATCATTAATTGAAGCTAAGAAATTGCAATACATGTACATTACAAAGAGTTACAAATTCCATATGCAACTGAAGCAAAAACTCTCTTATACATAACGAGAGCGATTCTTGTATGACAATGATAACAAGAACTAGATTACATAGGGCGCCAGGGAGTTAATTTGTTCCCACAAATAATAGTTATTGAAAGTTTCCAAACATGGAAATCAGTCTTTCAATTCAAACTGGATAACGAAAACCAAAAAGCACTCGGCTTTTAGACACAACTAGCTCAGGAATTAATGTCCGGCGGCATAAGAACTCACACTGATCAGGCCGTTAAAGGGCTATCTCAATGATTCGTCTGAGTACACACTGTTTCTGGAGGTATAATTACCGTGTCTGTCTGGCTGCACGCAGCGTCGTAACAAGAGCGCTATCGTCTCTCAACAGCGCACCATCCAGGTAATGCTAGGCACTTGTCACGTCAACCAACACAAGTGACAACATCGATCGGACTAGGCGCTCAGTCATCGAAGCCTCCAGAACGAAATCATTCGCAGTGCTCTGGCAGGCAGTTGCCAGCGCGATAGTTCTGGACGGAATGACCTCTTCTCGCCTCTCAGAGCTCGTCTCTCCTTCTCCTCGGCGAGTATCATGAAAAACAGAAAACTTGTAATATTTCCAACCACGTGAGGAAATAAACAGATCGGATTGGCTTCGCAAAAGTCTCCCCTCTATGCTGGCTAATACATTGCCTCTTATTTGCTAAGAATCTTCGGGTTTTGTCGGGATTGTTCGAAAGGATACGTATAAATAATTTTCCCACGACACCGAGCAAACGGCGCATCTACGGATCCCTTCCGCAAAATTCCCCAGAGTCCAGGTTTTCTCACGAGTACCAGCGTCGGCTTGCCAGAGATAATCTCCTCATTGTCTCGACCTACCGGACACTTCCGGCTTAAGTCAGACTGTCGCTCACGCTAACACACCTCTTAGCTAGACGCGGATTTCTGTCTCCAACTCGAACATGAATATCCATTTGTTTCTTATTTATATTAAATCAAACAATAAGTAATTTACATTGTACGAGATGACCCATCTAGTCATCTCGCTACAGGAGTTGTTTAACCTTTGTCTTGAATACCTGGCGTCGCGTCTCGTCGCTTTGGTATTAAGCGCCTCGCGTGTGCAGAGAGCGCCGCCCCTACCTGTTGACAAAACAGCTGATAACGCCACCTGCTTATCTCGCTGCCTCAGAGAGCGTTGCCTTCCACCTCCCAGCTTGCGAATAACTTCATTCCAAGACACCGAGCCCTCGGGTTCAAATCTCCATTCCACTCCCCAAACTTCTGTTTTCGATTAATTCCCCAAATTTCTTCATGCGAATGTCGGGATAGTTCCTGCAAATGACCGTGGCATAGTTCCTTCCAGTTCCTTTTTCCCGGCGTTCAGTATCTAGAAAACTAATAATCTATGTTGATATTATAAATGTGAAAGTAACTCTGTCTCTCAGTCTGTTTGTTCGATCTTGATGAAATTTGACAACGAAGTACTATAAATAATTAGGAAGTACATAGAATACTTTTTTTTCGGGATAAATAAAATACTTTTTCATGAAATTTTGAAAACCAACCGAACGTTGACAGACAGACGGATATCGTGTGTTAGTCTGTGTAATGTTACATCGGTCACTCAGGCTTTGTTTGTGTCGCAGTCAGTTTGTTTATGATCTGTTCATGTACAGACACAACTTATTATAGGCCAACCCCGGTAGCGCGGGGCTAGCGAGCTGGCTTCATGTTGTAGGATTCGCCGGTTTGAGTCCGGCCCAGGGCATGGGTGGTTTTAATTAAGTGTTGTGTTCGTCCTATGTTGTCCTGTCACTTGTGATAATCAATAATATGAGAAGATACTATGAACACAGTTGAAGAATGATAGAAGCACAGTTGCTGGCTGAATGGCTACAAGGCCGAATGCCATTTAAAAAAAAAAAAAACTTATTATAGATGTGGATTTGCGCTTCACCAGACTGTTATTTTGTGTTTACCTAAATGTTTTTACCATGAATACATTTCGTCTTAGTTTTTGATATACCTCGCAGGTTTAAATTAGACCTAGGCCGTAGCTCGAGCAGAACACTAAAGGCGATGTGTAGTAAACGGCATTGACACAATTTTCTCCCGGACATATTTCAAACCAAAAATAAAAATCTGCCGGAGGAAATGTGGTAGGTAGTCTCCCATAGTTAACCTCCATTCAGTTTGTTGCTATTTTTAAACATTAAAAGTAATTCAGGTTCATTGGTAGGATCGTTTGGTTCCCTGTGATATTATTCCGACTCCATGCTTTTTTTAACACCGTTTACTTATCTTTCAAACAGATTAGAATTTCTTGAAATTTTGGTAGGGTCAGATAGAGGTAATGTTTGAATTTCAGCTATATCAAGTGATGCCGTATTGACATCTAAAACTAAAAGCTCATTTTTTGTCGCCTTTGCAATGCATTTTTTGTTTCAAATCTATCTTTAGCTGTCTAACAATGTCAACACGTTCATAACCTTTGACCTCCAAAGTCATTCTTTGTCGCAGCGTAATTACTGCCCAAGTATTTAAGGGGTCCGCCAAAAGTGAAATTGTATTTATTGCGCGCGTAATCGCCAGTTTCAGTGTTTAGTCACGTTTTTTTAGTAGTATTCGTTTTTGTTTGAATTGTTATTAGTTTAGTAACTTTCTTACACTCGCTGTCTTCTTCTTTACAACTCTGTAAGTAAATTTTTGTGTGAATCATTTGAAGCAACACATTAAGAATACCTATCAGACTGGTATTTTTCTGTTGATTGTTTAAAATAGTAACGACGTTAATTAAACTCTACAGGAAACACTCATCAATTAATGAGCATTGTATTCGGATCGATAGAATTGTAGATGTGTGTCTGATGTATGTCGTCTGTTGGGAAACACTTGTAAGTGTTTTTTTTTTTATTATTATTATTATTAAATTGGCATTTGGCTACGAGGCCATACAGCCATGCACTATGTAATTTTGTAGTTTGCAAGTATGTATTGGATCACTCAATGTATTATAGATTCTCCGTGGTATAGACGACACAAGACAAACACAACACTTAATTAAAACCACCCATGCCCGAGGCCGGACTCGAACCGGCGACCCCTGCAACGCGAGGCTAGTACGCTATCCCCTACGCTGCCGGGGTCGGCTTTTAAGTGCTTGGCGGAGTTGTTTATTGTTTAGTTGAAATGTTCTGTCACTGCGGCACTGCCACTCCGTTTGTGTTTGTTGTTCTTTCCCCAACACGTGCTCACCTGTATCTACACACAAACCGAATCATAGTCACGACCGGCAAAGGTCGTTGACTCCCCATTTCTACAGCCGGGATAGGTATAACCCCGGTTTACAGCACACCAACGTAACTTACAAGGGGAGGCCGGCAATTGTAAAATTCAGATTCGATTCGTACTGTGAGTAATAGAAGCTCGTAGCCATAGTTGTAATGGGATTAAGGATTGCAATCCCGCAGTGTTTTCAATCCCGCGGGATCCGCGCGGGATTTGCTCCAATCCCGCGGGATCCGTGCGGGATTGGTACAAACAGTTTTTTAACGCAAATATTTAAAACATAGTTACTTAAAACGTTAATAAATTAAATTAATTTTTAATGTTAAATGATAAAAATTAACAGTTAACAATATTTTGATTGGCAAAATGACATTAAAACTTTTTAGCGTGTCTTAAGTGTATTTCGAGGTTTTACATTTTTTTTAAATCTAAACCAATTTTTATATAAATAATAAAAATGGAAAATATTGAGTCTTAGGCCATATTATGTGCCTTACAATACATCACATAAGTTTAAAAATATGGTTTGCTTAGTGGCCAAGTTACCAGAGTTTTTTTTTTTTTTTTTTTAAATTCTAAATAAACGTTCCATAACACCGAGAAAAGCATTCCATTTCACAAAGTGAAGTGAATATACTCTGTAAAGTGTAGACTTGGCTCAGAACAAGATCTCATAACTTTTTGTCACTGCACAAGCACGAGACTTGGCCTTTTTTGCGTGATTCATTATTATATCTCCTGATTCCTTGATTGATATTACAGTTGAATCAATGTTCTTAAAAGAAACTACTCGCCAACACGTAAACTGTCAAGTATTTCAGACTTACTTACGTTTTTAGAGTGGAAATTATTATTTTTTAGTAAGAAAGGAGACTTTCTCGGCGAATGATTGCGGTGAAGTCCTCATAGGTTGTATCTCCGGATTTCATTGCAAACACACGAAATTACACACGTGAGGAAGACGGCGGAGGCCGCCGCCGAAGAATGGTGTTCCTACAACACAATTTCGTCGATACACCCGTGAAAACTTCATTATAACTTTTTTTAACGTTAGTCGAAATAATAACAAGGAGAAGAGGGATTAATCGAAAGCCTGAGCGGCACATGTAAGCAGGTGGCTTTCGTCAAAGAAACGCATTGAGGTAGCGACCAAAACAACAATAAGTCAAAGGATATACAATTTCCTTTTGATAACTGTTAAATAAATAGGTACGTGATCGTTAAAATTACGATAACATTAGTTTCATATCAACGAATGATCAAATTTTCAGTCGCAAAATTGACACAATTACTTTATCTGCAAATACAGAAAATGGGAATAATGAAACCGTGAATAAAAAGCTTTAATCGTGTAGTTCAGATAACGTGTGCGACACTTAAAAAATAATTATATAGATAGAAAATCGTAATAAATACGCACCATAACTCAAATTACAGAAATGTGTACTAGAAACAAACGTAAGTTTTGATGAATACGTAAAAGTGTATTTATTTACTTACGAATGACGAAGGATGACAAAAACAAACGCTTGTTCACATGAGTCAAATGTCAACTGGAAGGGTACAGGCAAACTGTGCAAAATATCCGACAGAGACCGGGTGGGGCAGCGAGTCACGCAGAATGACACGCGTTTCTGCCGGATTTTGCGGATTGCGGATCCACTTAATTTTGTGTGGGATCCGCCAGACTGTCTAATGATGCGGGATCCCGCGGGATTGCGGGATCCCGCTTTGCTGGATTGCAATCCCATTATGGGATACAGCAGTAGCATGCGCTTATTTCCTGTAGTCGAGAAAATAGGCACTGAAATATTCCGTTGTGTTCACATACTTTCTACGTTACGGAGATTTCAAGGGACGCAGCGAGCATGCTCCCTGCCTCACAAGTCCGTAGTCGCCGGGTCGAATCTCATTGAGGGCAATTCTTTTTATTTACTCCAGTGTGTATACAGATAATTCCGGGCAATCAGTTTAAAAAATTATGCGTATAATAAGTTTTTAAAATGCCGTTTGTTGTGGAAAAACCGATGATTTTGGCTTCATTATGGTCCCCCCCCCCTTTACTTATGGCTTTACACCTAGTTGACGTCGACGTCATTAGAAGTGGGATGGGTCGGGGGACAAGGAACGGGAAGGAATTCGGTCACTATATTTTTAAGGAAGCAACCCGGCATTCGGCTGGAGTGATTTGGGGAAACCATGGAAAACCCAAATCTGGATGCCCGGACGGGAATTCGAATAGGCGTCCTCCCGAATGCGAAGCCAGAGCGTTAACCGTTCAACCACCACACTCGGTTTCATTATGTTGTTCGAAAACAAAGTTATATTTCAAGAATAGAAATATTCGCTGCGGCAAGTAAGAAATGCAAATATCTTGACCGTTACACCGAGCGTGGTGGGTGAACGGTTAACGTTCTGGCCTCGCATTCGGGAGGACGCGGGCTCGAATCCCCGTCCGGGCATCCAGATTTGGGTTTTCCAATATTTCCCCAAATCCCTCCAGGCGAATGCCGGGATGCTTCCTTCAAAAAAGCCATGGCAGAATTCCTTCCCACTCCTTGTTCTTAATCCCATCGCGTCTCTAATGACCACGACTTCGACAAGGCGTAAAGCCGCATGTAAAATAATGATAATAATAATTTTGACTGTTACATTTTTTTCTTTTACTTAGACCTTTACGCCTCGTCGATGTCGAAGTCATTAAACGCATGATGAGATTGGGGAAAAGGGATGGGGAGGAATTCAGCCATGGCCTTTTTGAAGGAAGGAATTCGGCCGATCGTTACAGCTGAAAGACAGATATTAATTTCCGCACCAGGGGACGGGAGGGTCGTAACGAGACGACGTCGTTTTCCACAACAAAAGGCATTTAAAAAACTTATCGTATGCACAATGGTTGAAATTGATTGCCTAGAATTAGGCCTATCTGTATGCAAATCTGAATAAATAAATAAAAATTACCATCACCGAGATTCGATCCGGGGACGTCGGGCTTATGTGGCAGAGAGCTTGTTCGCTGCGCCCCTTGAAATCTACCTGACGTAGAAACTATTTGTACACGACGGAATATTTCACTGCCTATTTTCTCGACAACGACGAAGGAGTGCATGTCACTGCTTTGCCACATTACACCTCCGGCCATAAGCTTTTACTACTCACAGCGTGAATGGAATCTGAATTTTACAATTGATGATGTACTGAAAAGTGTAAACCTAATCTTATATATATTCAAGTTCGTTTTTCAGACAAATAAGATGACGCGATCATGATTTTTAAAACAAAAAAACTCGTTTTTTATTCCTAAGTACTATTTTTTTTTTTAATTTGACTCTGTGTCAAGTAGTTTTGCTTTAATTGATACGAAGAGGTCCGACAATGTTTAAACTCATGAAATAGATCGGATCAGATCACACGTTTGTTAGATGTGATACTAAACAATAAATTTTAATTTAATTTAATTGCAATGGAGCATACGCTTCGGTGGCAATTTCCCTACACACCCAACTTCCCCCTATCCTTCACTCACCTACATTTGCCCTCTACAAATTTTAACTTTAAATTCTTTTAACGTTTTCGGTAGGTTATTCATCATTCCCCTTGGTAACTCACTCTAATCCCTGACACGCTTACCTAAAAAAGAAAATCTTCCCACACCCTTGTGCCTGAAATCGAGTGCCAGCTTGTGGTCATGGTCATCTTTTCCCCTCCATGAACTACTTTTCATACCTACTCCAATATCTTTCCATGCCTCATCGCCAGTATCCGCCCTGTACACTCCCATTACCCTCCTCATCCTCTTCCTGTCTTACAATGAATCCCATTCCAGTTCCTTTATCATATCTGTCACTGATTGCATTCTGCGATAATTTCCAGAAACAAATCTAGCAGCCCTTCTTTTTTTTGTCGCTATTAACGCCCCAGCGTAATTATTTCCAAATTGGTGAGCTGGGTTGGCAAGGGTGATGATTTTATTCCAAGCATAATCCTTCCAACACCCGAAAGATGTGGCGACCTTCCTTTTCAATTGAGAAGGAAGTAGTTTTTTTTTTTTGGCTTTCATCAGTCTTGCGACTGGTTTGATGGAATCCTATATCCCTTCCTATCCTGTGCTAACCTCTTCATCTCTACATACCCCTTACAACCCACGTCCTCAATTATCTGCTTCATAAATTGTAATCTCTGTCTTCCTCTACAGTTCTTACCTTCGACTGTTCCCTCCACCAGCAAATTAACCAATCCAGCATGTCTCAAAATATGACCTACCAGCCTGTCTCTTCTTTCTGAAAGCTTCTCCCACAAACTTCTTTTATTAATGCCGGCATTTTCCATGACAGTTAACAACTTCCAAGGCAGGCACTAGAAGTAGTAGGCCTAAGCGTGTTGGCCAACTGAGAACCATTCCAGGTGATCACGTATTTACATGTAGCACAAATATACTGTATATTATTTGGGGTGACCGTTTAGTCAGGAGAATAAGACAACACCGAGCGTGGTGGGTGAACGGTTAACGCTCTGTCCTCGCATTCGGGAGGACGCGGGTTCTAATCCCCACCCGGGCATCCAGATTTGAATTTTCCATGGTTTCCACAAATCACTCCAGGCGAATGCCGGGATGGTTCTTTTAAAAGGTCATGGCCGAATTCTTTCCTGTCCTTGGTCTCAGTTCTTTCCCGCCTCTAGTGACCTTGACGTCGACGAGGCGTAAAGCCATAAGCAAAAATAAAATAAAAAATTCATGGTACTGAAGACAGTTGCGTTGCCTTAAACTTTACCACGCTAATGGAGTAGAAAGGTAGACCCAAGAGGTTGATAAAATTATACCGCTGAAAATTGCTGCGCTAGGATAAAAGTGGAATAAATAAATAGATATGAGCAGATAAAGTATAAAATATAGGATAAATGTATTATTTAAATAAAATTAAGAATCACGAAACATGAAACCAACGACAATATGGTTGTTTAAAAAGCGATACATTTTGCTATGAAACCTAGAGCAGATATATGGAAACGCTTTTCTAAAACTGTATGTGTGAAGCATTGGTCTGTAAGGTATTAAATCTTTCAGAGAATACCAGATGGAAGAGATTTAAAGAATCAAAAATGGTAAAAATACTGAATTATGTTGAAAATTAAGTGGATGGAGATAAAATAAGAATGGAAACTGTCGTACAAATTATGCAGGAGAGAAGTTGACGGAAGTCCCAGAAATGATTGTAAGAACGGTAGAGGAATACAAAAATTAGAGTTTATCAGTGAGATAGCGGAGAGTGAAAGTTTCAGTGGGTATGGCCAGATAAAGGGATTAGCTACGGATAAGAAGACTTGGAGTCAGGTTTCCTTCAAAACAAGGAAATGGAAGATGTGAAAGGAAAACATCTTTTTTGTATCCGTCACTTCAGTGCCGAGCAGTGGCGGCTGTACCTTAAGTGCGCTCGTGCGCTGAACCACCAATCCAAAAGATTTAAAAATGACAAAATATTAAGTACCTACTTCATCTTTATTTTTATATTACCATTTTAATATTTATTTTTAAACATACAAAAACAAAAACGTATAAAAAATTAAATCTCCAATTATGGTGAAACAGTTTGAGCGCTTTACTAAACTATTAAGACTTATTTTCCTGTAAAGACAAATTCTCGTGCGCTTCGGCGAGTGCACGAGGACTGCTAATACAACTTGTAGGTGTACGAGTTAATACGCCTGACGCGTGAAACAAAAGATAGTCCATAGAAACGTATGGAGTAATGAGTCAGTTGTCGAGCGCCGCACGAGCAAACCGAGGATTGCCGAGAGCACCCGATGTTTGACGAATTGGCTGGCTGGGCGCGCGAGGCGACGGCAGCCATGATTGACCTCGTTATTAGACTATCAGTATAGTTTCACTGTATGTGTGACGCGCTAATAATTGTTTATTTATATTACCGTAAATAATTGTTTTTAGTTTTTGTTTCGATTTTTTTAGAGAACTTTTATTCTATACTGTGTATGGTGTTAGTGAAAATGAGCATAAACATTGATTATATTAAAGAAAATAACAGAACTTTTCAAAATAAAGTGAACATAAAATTGGCCGGACCGCCACGGCCCTTTTTAAATTTAAAACAAGAGTGCAAATCGAAAAATAAACCATTTACACGAAGTTTTAAAAGTGAAATGTATGATAGAAAGAAATGGTTGTGTGGATGTGAGCGTCTTAATGCATTCTTTTGTTTTCCTTGCATTATTTTTGGCGGAGAATCGATTTGGACAGAAACAGGAATCAAGGATTTGACGCATTTGAGTGAAAAAATAAAAAAACATGATTATTCGCAAGTACACCTACAAAATGTAATGAGTTTGTCTGTGTTAGGCACGGTCGACATTCGTAATCAGCTAGATTCTGTGTATAGAAGCAATATCCAAAAGTATAATGAACAAGTTGATAAAAACAGGTATATTTTATCACGTCTTATCGATTGTGTCAAGTTTTGTGGTGCACCACCAGTTTGATAACCCACCAGCCGCCACTGGTGCCGAGTCAGAAAATAATTGACGCGCTTTATTGCTGACTAATACAGTGGGCGCGGGTGAATCCTTGGAAATTCCTCCTGGATAACGCAACAGTGAATTCATATTCCAATGTTTCGGAAAGGCCGAATTTTACGCAAGTTTTATAAATGTTCTATCAATGAATACTGTCTTCAATCGGAGACTTATTGGCTACGATTTCTTTCGATCCGATGTTAGCCTGTATACTTCCTAACCAGTTGTTCGCTTACTGGTGTCGTATTTTCATTATCGTTGATTAATTTTATAAACTTACTAGCTGTTATCCGCGACTAGAATTTTATTGTATATAGAAATCTGTGAGTTACGTAAAAGGTGCCGAAGAACTGACTGCGAGATAAACGAAGTCTGAGTCACCGATATAACATTACAGAGAGTTACACACGCTACCCGTCTGTCTAGCCTAGAAACAGATTCATAGTCTCGTAGATGTCTTGGGTTAAAACATTCCTCTATGGATTTCTCGAAGAAATTGGTGTAGAATCTTAGGAGAAGAACCATACCGCTTCATATTTTATCAGCAAACTACTAAACGATTAAATTACTAAATTGATCTAAATGAAATTTGACAAGGAAATACTATGCATCATTAGGAAGAACATGGGAATTTTTTTAGGGGTAAATAACATTTTTTTGCCAAGAAATTTTGAAAACTACTCGTTTTTTTTAACTGCTTTACGTCTCTCAACAGCGAGGTCTTTAGAGACGGGAAAGGATGGGGGCAAGGAATGGGAAGTATCCCGGCATTTGCCTGGAGTGATTTGGGAAACCATGGAAAACCCAAATCTGGATGCCCGGACGGGGATTCCAACCCCAATCCTCCAGAATAAAACTACTCGAATGGCGAGAGACAGACGGATAGCGTGTGTGAGTCTCTGTATTGTTATATCGGTCACTAAGGCTTTGTTTCTCTCGCAGTCAATTTTTTATGGTCGTAGCATAGGCCATAGGATTAGGTGAAATAGGAAAGGGGGGAGGGCTACGGCGAGATCTTACCAAATCTCAACAAGGAGGGGGGGAGGGGTGGTCGACAGAAATTGACATAAATCTCGCGTCATCTTTTTAGGAACAGTAGAGATAAAAAAAGGAGAGATATTCAATTAATGGTCGCCCCCTACTTCCTATTCGTGACAGTACCTTCTCATTTATCACTATCTACGTCTACGATATCTTGTTGATTTTCCTCTTGAACCACATATAGATAGCTTCAAACTTTCTCTTTTGAGCTTTTCGTCAGCAAATATCTGACGCGAGATGCGTTTATTCTAGATGACGCTTCTCACTAACCCCTTGCTAAATTTCACTCAGACACTGGTAAAAATTATTTAAAAAAAATGTATTTTGGAATGTGAGATTCTACTTTAACATGGGCATCGATTGTTAAATATCGATTACGGCTCACGAATGAATTTGAGTCGTGGCATTCCACGCTCTTCGGCAGCGAGACAGTGTTAATAAGTCAGCGTGGCAGGTTTTCGTTTTCTGGTGTTGGTAGCCCGTGTTGAGACTGTGGCTGGGTTTCCTCACCTGCCCCGGCTGGTCCTTATCTTTATGGCTTCCGGGAGGGGACAATAAAACCCGCGGCACGCGCAAACTGAATGCCAACGCGGTTATCAGCCGCGGGGACTGAACTCGCAACAGCCAGCGTTAAACAACCTGCAGCCTCGCTATCTACTGTGCTAATTACGTGGGTAAGGAACGGACAAGGACCCTGCCTGGAACTCTGCGGACGCCCGGAATTTGTAGAGGAAATTACCGGGACCTTCATGTCTGACAAATCTTTGCCTTGTTCGTACGAAATTACAGTAGAGCGAACCGTGATTCGTATTTCATGCTCATCTGTTGCTCCGTTCACTTGTTCGGATTGAACACTGGCAGACTGTGCAGATGATTTGGAAGCAATAAAATTAAAGAGAATTAAGTAAATAAATAAGAAGGCGAATAATTAAATGGAGAAAAAAAAAAAAAAAATGGCGAGGAAAAAAGAGAAGAGAAATAGAGTGAAGAAAGTAGAGAGACAGGTTAGGAAAAGAGAGACAGAAAACACTGGCAGACTGTGCAGCTGATTTGGAAGCAATAAAATTAAAGAGAATTAAGTAAATAAATAAGAAGGCGAATAATTAACTGGAAAAGAGAAAGAAAGAAATAGCAAGGAAAAGAGAGAAGAGAAATAGAGTGAAGAAAGTAGAGAGACAGGTTAGGAAAAGAGAGACAGAAAACACTGGCAGACTGTGCAGTTGATTTGGAAGCAATAAAATTAAAGAGAAATAAGTAAATAAATAAGAAGGTGAATAATTAACTGGAGATGAGAAAGAAAGAAACAGCGAGGAAAAAAGAGAAGAGAAATAGAGTGAAGAAAGTAGAGAGACAGGTTAGGAAAAGAGAGACAGAAAACACTGGCAGACTGTGCAGTTGATTTGGAAGCAATAAAATTAAAGAGAAATAAGTAAATAAATAAGAAGGTGAATAATTAACTGGAGATGAGAAAGAAAGAAACAGCGAGGAAAAAAGAGAAGAGAAATAGAGTGAAGAAAGTAGAGAGAAAGGTTATGAAAACAGAGACAGAAAGAAACAGATAAAGGAAGAGAAATAAAAAGAGTGAGAAAGTGAGTTAAAAGAAAGATATAAAGAGAACAAAAGGAAGTGGGAAGAAGGAGCGAAAGTAAAATAGAGAAAATGAAAGATGGAGACTAAAATGAAATATGGATGGCTGGAGTCGGCCCTCTGACCATTCCAACACTGCAAGCCGAAGAGCTCTTGTTCTCAATTACCAGGTTTCAATTAATATCGTACTAGCAAATATGCTTACGGTGATCAGGATTTCTTTAAACTAGCTTCAAGAAACCTAACACAGTTCTAATAAAACTGACATTCGATTTAATACTCTTAAATCGAAATCTCCCGTAACACACATTGTAAAATCCTCAGCATAACGTTTTCTGATTATACTCTCAACAAATACAACTCGCGGAGCACATACGCGAGCCTTCCCGCGCAAGCACAAGATCACACGTCACTCGGCCAAAGATACATTATTACAAGACTTACAAACTAAGATACTATTGTACTACCCCGTACGCTATACATACTACAATCTGTGTAACCCTATTTACATTTGACTACAATTAATTACATTAATTGTAATCAGAACATTATCAAACACATAGCATAAGTACAAAATTAAATATTTAGTAAGCAGAGAAAACAATTTATAGAAACTACTGTACAATAAGGTCGGACATAAATGTCGCAATTCGAACAAGCCAACCCCGTGTCAGCGCCGGACACCATCACGGCGCCGCAGTGAATTCAGCCAACGGGACGGGATAATTAGGAGTAGTGACATCTTTTTCTCCGTTCATTCAAACCTTCCGTTCAGCAATATCGCTGTGCATCTGAACTTGCGGCTAATATACACTGAAGAGCCAAAGAAACTGGTACACCTGCCTAATATCGTGTAGGGCCCCCGCTAACACGCAGAAGTGCCGCAACACGACGTGGCATGGACTCGACTAATGTCTGAAGTAGTTCTGGAGGGAATCGACATCCTACAGGGCTGTCCATAAATCCGTAACAGAACAAGAGGGTGGAGATATCTTCCGAACGGCACGTTGCAAGGCATCCCAGCATAATGTTCAGGTCTGGGGAGTTTGGTGGCCAGCGGAGGTGTTTAAACTCATAAAAGCGTTCCTGGAGCCACTCTGTAGCAATTATGGACGTGTGGGGTGTCGCATTGTCCTGCTGGAATTGCCCAAGTTCGTCGGAATGCACAATGCACATGAATGGATGCAGGTGATCAGCCAGCATGCGTACGTACGTGTCACCTGTCAGAGTCGTATCTAGACGTATCAGGGGTCCCATGTCACTCCAACTGCACACTTCCCACACAATTACAGAGCCTCCACCAGCTTGAACAGTCTTCTGCTGGCATGCAGGGTCCATGAATTCATGAGGTTGTCTCTATACCTGTACACGTCCATCCGCTCGATGCAATTGGAAAGGAGACTCGTCAGACCAGGAAACATGTTTCCAATCATCAACAGTCCAACGTCGGTGTTGACGGGCCTAGGCGAGGCGTAAAGCTTTGTGTAGTGCACTCAGCAAGGGTACACGAGTGGGCCTTTGGCTCCGAAAGCCCATATCGATCTAGTTTCGTTGAATGGTTCTCACTTTGACACTTGTTGATGGCCCAACATTGAAATCCGCAGCAATTTGCGGAAGGTTTGCACTTCTGTTACGTTGAACGATTCTCTTCAGTCATCGTTGGTCCCGTTCTTGCAGGATCTTTTTCCGGCCGCAGCGATGTCGGATATTTGATGTTCTACCGGATTCCTGATATTCACGATGCACTCGTGAAATGGTCGTACGGGAAAATCCCCACCTCATCGCTACCTCGGAGATGCTGTGTCCCAACTCTCGTGCGCCGACTATAACACCACGTTCAAACTAACTTAAATCGTATTGTCGCAGCAGTAACCTATCTAACGCTTGCGCCAGATACCTGCTGTCTTATATAGGCGTTGCGGATCGCAGCGCCGTACTCTGAGTATTTACATATCTCTCTGCTTGCATAGGCATGCCTATACCAGTTTCTTTGGCTCTTCAGTGTATATAGTGGTGAAGCTACTTTACTTCCGGCTGAGCCAATGAAAATCTTCTTCCGTAGGTGATTACGCTGGATGTCAGTATCGACGGTGGCGGGTCTATGTTTGATGCTCGGCTGAGCGCGGTCTGAGGTCAGCCCTTGACTCACCTGCCGGGCGCACCTGGGTGACATCATCATGTCGCCGGCTGTGACGTCATGTGGTGTGCTCGAGGTGTTTCCGCACCCACACTTCTGGAAAGTGACGTACTTACCGACAAAGTGAAAGCGGCAAAGCGTAAAGCGCCAGGCAATATCATGCTGCCACACGTACCTGTTTTGTCTGACCTTCTTGCATCACGATGCCATACCTGAATACAGAGCTAGGACGGAAAATTCCTTCCCTCTGTGTGCGACATAATAAGGGGAATGAAAATATTATTTGCCGATGATGCTATTATTTATCGCGAAATCACAACCCAGGACGACTGCGCTTTGTTACAAGACGATATTATGAAAATAATTGCGTGGTGTAAAGATTGGCAGTTGTAGTTAAACGCTAAAAAATGCCAAGTCATGCGTGTAAGTAAAAAGGTGACACCAGTTAGCTTTGAATATACAATTAACGGTACTGTACTTAGAACGGTAAATTCCGCTAACTACCTAGGGGTAACAATTCGTAATAATTTGTCGTGGAATGAGCATATCGAGAATGTAACTGGGAAAGCAAATCGTATGCTTCGATTTCTAGGTCGTAATTTAAAACAATGCACTCCGGAAGTTAAATCGACTGCGTACAAGTCACTAGTGAGGCCTCACTTGGAATATTGTTGCTCTGTATGGGGTCCCCATCCAAAGGGATTAATGGAGGCATTAGAGATGGTCCAAAGAAGAGCCGCCCGATTCGTGACAGGTATATATAGTTGGAGGGAAAGCGTAAGTGCGATGTTGAAGGAGTTAGGTCGCGAAGACCTGGAACACCGAAGGCGTTGCTCTCGACAGAAGCTAATTGAAAAATTCTCGACTGACGTATTTCGGAATGACAGCAAACAAATATTGCTACCAGCAACATTCATATCTCGGAATGACCGCGAAAATAAGATAAGAGAAATCAGGGCCAGAACCGATTCATTTCTGTACTCATTTTTTCCACGAGCGATTAGGGAGTGGAATAGAAAGGATTACCGGGCGAGTAAACACAAAATCGGACAGGAGTAGCTTCCGATAAAGCACTCCGGCCATCCTGGTCTGGGTTTTCCATGGTTTCCCCAGATCGCTCCATGCGAATGCTGGGATGGTTCCTCACAATAGCCCATGGGCGCCACCTGCCATATCCCGTATATCCCTTCCAAACCATTACCTTTCCTGATAGGTGCAATGCACCCTCCGCCAAACACTTTTAGTGAATCGCGGAGTAATAGTAATAGTAATAGTTTCAAATCACAAGATACTTCTTTTACATGGAGGATCTTTTTCCTTATTTACTTTCAATATCGCTCTTTCTTTAGATAGGAACTGTAATATTACTTCGTAAATAAAAGAATTTTCGTACTTCTTTGCCTATATCTGATCCCCCATTTTTTTTTACATGTATTGTTGCTTTTTATACGCTGTATAGTACCTTGACCACTATGGATCTATGAACTAATATACAGGATGATTCACGAGGACATACAAATATTTTAATATGTTATTCTACAAGTAAAACTAAAGAAAAACGTTTATATAAACATAGGTCCGCAAATGTTCAGTTACAGAGTTACGGCTAATAAAACATTTTGCCTGAATTTTAGCAACTTCGCTAAGAGGATAGGAGACGAGGGTCGGGAACGAATATGTCTATGTCCTTTTGAAACAAGCATCCCAACATTCGCCTGAAGTGTTTTCTCTGAATTTTTGCAAACTTTCCCGTATCTTATCGTCTATCCTAAAAGTTCTTTGGTTACTTTGATACTTGGTGCTAGTAACTGTTACAGATAATATAGCGTAAACATCGAATTCCCTTTTCCTTACATCAATTTCTGCATCTAGTATTAAATAAACGAAAAGCAACATGTAAATTTAATGTCGCACTGTATTTTTTTTAATCTCTGCCTCGCATAATAACTTTTTTATCTCTGCCCTTCCTATTTTTTAGCAGTTTATTAGATTGTTCGTGGTTTAATTAATATGATAAATAACTAGTCCACGTTACAGTTCACTTTAAACTTGCTTTTATTTACATAAACATGACGTCAACGATACTGTTTACATGCATACATACAATCCAAAGATTGCATACAACAGCCCTTCCACAGACAATACAGTTCTTGGCCGTCGTAAATTGAGTCGGTGAAAACTAAAACTCAGTATCGGATATTTGCTTTATATGAGCTTCATCTAAATTTCTAGAACACTTCAAAAGCTTCTGACAGATATTTCTCGAATATTAACAACACTTAAACAATTGAAACATATTAAAAACAATCAGAATTAATACATAATCATTTACAATCAATACAGAATGGTCATAAAGGCAAATTAAAGATAATTAAACACAAAATTATCCACAGAAATCATTTTAAACTGTAGCAAATAGTTCTTTAGACATCGTAACTTGCATTAATACTTGTAATTACAAACATTTAAGCAATTCTCTTGCACAATTCTGTCCTTAAACATATTAAATGGCCTCTAAATAATTTCTTTTCATAAAACAAAGTCTATATACATTGATTTACAGTGAATTGCATAACAAACATACAAGGTAATATTCAACCAAATTTTAGCTTAGTCTAAGTGCTTCATAAAATAAAATTCTATTTACATTTAGGTTTGAGGGCTATTACAAGTTACTTCTACAACAGACGACTGCCTTTTAACCGGCATTCAGTTATCTTTCTTTATAACAATGTATGTGCAAATGAAAACAAACATAGCTATTTATTTGAAATTTACACTTCTTTTCAACAACATAAATGCAAATTATATCAAATCCAGCTATTCATTTGAAACATCCTGGTTGGTAAAGGAGCATTGGGGTGGTAACAATCACTTCGGGCATCATCGGGCGCGCCGAGAATTGCCGAGCTATCGAGGTCACGTCCGATCTGCAGCACAACGCAGTTTATTGAACTGGAACAGTAAACAGCATTCAGATCTAAAAATAAGAGCATTATATTTCACGTATGCTTATTTCAGCATTTTACAAATGCTCCATTTAATTCGACGTCCTTCAGGTAATTCGCTCAAAATATCGGCTAACCAACAATACGTCGGTCCTGTAGTTATCTTTGTTAGTGGCTATACAAACGACTGGAATGTTCCCACCCTTACACAAACGTGTAGCTAAGCCCATTGACCAGTTTAGATCGAAAAAAAATAAACAGAACAAAGAAATAATAAAAATTGAAAAAAATGAAACTAAAAAACGAAAAACCCAAAAAATAAGGAATCATCACAGTATTACTATGTATCCAAGAACCAGGAAACGTGGGCAGAAGAAACTCGTGGCTACAGTAACGCTTAGTGCGCCCAGCAGATGGCCTCCCAGTCTACAGCAAAAAAAAAAAAAAATGGTGCCGGCACACGTGACCAGTGCGGTAATCCGGCCGTTAGCAGCGATATAAATAATTCAGCGCGCTGCCGCAATCCGCCGCGATGGCGCTGATATCGCGCGCTGTAATCGGATTGGGCGGCCGGCGAGGCGTGAAATATCTGCCCGCTGTCCCTCTTTGTCCGATTCCGCTTCCAGAGGATCATTCATACCCAATGTCCGGTCCCTCTAGCGGATTTTGTTCGAACTACAATCTCCCTGTTTTGTACCCGAAAATAGCGATCAGCCTGAGTACGCTGTTGAAAACGTATTTGATTCTAGTAATCACTACCCGAGACACGAAATGCCAGGTTAGTAAATAAAATGCCGAATTGAGGGTTTAATTGGTGATACGGTTTTGTAGGGAGAGTCCATAAACTACGTGGTTCGGTCTAGGAGGGTGGGGAAGGGTTGCCTGGAAAACTACGTTGGGCTAAGTAGGAAAGGGGTTTCCAAGCCAGGCCACGTAGCTTTCCATTCATATTATTTGTCACAGATAAAATGAGGTAAAGAACACACAATAGCATGTGAATCCCGTCAGTTAACTATCTCCGTATGTAATTTACGATATTATGACAAGAGAAATTAGTGCGAAATGTATTCTGTAATCAATAGGGAAAAAAGCTACATGCTATGCGGGTGGAAAAGGGGGGGGTAGGAGGGCAAAATAGAGCTACGTAGTTTATGAACGCTCCCTTACCGACTGCGCAATCCTCCGACCTCATCGTAGCTGTCTAGCCTAACGCGATAATACTACCGTGTATGGGGGACCTACAGTTTAACATGTAATCTGCGTTGTGAAGTACTTCACATTACAAATCAACCTCTGCCAGATGCGAAGGTCGGTTTAACGGCCTTCGAAAACTTGGACTCAAACCACAGAATTCTATCTGATTTATGTTCTAAATCTTCTCAGTCAGGAGTTTTCGCTTTTGTATTTATTCATTTTTTATCTTATCAGCTTTTATAACTTCCGCGGTGAAAGAAAGCTCACTTACTATTAAATAACAACGAAAGTTCAACTTTTTTGTGCTTAATCAAACGTAAAATTATTCTATTACGTTTTAAGAACAAACGGAACTACAGAACATTCAATAGATAAATATTTTCATCTTTTCTTCGCAATATCGGATCGTTGGTTTGTAATACTCATTATAATGTTTGTTTGTTCCGTGTCTAGCACTTCGAGTTCAAATTTGAAAAAATCTTGCAAAATCCAATCCTAACGATTCCATCATTTCTTAAACTGTGGCCTCTCTCGCCAGAGATCATATTTGCACTCCTCGTTCTAAAACAAAGATCACTATTCACAGAACTTCTTTCACTCTCCACAGATATTTGTTATTAGACATTTTTTCGTAACACTCTAAGTAAATAACCGAGTGACCTTCTTTGTATTTAATATTAAAACAAGAAAAAATCATAATTTCTTATTTTATTGGCACTCACATCAGGCACATTCCTTAACCACTAGATCACCAAACCGTTGCGGCAAGGAACTCATAAACTACGAAGTAAGGCCACATGGATTTAGTTTATTTGGTTAAATAAGGAACATCTGGTAAACACGTTAAAGATTTACTTAATTTTGTAATTAACGACAAGCAAAACTGATACAATCTTGTCAGATAACAATCATTGAAATAATGAAGTATAAAATTATTCGTGCAAGTAAGATGTTAATGCACAAAGGTGAAATGGCTTCGGCATAAGTATTAAATAAGCGTATAAGTAGATTAGGGTGGCTAGCCTGTAAAATGATTTGCAATGTAATGATTATCGCTGAATTTAGGTAAGAGATTTTTTATTTTGTTGTTACAGGACAAACCGTTGAGTCTGCAGAGTAGAGATTTTTTAAATATATATATATATATATATATATATATATATAAAGAGTGAAGGAATGGATTTATAGATGGTTAAATGCAGTGTTGGAAATAAATGTTTTGAAAATTGAAAACACGCGAAGTATTGTTTATTGTGAAACAGATTGTTTATCAACAGCAAGGCAGCATTCGTTTGCCATTTTGGTTTTAGTCAAAAAAGCTTAACGTACTATGAAGTTAAAATAAAAGAACTTAACTGGGCAGGACACATAGGACAGGTGGTAGGAAAAGGTTTCAGAGTTCTGCACTTGTTGGAGAGAGTTATGAGGGGATGTACGAGAGAAGTCAAGGAATTGGGTTACAAAACTTTGGTCAGACCATTGCTCGAATATGGTAGTGTAGTATGGGACCCTCATTTTACGTATCAAATACAGGAGTTGGAGCGGGTGCAAAAAAGGGCTGCTAGATTTGTTTCTGGAAATTATCGCAGAATACAATCAGTGACGGATATGATAAAGGAGCTGGAATGGGATTCATTGCAAGACAGGAGGAGGATGAGGAGGGTCATGGGAGTGTACAGGGCATATACTGGTGATGAGGCATGGAAAGATATTGCAGTAGGTATGAAAAGTAGTGCATGGAAGGGAAAAGATGACCATGACCACAAGCTGGCACTCGATTTCAGGCACAAGGGTGTAGGAAGATTCTCTTTTTTAGGTAAGGGTGTCAGGGATTGGAATGAGTTACCAAGAGAAACGATGAATAATTTACCGAAAACTTTGAAGGAATTTAAAGAAAAAATTTGTAGAGGGCAAATGTAGGTGGGTGCAGGATAGGGGGAAGATAGCTGTGTAGGGAAATTGCCACCGGAGCCTGTGCTCCATTGCAATTAAATTAAATTAAATTAAATTAAATTAAATTGGCTTAACCGTGGACTGGACATTGTAAGCGACCAATTCCTTACTTATTTATTATAAAAATAATTCCACCACTGCTGAAAATATACTTTTAAATAAAGTAAAAGTACTTCTCTAAGATCAATACATAACGTTTATCGACTTTCACAGAAAGAAAACAATTATCATTTACTTATCTTGGTGTTCCTTTTTGTAATGTATTATTCTATTCTAAACATAAGCATTGCAATTAATTTATATTATTCCTTATTCTTTGCCCTCTGGCTTATTTTCTTGAATATCCAATTTATAATAATATATCCATCCCACCAGGATTGGATCGTCTTATTAATTTCAACTTCTTAAGTGATTAACTTTTTTAGGAGCCAGAAATCCTCCTTCCTTCGGTCTAGTTTAACTTTCTCTGACTTTGAAAAACTTTAATGCCAAAGTTACTGTACAGGGCGAGTCAAAAACGACTTAACAACTTTTTAATTTTTTATTTTATTTTATTGGCCTTTGGTCGTGCCGACCATACAGGCATCTTCTGGTTTTACAATTCTTATATACATTTGAGGCTTGTTATCTTTACTTCCCTTTACAACGTGATGCTAAAGTTACACAAATCTTTGTAAGTTGACACATGTCTGTAGTTGTGATTAACATTTATATGATGTTTAACTATATTTATTAACTAGACGGCTCTTAATTATATTACTCTAAATATCTATGTTAATGCAGTTTGAACTTTTATATATAACAGGAAATATACTTCCTCTCTTAATGTTATATTTAATACAGTTTTGACATTTTAAACAAGGTTTGATTGTACATAATTATTTACGTAATAGTGAGAAGCTTAATTCGGTTAATACAGAGTTTACACAAGAGTAGTAGTTTAGTGTAAACATTGTTTGAATTGGCTTTACCGTGTTTTTCCGCTAATTTTTACAATTATTGATTGTCTTGTTTCTTTTGTAATGAACTTAACAACTTTGGAATGATATAGAAATTTTGTTGAGATCACTTACAGAATCGGGAGATGTGTCATTTTGTAACAAACAACCTCAAGTTTGATGGACGTAGCGCATCAGTAAACTGTTCCGCCACCAGGAGCGCCAGCGTAGTGCACAGTTAAAATGGCTACTTTCACTGGTGTGGAGCAGGCTCGCTGTGTGTTTTGGTTTCATGAAACGAACTCTGAAACAACAGATCGATGAAGGTGACCGAGATGGGATGGTTTACTACCAGCAAGACGGTGACCACCTCATTTCCTCGGACGTTCGAGGTTTCCTCGATAATCGCTTCCCACTGAAGGGCCAATTACACAGCTACTACGCTCCCCAGACTTAACACCACTGGATTTCTTTCTCTGGGGTTTCATTACAGATCGTGTGTACTTTCCTCCTCTACCAAACAACTTGGCTGACCGAAAAAATCGAATGTACGTTGCCGTTGCACATGTTACCCACGATTTCCTGCAACGAGTGTGGGAAGATCGAACCAAAATGGCTCATATAGCGATTCTGTATGTTATATCCATAAATCTATTTATTGTAAAGTTTTTTGTCTCACTCTGTATATGACATTAATTATATAATGACATAAATATACTTTAATAATATCAATGACGTCGTGTACCTCACGAGATGGAATGGTTAAATTACTAATAGAGCTACAGAATGAGAATCCAACACAGATTCGACATTTTTTTTCAAAGAAAAGTGCTGGCTATATTGTTTTTTTGTGATGCTAATAGAACTATCTGTTTTTTTTAATTGGACTTAAACTGTATATTACCGAGCGTGGTGGGTGAACGCTTTGCGTTCTGGCCTCGCATTCGGGAGGACGCCGATTTGAATCCCGTCCGGGCATCTAGATTTGGATTTTGCATTTTTTCCCAAATCACTCCAGGCGAATGTCGGGATGCTTCCTTCCGAAGGCCATGGCCAAATTCCTTCCCGTTCCTTGTTCGCCATCCCATCCCACATCAAATAACCTCGACGTCGGCGAGGCGTTAAGCCATAATTAAAAAAATAAAATAAACTGCATACTTGTTTGTTGGATGACCAGATGACGCCGCGTCATGATGTGTGCAGTTGACGTTTTGATGATCTTTCTGCAGAAGAAGTCAGCAGAATTATGGTCGAAACGTCGGCTGCACACATCACTCTGACTGCCAAGAAACAACTGACTCTGGCCGCGAAAGCCTGCGATTACATTATATTGTACAGTTGATTTGTACGCCGACAGACTGTCGATAGTTTCCGCTTCACTGGGAGCCATTAGGAGGGAAGTGTATCGGGAGTTACCCCACACCTGACACCACTGCGGTTACGCCGGGAGCTGAGTCACGCGTCGTCGATACGCACGCCCACGCAACACCCCCCCCCCTCTCTGACTCACGGCTCTCCCCCGACAGTCAGACACGCGAGGAAACTTAAGGAGCTCACCCCCCTCACTGCTTCCACGCCCCGAGCACAGTATCGGATACAGCAGTATTGCCTTCACATTCTTAAAACGCAGCTCTGTCGGCAGTAGACAGTGTATTACTGCGTCGGATTCGAAATGTCTTAGAAAATAACACCTGCGCAGCAGATTGGCAGTGCTACCAACCTGGTCACTGAGCCAGATATTCCGCTAGACATGAGCCTCGTCACTAAATTTTGTACCGATGTAAGTTCGGCACCCACCGTGTGAAAGCCTGTCTGCTGTCCAAGTACTCTATAAGAACGCCATCTACAGCAGAACAATTGAGGGGTTTGGTGGCTCAGTGGTTAAGGTGTCTGACTGCTGATCGGAGGGTCCTTGGTTCGAACCCCTGTCTCGGCGGGTATTTTGAAAGGCTCATAAACCGACCTTCACCTCTGGCACAGCTTGCTGTGTAATGTGAAGTACGCCAGAACGCTTCCGTGGTTCGGATTCCACGTTAAACTGTAGGTCCCCTGTGCCGGGTTAGGTTAAGGCGGCTAAGACAGGGGCGGAAATTGTAACCAATAGAAACCTTGTCGCCAGGTCGTTACGACCACACGGAATTATAATTATGGTAGCCCATCGATCATCCGAATATCGTCTAAACGAAAGCGTCAAGAACACTATTAGAATCTTGGAATAAGCTTCATTGTACCTAAAGACTCACCAAACAACCAATTTGCATCAGATTTGACTGGGTTGATTAAAAACTAGTCAGGAAACTTGTTTAAGACTGGCTTGAATGTGATGTCGATAAATCTTAATATCAATTACTGACGTCAATGAAATCGAATAAGATTGCGACGACGAAAGAAAGATTCCTAGCGACCGTGCCGAAACTGCATGGTCCGTCCAGTGAGGGTTTATCACATCCTTGAGACGGCCATGAAGCGGTTAGAACTAAACGAAGAATTTGAAGCTGTCCAATTAAAACGTCTGCGAGTTTTAGTGGAAAAAGAACGAGTGAAGTATAAGAAAATTTTTATATTCTCTGTAAGCGATTTCCCTTTTTAGTTTTAAACGTACGTGGCGGTTGTTCGTACACACGCTTTCGTATTTTTAATTTTTTTGTTTTACCTTTTCCTTTTTACACTTACCAGACATTTACGATAATTTGAATTTCTTCTTCCTGGCTTTCAATATCAGTACTCATCCAATACCTCAACGTCTGACCGAACGTGGTGGTGTAACGGCTAACGTTCCCGCCTCGCATTCGGGAGGACACCGGTTCGAATCCCCGTCCGGTCTTCCAGATTTGGGTTTTTCATGGTTTCCCAAATCACTCCAGGTAAATGCCGGGATGCTTCCTTCAAAAGGCCATGGCCGAATTCCTTCCGCATTCCTTGCCCCCCATCCTTTCCCGTCTCTAAAGACCTCCCTGTTAAGAGACGTTAAACAATTAAAAAAAAAAAAAACTTAACACTTGAAAAACTCCGAATCTTAAAATCATTGAATATTTATTTACTAGCCCCAAAGCCCGTCAAAAATGACGGATTTAACGGATTATTATGGTAATTAATTTCTTTTTAGTTGCTTAACTAAATAGAATTGTTATAAAATAAAGCTCAGTGTAACTTCTCGTCCCTTGAGCTGTAGCATAAAGTTTATGTTGTCGAGTTGGTCCAGGTTGCATTTCAGCCTAACCACAATCTCCGCTAATATTGCCGCTAGAAAAGCAAAGCTTCAATCACACGCGAATTAATACATTCCCTGTAACGCATGTCAGTGTCATCATTCATCGCGATATAAACTTGATCCAAACCTTTTTCCGCCTCTTCTACCGGTACAAGGCGAGAAGACATTAGTAAATAAATAATAAACTTTCTTATACAAATATTTAGTCGCAGCAGGAATTGTCTTTTCTCCATTTCAAATTAAACGTACATTTCATATGTCCTTAGCACCTATAGTATATTAAGCTGCGTTGCAGGATGTTCAAATTTTGAATAATATTACTATTTTTCTGGCTTTACGTCTCGTCGACGTCGAGATCATTAGAGGCTGTAAATTAATATTCTTTTTATCGTTCCACATTTCTTTACACTCAATTAACATATTCTTTCAGCACTCATCCAATATATAAACAGAATATCTCGAAGCACAAATCGTCCGCTATATTGTTCTCTTTTTTCTTACGGACTTGTTCTTCTTCTGTCTCCGCCCAAAGATATTCTTTTAACACATACTACTCTTTGCTCTTGCATAATAACTATTATCTTTTTCTTTTACAATAAGAAAAGAAATTAAACACAAAAATGCTTATCTTTAAATATATACATACAGAAAACAGTAAAACTGAAATAATACAAACAAAAATATAAGGGACTATGTTTCCGTACAAGGTGGAAAAGGAACAGCGGAAGAAAACGGGAAGGAATTCGGCCACGGCGTTTTAAAGGAACCATCCCAGCATTCGCTTGGACTGATTTGGGGGAACCATGGTAAAACCAATTCTTTTGGCCGTACGTGGATTCTAACCCGAGTCATCCCGAATCCGAGGCCAGAGCGGAATAATATTGTACAGAGGAGTAAAGAATTCTGTGCATGCAGTTTCAGCAAGGTTGTACGGTTCTGTTATCTGGCCATGCCACGAATTTTTGGAACGACTCTCTTTGAATAAGACGCTAACGTCTTCATTTACTGACAGCGCCGAAATCTTCATCTCGCCAACTTCATTCGGCCATTATCCAAGGACAGATGAAATAACGCAAACATCTCATGGTAGAAATTGCTTCAAGTACGCTCTTTCACTGCACTGGTTAGGGGTGGAATTTCTTTCGCCAGTACTCTATCCGACGAGAAAATTTTGTCAACGAAGGAAATGATGTGTGAGTGACTTGAGTAACACTTTGTAAGGAGCCTTGTTACAGGAGGGCGAGGCTTTGAGAGACCAGGCGTCTGTTTACGGACTGAAGCCACAGGTTACATCCAGACGGTCATTGGCCTGGGAGGCCACGGAGAAATGTTTGGCGGTATCCTGAATAGCCAAATAATGCGAATTGGAAAGCTAGAATTTTCTTAGTTTCAAGTAGAGGAAGTTAAGATGTGACTATTTCCTTGGCAATGATCGTCAAATGTGCGGGCATAATGTTAGCCAGTAAGACAGCAGATACTATCTAGAGAGATTTCATCTTGCTTTTCACCGAGGATGGTGGTGTAACGGCTAACGTTCTGGCCTCGCATTCGGGAGGACGGTGGTTCGAATCCCCGCCCGGGCATCCAGATTTGGGATTTCCATGGTTTCCCCAAATCACTCCAAGTGAATGCCGGGATGCTTCCTTCAAAAGGCCATGGCCGAATTCCTTCCCATTCCTTGCCCCCCATCCTTTCCCGTCTCTAAAGACCTAATTGTTATAGGAAACGTTAAACAGTTAAAAAATAAATAAAATAAAAAACTTCTTGTTTCTAGGTAGCAGCATAGCGCAGTGAGAGGTGTGTTGTGCCAGAGAGGTTGTAGTCAACAAATCACAAGGCTCAAGTGAGAGGGGGTTGCGACTGTACCCACGTAAAGAGCAGAGAGTATTGTGCTAAGCGCGAAATAAAAGAACTACTCACATACAAAACTGTACGTCGTTTAAGAATAATTTGTTCCTGTATTGCTATCTATCCTCACTGTAGTTGTTTGCAGAGGAAGCAATGAGGGAATTGAACGAAAAATTTGAATTTGGCTTAAGTGTTCAGGGAAAAAGAATCAGTATGCTACGGTTCGCTGTTAGCCGAACAGGTCGAGGATATTGAGAGGTTACTGAATGGCATGAACAAAATACTGAAGGAAGACTCTGGACTAAATATAAACCAAAGTAAGAGTAAAGTGATGAAATGTAACAGAAATGATACCAATATTAGTAGAGTAAATATAAAAATAGGATCGGGTGCAATAGAAGTTGGTAAACTCTGCTACTTGGAAACGAAATTACTGCCGATGGTCGAAGCAGGAATGATGTTAAAAGAAGAATAAAAGAGCCTTCTTTAAAAAGAGAAATATTTCGTTTTCAAATATTTATCTAGAACTTAGAAAGGGCTTTTTAAGCATAGACTTTATGCAAGTGAAGCATGGATTAAAAGAACAAAATTGAAACGTTTAAAAAGTGATGCTACAGAAGGCTGCTCAAAGTTAAATGGACAAATGAAGTACGGAGATGGATGAAGAGGGAAGTTTGTGGAAGAGTCGTACAGGAAGAAGAGACAGCCTGGTAGGTCACATTTTAAGGCACGCAGAATTAGCTACTTTGTTAGTGGAAGGTGAAGGCGAAGGTAAGAACTGCAGAGGAAGACAGAGATTAGAATATATAAAACAGATAATTGAGGACGTGGATTGTAAGGCTAACCTCTTGATTTCTATGAGGAGGTTAGGGTATGATAGGAAGGAATGGAGGATTGCATCAAACCAATAATAAATAAATTATTGAGATTTAGTTTCTACATGTTATTTCGTTGACAAACTCCCTGTCCGGATCATTGGGTTTTTGACATCTCTCGAGATCTACGCAAATCGAATGGAGAATATAAACTGTTGAAAATTATTGAAACAGTGGCGACAGACTATTGCTGGTTCAGTGTTTTAAGTATGGAAGACCGACCGAGTTGGTTGTTTGGCAGTCAAGAACTCCAGAGTATCGATCGCGGTGAGGTAGTGTTGGTTGGCGCGGGTGGGGGGGGGGAGGTGTCGGCAGACTTGTGTCTTCGCTCTCCCTGGGGAGTTGAGAGCACCAATCGACAAACGGCTTCGATCTGTCCCGAGGGATCCCTATAAACACACGTCACTCGACGAGAAAACCCAACTGCATCCCACTCAGCCTAGAAGGCCCGCTCTTCTGGAGCACTCCACACGAAACTCACGTCGGAACTTCCGACCGAAACAGCATTCCTTGACCGAGCCCGCAGTGCTCGGGCCAGGCATATGAGGGAACGTAAGTTCAGATCACCTTCGGTCCTTCCAGACTAACGTTTTCTCAGTTTCCAAAAACCATTCTAAGCAAATACCGGGATAATTCCTTGTAATCTTGAAGTGTAAATATCTTGGCATAACGTTTGATAGTAAACTCAACTGGGCAGATGGTAAGAAAAGGTTACAGACCCCTTCATTTTTGGAGAGAATGATCAGAGGATTTGCGACATAAGTTAGGGAATTGGGTTACAAAGCTTTCGTTGAATATGGGGCCGTAGTTCGGGACCCACATTTGGGCGTACAAAGAACAGCAGCTAGATTTGTTTGTGGAAATTGTCACCGAGAGTGGTGGTGTAACGGTTAGCGTTCTGGCCTCGCATTCGGGAGGACGGCGGTTCGAATCCCCGTCCGGGCATCCAGATTTGGGTTTTCCATGGTTTCCCATATCACTCCAGGCAAATGCCGGGATGCTTGCTTCAAAAAGGCTATGGCCAAATTCCTTCCCATTCCTTGCCCCCATCCTTTCCCGTCTCTAAAAGACCTCGCTGTTGAGAGACGTAAAGCAGTTAAAAAAAATGGAATTTGTTGCAGGGCTTAGCCAGAAAATGATATGATAAAGGATCTAGATGGGGTGTCATTGGAAGACAGGAGACAAGGCATAGCCTTGAAAGGATACTGGCCGAAGAATTAGGAATAGTGAATGGAAGGAAAAGATGACTATGACCACAAGCTGGCACTCGATTTTAATGCATTTGGGACAGGGAAATCTTTCTTTTGTGGTATGGGTGTCAGGGATTGGAATAAACTACCAAGTGATGAATAATTTACCAACAAACGCTAAAGAAATTTAAGATTAAAATTCGTAAATCACAAAAGTAGATGAGAGAGGAATTTATCACTCACTTGCTTTATTTTTTCGAGTTTTCGCGTTGAGTAATTCTGGAATGCCACGCAGTACCGAACTTTTGGAGGACTTATTCACGTCAGCATGCACATGAAGCATATTAAGATATATAGGTAATTTCCTGACTAAAGGCCCATTCACACTAGCGGTCAGGTCAGCTCAGCTCACAGTCCAGGATAGCATTCACACTAGCGGTCAGGTCAGTTCAGGTCAGGCCATATCAAATCGTAGACGATGCCCATTTCACATGAGTTGCTCACAGCAAACGCTGCCACTCTCTACGCTAACGTTAACTAAAATAGTATTGATTTTGGATGAAGAGAATAGCATCGAAAAGACGACGGTTCACGTTGAATCCAGAGTTTGAAATCGCAAACAGATCAAGAGAGAAAAAATTTATCTACTGGCTATGCCGTGCGAGACGAGTGGTGGGAAATGTTTTTGATATTTTAGCTTAAACATTTCGAATTTAATTTAGAAAACTTAACTCTCCTCCAATAGTAACTTACAACATAATTTTAACAACATATATTTGGCACAATTGTTTACAGAGGATTAAAATTTCATGTCATGTAGAAAGTAAATCTCAGGATTAACGAGAGGAACCCTTTTGATACAAAAAATAAATTCACAACATTTTTTAATTCGGAAGCAGAATCTGTACCTTGACAATATGAAAACATGCAATACTATTTGAATTTATATTAAAATTTTGCTAACTTTCTAATAATCAGAAATAACATCTGGATGTTGTGGATGATTTTTTACTCAATTGCTGATAATATTAATAAATAAATTACGCCAAAGCAATTGACTTTTTTGTGTTTATTTGTCTCCCGTACGCGTTTCACTTCTTTTGCAGAAGCATCTTCAGCGGGTTTTTTTTATTTTGTGGTCTATTGTATTTCTTTTAGCTCCATTCTCAGCATCAGTTCAGAACGGCCATTTGCATAGTAATAACAAACACATAGTGCAGTGCAAAAGTGTAGTGTTGTGAATCTCAAACATGAAGACACTTCTCACCGAAAATGCAAAAGCACTGATGCTGAGAATAGAGCTAAAAGAAATACAATAGACCACAAAATAAAAAACACCGCTGAAGATGCTTCTGCAAAAGAAGTGAAACGCGTACGGGAGACAAATAAACACAAAAAAGTCAATTGCTTTGGCGTAATTTATTTATTAATATAATCAGAAATAACATACGTTTAAAACTTTTTTTATTATTTATTACACATGATATGGTATTGTTGGCAGAAAGCGAACAAACTCTAAACAGAATGCGGAAAGGTCTAGATGAAGGTTGCCAAGAGTTTGGAATGAAAATCAATGCAGCAAAAACTTAGAGTATGGTGATTGGAAAAGGAAGGAATATAATAAATATTAAGTTAGGAAGAGCTGATATCAGGTAAGTAAGATCATTCAAATATCTTGGGAGTATGATCACCGAAGATTTGAGGTGCCATCAAGAGATAAAATCTCGCATTGCCGTTGCGAAGGAAGCGTTAATAGGAAAAGGAGGATAGTAACTGGAAAAACAGAAAAAACACTTAGAAAAAGACTCGGTAAATGTTTTGTATGGAGTGTGGCCCTTTATGCGTCGGAGACATGGACACTGAGACGAGAGGATGAAAAGTGCTTAGAAGCGTTTGAGATGTAGATGTGGAGGAGGATGGAGAAGATAAGCTGGGTGGATAAAATAAGTAATGTTGAAGTGCTGGACAGGGTCAGTGAAAGCAGAAAAATACTCCAATAATAAAGAAGAGAAAGAAAAACTGGATGGGGCACTTGTTGAGAGGGGAGTGCCTGATAAAAGACGCCTTGGAAGGTTTAGTCTGTGGGATGTAAATAAGAGGAAGAAAGAGATACCAAATTATAGACAACATCAAGGAAGACGGCAACTACATGGTTCTTAAGAGAAAGGCAGGAGATAGAAGAGCATGGAGAGCAGCCAAGTGAAAACCTGCCCGAGGGCAGAAAACTAATGATGATGATGATGATGATGATGATTTAATACACTTTTTATTGCTTATAAGCAGAATTTTTTAGACGCTCGTCGCTCAAGTTGATCTGACCTGACCTGACCGTTGCACATTGACACTAGCGGTCAGCTCAGCTCAGCTCAGGTCTTGACCGTTGTTGATCTTCAGTTTGACCTGCCTTACCCTGACCTGAGCGGACCGCGTAGTGTGAATGCTCCCATTGGATTACGTGTATAGCGATTTTTGACCCGAGTTCAGCTGACCGCTGTTGTGAACGGGCGTTAAGCGTAGGCTCCATCGCAGTTATACGAGGGGGGATCAAATATAAACGGGATTGTTGTTCCTGAACATCAACAATTGGCAGTACTGGCCCCGCGCTTCTGCTATGCTTAGGCGGTACCATTAGGAGTGGGGAGAGCGTGCTGTTAGATATTTCCCGCCATTTAGTGAGTAATGCTCAAGATGTCGGAGTAACAGGTGCACCCCTCCACTGCGCAACGCATTACTATAAAATTTCTTGCTCTTGAAGCAGTTACAGCGGCGGAAATTTTCCAGAGATTGACTGCACAGTTCGGTGATCAAACTTTGTCAAGGACGCGTGTGTTTTTCTGGCATAAAAAGTTCAAGGAAGGACGAGATAGTGTGGAAACTCAGCAACACTGTCGCTGTCTCCCGACCAGCGTTACAGACGAAAACATTCCCGCGGTTAATGACATTATTGACGTCGATCGAGGGGCGAGAGTATCAGAAATTGCAGAACAAGTCGGAATCATTTATGGGAGCTGTCAAGCAATCATCACAAAACACCTACAGTTCTGTAAAGTGTGTTCCAGATGGGTCCCTCACCTTTGGACGAAAATCTGAAGTTGAGACGTTTGGAAGTCTGTCAGAGGCTTACGGCAAGGTTTGCGGAAGAAGGTGATGCATTTTTGAGTCGGATCGTCACCTGCGATGAAACATGGGTTCACCACTACAAACCCGGAATCCAAAGAAGCCAGTAAGGGGTGGCGGAGGAAAGGCGAGGCAGCACCAGTCAAAGCCAAGACTCGATTGTCAGCTGGCAAGGTTCTTTCAACCGTTGTTTATTTTTTCGATCGGCGAGGCATTTTGCTGATTGATTTTTTGCATGAGCGACGCACAATCAATGCTGCTCACTACTGCTAGTTGTTGAACAAGGCAAGAGTTGCATATCGCCGCAAAATGAAGAGACCAACCGATTCGACAGGTCATTCTCCTCCACGACAATGCGCGACCCCATACTGTATCTCTAACTGTCTCTAAACCACAGGAAATGCACTGGACTACACTTGATCACCCTCCTTACAGTCCGGACTTATCGCCCTGCGATTTCCATTTGTTCGGACCTCTTAAAGAAGCTCTAGGAGGGCAACGATTCGAAGATGACGAGCGTGTGGAAGACTTCGTGCGCAACTGGCTGCTGACACGACCATGTTCTTTTTATGATGAGGACATCAAAAAGCTGCCTATACGCTGGGAAAAATGTATTTCCAAACCAGGAAACTATGGGGAAAAATAAATTGTAATTACTTTGTGTTTTTCAATAAATGAATTTGAATAAAAAATAAAATCCCGTTTATATTTGATCCCCCCTCGTAGCATGTTCACTTAACAGAGACGTCTCAAGGTCGGTTTTCTGTATTCCCACTCAGCCGTCCTTACCCCGACATGCAAAGTGGAAATTTGCTACTCGCATGCATGGATACAGCGGTCAGCTCGGAGAGGGGTGGTAAGGTGAGTAGTGGAGCCAAAAGAACAAGACCTTGAGCCGCCAGGTCGGAGTGAACAGGGTATATACGCGGTATATGTTGATACAATACTATAGGTGATGGCTGTAGGAGTTGGTGCCTGCTTGAGACTGCTTAAAACCACCCGTGCCCGAGATGATGGTGCAGCAGCCATTCACCTCACTGTCAGTTGGGTTGAAGCAACAGGTTGAGCCACACGCTGGGCTGGTTGCACAGATATCCTCCCTCGCGTTGCGTTGTCTCTGGATCACTTTTTTCTATTTCTGCAGAGCGAGTAATTTTCAACTCACTTCAAAATACTGAAGTCTGTAAGGTAGTGTGTATGGTGTCCGGGATTTTTCTAGCATAATAAGAAAGATTTTTTTTAACTGCTTTACGTCTCTCAACTGCGAGGTCTTTAGAGACGGGAAAAGATGGGGGCAAGGAATTGGAAGGAATTAGGGCATGGCCTTTTTAAGGAAGCATCCCCGCATTTGCCTGAAGTGATTTGGGAAACAGTGGAAAACCCAAATCTGGATGCCCGGACGGGGATTCGAACCGCCGTCTTCAACAAGAAAGAGTGGGAGATCTCGTGGTGCACGATTTCCATTCACTTGATCGTCAACCAAAGGCCTGGACAAACCCGCAACCTCTTCTGAGCCAATCAGATCTGATGTACGTTTTCTTATTTGTCCCGACAGATTATTTGCGAAATAAATTTTGTCCACACTTGCAATATGTTCGCCAGTGAAAATTTGGGAGTGTTATATCTGCTCTATAATGTCGTTGGCTGACTCCGTCTGCCACCACCGGCGTGGCCATTGGCTGGAGCTCCAGTATACTGCGCCGAAGACGCCCGAAGTGAGCCGACACGAGCCGATCAAATTATAAGACGTATTTTATTCGGTTAGCTTTCGTCAATTTTTAATTTAATAAATTAAGTTGAAACATAGGTAGCTGAAAAAAAAAAACGCGGAATAAAATTCTACTTTACGATTCGGTCGTTTGCGTAGTCGCCATTTTCCAGTCTCTACTGCCACGCTGTTCCGGCATAGTAAGGTGCAGTACTAACATTGGACGTCAGACTTAACGACTAAGGCTGTTAAAAGTAAAAAACGTTCGTGATTTTTATTACTTCTTTTGTTTTGTTTTTACATTGCGTGTACATGTTCACTGTAGAATTAGGTTATTACGTGTATTTATGCATTGTAAGTGTGTGTATTTATTTTTGTGAATTGTATCTATTATCAAAATAATAGAACTGTTATGAAAGAAAGACTCTATAAAGCGGATAAAGTAATCATTTGGGTAGTAGAGAAGCAGCGCTTATAAAAATTGAAAGCTGCCGTGCCCTCAAAACACAGATATGCACGTAAACACATATAGCATTGAAATTTTCCGGTTTATATGTTGTTGAAGAAAATATTTCAACGCTCTAGGTGCCTACGTGTGTATCCGTGTTTCAACGTCTGGCAACCTTCAACTTTGATAAGGGAGCGTCCATAAACCACGTAGCTTCAATTTGGCCTCCTGTGAACCCCCCTCCCCCCACATAACCTGACGTCGCTTTTGTCTCTACACCTCCCCCCTCCCCAGTGTCCCGTAGCTTTTTTTCTTACTGATTCCAGAAGACATTTTGCACTGGTTTCTCTTGTCAGACTATCGTAAATTACATATGGAGATAATTAAATGACTGATATAAATATTCACATGTTGTTGTGTGTAGTGTACCTTATTTTAACTGTGACAAATAAGATGAATGAAATCTACGTGGCTTGACTAGGAACCCCTCCACCCTGTAACGTAACCAAGGGTAGCTTTCTACCAAACCCCTCCCTCCCCTAGACCGAGCCACGTAGTTTATGAACGTTCCCTAAGCACTGATTGTTCTCTCATCTACATGTTTAATAGAATTGTTAGTAACATTAGTTTTAATCGTGGTCCTATATATATATATATATTGCTATACCCACAACAGAATTTCGGTCTTACTCTTAGAGGGCGTATAAAAGGGAAGTAATTGCTTTTTCTGCCATAGTAACTGCTCCCGTAAACAACATGACAATTCCGAATGTATGGCGTACATATATTGTACTGCGGCCTATCCTTAAAGGGACGACTGGTGCCTACGATTCTTCCCGAGCCGGAACCGAGGACTCGAATCTCAGCCCGAGGGTTTGTTGTCTCGGGACACGCCCAGACAGGGTTGCCAACCCCCGACGGACGGGGAGTATCGACCGCCAGCCGTCCAGAGAGCTCGATCCGCAGAGAGAACACTCGGGGGACCACTCGGCGGAGGTACCAACCCAACATATTAATGGCCATCATTACGTGACTGGGACAGGGCTGTTACATCCCCCCCCCCCCGAGTTACGTAACAGAACACGGAGACAGTCACTGAAAAACTGATCACTAAGCTCCGCCGGAAACATAAAGATTCTGAACTGCAAATTAAATGGGCAACGTGCCGTGCGAAAGATTTACGAAGAGGCACAACAGTGGAAATAACAATTGAAAAAAAGCAAGAAGAAATTCTGCGGGTAGTTGAAATAAAAAATGTGGAACAGTGTTATTTTCCTCAGATGCTCTAAAAACTTTTATTTAATTTAACAATAAAAGTTGTATACCATTCATTACTGGCTTTGCGTATACATTTTCGCATCGTTGACGTCATTACGGACGGGAAAAGACTGGGCAGAATTCCTTCCCGTTCATTGCCTCCCAAGGGCGTATCCAGGATCAGAACTAGAGGGGGGGAATATTTGAAATAGGGGGAGGGGGCAACTGATATTGGTTTCGAGGAAATTGGGTGGGGGACTGAAACATGACGATTTATTACAAAATAAAACTCAAACCTATTGAGGAAACTATTTTTATTATTCATTAATATAGTAATCCAATCACTTAATCTAATGACCTACTATGTAGTTAATTAAGATCGTAAGTTAGTTAGTTTTTTTATGTAAACATTAATCGTCTCGGATTCTCAGAAAATTTTTCAATAACTTTGTTTATCAATATCTCACGGTGTTCTTTCACGAAATTTCGGTGCACACTCATCAGGCAGTCAATATTTCCTCTCCATTGTGCTCCTGAGCCAGTTCTTCACTTGCCGAAGCGTACTGAAGGCAACTTGATTTTTCTTATACGGGAAGGGGGCAGCGTCCCCCCCCCCCTGCCCCTCGCTGGATACGCCCATGTTGCCTCAAGTCCTTTCCTGTCTCTGATTACCTCAATGTCGACGTAGCGTAGCCACGAGGAAAAGAAAAGTGATGTGCAAAGTATATCTCCAGTTGCAGCCGAAGTAAAAACTAAGCTGCACTGCTGAAATTAAAAGAAAAGAAAAAACGCTAATACTACATGATACTGGACGCCAGAACAATTTCGATTCACACAAACTGTCACATGTGTCATACTTCACGTCATCTTTCAACACGTTGATGTGACTACGTAATTACCAATTTACTTCATACTTACAGGGTGTTTCAAAAATGACCGGTATATTTAAAAAAATCAATAAAAACTAAACTGACAGCGATAGAAATACACCCTTTTCATGCAATATGCTTGGAACAACAGTAAATTTTCAGGCAGACAAACTTTCGAAATGAGTTACAATTTTCAACAACAGATAGCGCTGCAGTCTGGAAAAATCTAAAGTACGATTATTCTAAGGAATAAACAATTTTATCACAGCAAACTTGCAATCTGTGAACAGCACACGCTTTCAGCAGAAAGACGACTTACAGTATGGCGAACTCACTGACTGCGTTTACTTCTATATCTTTCAAATCGCTTGCAACGCCATCTGTTGTTGAAAATTGTAACTAATTTCGAAAGTTTGTCTGCCTGAAAATTTACTGTTTTCCCAAGCATATTGCAACAAACTGTATATTTCTGTCGATTCCCGTTTAGTTTTTATTGATTTTTCAAATATACCGGTCATTTTTTAAATACCCGGTAGCTTTGAAATCAGTTAAAATTGGTGACATTTCTTTCCAACGATTCTAGCTGCATGCTCCCGCTATAGGGAGTTAATATGATTCTTTTATATTTTTCCTTTAATCTTAGTTCATCTACTGATAAGAGCAGGAGATGTGATATGTTACAGTGAACAACTAATTTTCGCTACACGTAAAAATGTTTATTTCATATTATTACTCCAAAATTAGGTCGGAAAAATATAAAAATGGCAGATACTAAATAGCCACGATAAATAAATTCCCGTGCATGAGACGCTAAATTTTAGGTAGTTCCAAAAGTTAAACATTCAGTTTCAAAAGTTTATGCGAAAGTTATAATTTTTTTTCTTTCAACATTAAATACCAAAGATTCTCTTTTTTAGGTAAAGGTGTCAGGGATTGGAATGGTTTACCAAGGGAAATGACGAATAACTTATAGAAAACCTTAAAAGAATTTAAAGTTAAAATTTGTAGAGGGAAAATGTAGGTGGCTGCAGAATAGGGGGAAGATGGGTGTGTAGGGAAATTGCCACCGGAGCGTGTGCTCCATTGCAATTAAATTAAAAATAATAATAATAAAAAAATCTGTTTTAGCAACGATGATCTTAACATTTATTCTGTCTATGTTTTGCAGCTTCGTTCATTGTCGGGCATTAGTATGTAATTACAGTGTCTTTCAGACGGGTTGATTATGTTCAGACAGTAAATTAGAAGAAAACACAAACACTAACTTAATATGAGGACATTCGTTTTGGTAGACGTCTTACCTCAATAGCTGTCCGTTCAAAACTTTCTTGGGTTTGTAAGATTCCAACTATTCATGATGAAAGAAATAAGCCTAGTTCGGCAAGAAATTTAATTTAATATAACAATATGAATAATAATGATTATTAATACAAATATATATTTGAGATGACGTTCTACTCTGTAGAACACTGAGAGATATACGGACCGACCGAATCCAAAGAATAAAATGTTTAAGGCAAGACAAATTGGATGATAGAGAAGTTTCCATGTGTTGAGAGGCTGAACTAAATATGGATGTTACTACAAGGTACCACAGATCATGTGTAATGTTAATTAATATTGTGTGAAGGTTGTTTTATGTTTATGTTGTAAAGTGTGTTATATCGAAGTTTATATGTCGTGTGTTGTAGTTTTGTACAGCGGAAGAATAAATGCAGAATAAATCAATATTGGGGGATAAAGGAGGCAAAGTACCAAGTCGTAGGATGATAAGTAATGTATTTCAGGTTATACCAAGCCGAATTTGGACTAAAACCGGTAAACTTCTACATATATGGAGATAAAATGAAATGGCGTTTCTAATGTAAATAGATCGGTTATATTTTATTTGAGATCTACGTATCTCATTGGTTGAGAACGCGGAATTACGAAGCTGAGGCATAGTTCTCGCCGGTTGCACATTGAGCGGAGAAATTGACCCGCCGCGTTTGACCCTTGTTCCTCGTGTTACCTTGACCTGCGGGCAGTCCGCATCCCCACTTCTGACACCAAAATCGGCATGACGACAGCGGTCGCCATGGCAACCGCGGCACGCTGTCGATTCCGTGGGCGAGCCGGCACGCAACCGTAAACCGCATTAACGCACACGGCAGCGCGAGAAGAGAGAAAACAGATCTCGATCTCCTAGGGGGCGTCCATTAATTACGTGAGGTCAGAATAGGGGGGGGAGGGGTTCGGCAAAATTTCACCAAATCGCACCAAGAGGGAAGGGAGTCGATAGAAATGTCACCTAATTTTATATATATATGGTTGTTGCCCATCAAAGTACAGTAGAGCTAACAAAAGGTCAATATCACGTTGCGGGGGGGGGGGGGTTACAACCATATCTCACCTATGG
Organism: Vandiemenella viatica; assembly: GCA_031002005.1. Lineage (NCBI taxonomy): Eukaryota > Metazoa > Arthropoda > Insecta > Orthoptera > Morabidae > Vandiemenella > Vandiemenella viatica. The sequence continues at coordinate 126,116,524 of CM061918.1, forward strand.
GGAGGGGAGGTCGTAATTGCAGAAAAAACCACCTCACGCAATTAATGGACAGTCCTCCATTCCTATACTTTGTGTCACATTTGGTAGCTTTGAACCATTTTCTTACTCTCTGCTTTAGATTCGACCCTTTAATAGTCCTACCTCCGTCCTGCAAAGGTTGCTGTATCCTTAGGGGGCACGCATAAATTACGTGAGGTAAAATAAGGTGAAATAGGGGGGGTCCGGCGAAATCTCACCGCGGGGGAGGGGGCTTACGGAAATTTCACGTGAGGTTTTGTGAAAAAAAATTTGGACTGTAGAGCTAAAAAAAAAGTCTGCAAATTGCGCGAAAGTCGATTTTAGGGGGGTATTTCGTCAAAAAAGGGGGGTGTAACCGGATTTTGAAGGGTGAGACCTAAAAAAAATGTCTCCAAAAGTTTCGAGGGCGATTTCTAGAGGGGGGAGGAGGGGTCCGGCCAGATCTCACGAAATCTCACGTAATTTATGGATGCCCCTTAAGTCTCTTACAATATCTGCTACAGAGTTAAACGTCTGTAGCACACCAATATTAGAAGATCCAATAAAATATAATAATTCATTGTGGTCGCAATGACCTTATGACAGGGTTTTTATTGGCTGCGCTTTCCGCCTCTGTCGCAGCCGCCTTAACCTAACGTGTTAGTCCTACCGGGTACAGGGACCTACAGTTTAACGTGGAATCCGAACCACTTAAGCGTTCTGGCGTACTTCGCATTACACAACAAGCTGTGCCATAGGTGAAAATCAGGTTAATGGCAATGAAAATTTACGGCGAGAAAGGGATTCGAACCGGGGACCTTTAGTTCCTTAATCAGACACCATAACGACTTTTTATATATATATATATATTTAAAAATTTATTTATTCAAAAATGGCGCAATTACATTCAATATCATAAATTTCCCAGATGATGAAGATTGTTCTCCACTGCCTGTGTGGTTCAAGAAGTTCTGCACGTTGCAAGGGATTGTCAAGTACCATCTCTGTATTCTTCCTTAGTGAATTATAGATTTCCCGGATTTCTGTCTTTAGAAATTGTCCATATAACGTCGAGTAGTTTTTAGATTTTTCCGCAGCACTGAATTATGTTAGAATATGATATTTAAAATCGTTTAAATCAGTGCCTTTCTTCCTTACTACAAAATCGACAAATTATCCCATAATCCAAAGCATGGAGTTTTTCCTGAGCCACCAGAGCATTTTCAAATATAGTGTTACCAGCCTAGCAATATATGCAGAATAACAACCATTTCTACAGTATAACATAATTTCACTATTAATTGTTAATAATTTCGAATGTAGGGGAGTTGGAAAATTTCATTTTTGTAGTCAGGGAGTGGAATAAATTACTAAGGAAATGTCGACAGTTACCTGAAACTCTGAAAGCGTTTAATAATTTTTTAAAAAAAACCTGAAAAGCGACAGTAGGTAAGTAATGATATTGCCACCAGCGGAATCTGCTCCAACTCAATTAAATCAAAATTAAAAGGTCTCGGCCAAATTGCTACTCCTTTCTGTTGGCCCTAATCCTCTCCTCGACGTCGAGAAAGCGCCAACCCCTGATTAAAAAAAAAGTTCTCTGGAGACCCCGGCTGAAAGATAGGGCTCCTGAAAGAAGAAGTCGCCGAACTGAAAATACTTAAACTAGTAGAACCCTTCCGAAAGTGTCCGCGTATATAGTTAACATCGAATTTTTTTGCTACCTTATGTTTTCTAATCACAATGTGTCCAGAAAATAGAAAAAGAAAATCCGTACTGTTACAAATCTAGTTGCGTGTGTCTGTACCTTTGTTCGGGCATCACGCGATAACTACAGAACCAATCCGAATGGGGTTTTGAAAGTTTGAAAGCTTGTGTTGTAGCTTAAAATCTGTGCTATATCTCATCACTCTACGTATCCGGTGAACGGAACAGGAAATGGTAATTGCTTCGTACGGAGAACAGATAGGCGCCAAACAACTAATAGTTCGCGACCGGGAGCGCTCAGTTTAGTTCGCAGCCCCTTCGCGAACTAGGTCGCTCCTTCAGTTGGGTAGCTCACATCTCGAATTCCAGAAAGACAGATCGTTCGCTGCGTTATTTTGTTTGTTACGGTAAGTGTGGTTATCGGTGGTTGTCTTTTAATTGCTAATGGGATCACAGCGTGTTTTGTTTTAATATTCCTGGTTAAATTTCCTTTTGAGCCCCCTGCAATAATTATTACACAACTCGGTTTCGGAAAAGGATCGAACGAACTAACAAGATAAGGAGCGAGAGATCCGGGAACTATTTCGCGTAGTTTGTCTGTGGGAGCGCTCTTCCCAACTTGTTCGTTCGCGAACTACATAAGACTACAAAGATCACACCACATCACAGATGAACAGCAGAGGTAATACTGCATTACGGATATACACCCCACGCTTCAGACCCTGTTATTATTAATAAGGTTTCTGTGACTTATCCGTCTAGTGCAGCTAAATAAAAAAACTTAGTTTTTTTGGCAGACGCGTTTCGATTGTTTATTCAATCATCCTCGGTTCCAGTTTTTGTTTACTGATTCCACATCGAAGTCTGGGGAAGTTCCATTTCAGTATGTTTTTCGCACATACACTGTGGTGTCCTTTTATTCGCGCAAACTTGCTTCATTTTGAAAACACACTATTATTTCGTACTTATCTGTTTGTGTAACCACTATACAGGCATTTGTTCTGTTATTATCGCTATTGTCCACGTAACTTTGGTTATTTACTTCTTCATTTCACTGAAATATAATTCGTTAGAATACACGGAAAACGTCATCAGACGAAAACATCAAAGATTAATACTCCAACAAGAGTAACGAAGTTTGGCGCGTCCATTAATTACGTGAGCACAGGCAGGAGGGGGAGGGTGCGACGAAATCTCACGAAAGGAGAAGGGGTATCTGCAGGAACTAACGTCATCATTTCAATTTTGAAGAACAGCAGAGCTTAAAAAATGGCCGACCCCCGCCAGATTCCACTTCTTGCCAATGCTCACCAAGGGGGAGGGGGGACCCAAATTTCCGATAAAACTGCTCACGTAATTTATGTACGCCCCCTTTACGGTAGAGGTTGCAAAGGTAATAGATAATAGACTTCATGCTTTGCTATTTGTATAAAACCGAAAGACAAACGCATCCTTTTTAAGTGTACTCCTACTACATTCAGTGTCTGTCCCAGGGCTTTATTGATAGTCACCGCAAAGAGTACACAAACTGACTGCGAGAGAAACAAAGATTGAGTGACCGATGTAACATTACAGGGACTTACACACGCTATCCGTCTGTCTATCGCCGTGTGACTAGTCTTCAAAATTCCATGATAAAATATGATATTTTTCCCGAAAAAAGTATCATATGTCCTTCGTGGCGACCCATGGTATTGCCTTGTGAAATTTCATCAACATCGTATAACGATATATCGTTACATCTTTGTATTGTAGGTAGCTAATGTTTTGCAAACGAGGTTTCACGGTGAGTATTTTGTAAATTAGAGACTAAATAGTTTAAGTTGATAGTGTAGAATTTTAATGTTAGCGATTGGTAACACTGCCTCCAGGCAGACGGACTAAGGCGGCAAGAGTAAGATGGCTGCAGGATATTATTATGTTGGCGTATTGCGTCCCTGAGAGGTGACTGACGAAAAGTAGTAGCATTTTTGTTATTGTGATTTAAGATAGAGTGTGATATTTACTGGTTTACCCAAAACTAACACTGTAGTAGTTAGAGTAAAAACTTAGTGCAAAATATATCTAGTAAAAAATTACAGAGTATGGATTTGTTAGATCATTTTGAAATTGTTTGCATCAGCATTGAAGTTTCGTTTTCCTATGAAACCTTATGTGTAACGTGAGCTATTGTCTGAGATACCATGGCCAAATGATTGACAAAATCAAAGACGTGTCCCCCATTTTTTTTTATTTTTTTTGCTGTTGTCAGTCTTTCGACTGGTTTGATGCAATCGTCCATCCCTTCCTATCCGGTGCTAACCTCTTCATCTCGACAAATCCCTTACAACCCACGTCCTTAATTATCTGCTTCATATATTAAAATCTCTGTCTTCCTCTACAGTTCTTACCTTCGACCGTTCCCTCCACCAGCAAATTAACCAATCCAGCATGACTCAAAATATGACCTACCAGCCTGTCGCTTCTTTCTGTAAGCTTCTTCCACAAACTTCTTTCCTCACCCATCATTTCCAAAACTTGTTCATTTCTTACTTTGTCTGTCCACTTAATTTTCAGCATTCTTCTGTAGCACCACATTTCAAATGCTTCAATTTTATTTATTTCTGGTATTCCTAAAGTCCATGTTTCGCTACCGTAAAGTGCTGTGCTCCACACATAGAGTTTTAAAAAGTTTTTTCTAATTCCTTGATCAATGTTTGAAACTAAAAGATTTATCTTTTTCATGAAGGCTCTTTTTGCTAGTGCTATTCTGCTTTTAACATCGTTCCTGCTTCGGCAATCAGTTGTAATTTTGCTTCCAAAGTAACAGAATTCAGTTACTTCTCCACCTACTATGCATTCGATCCTATTTTCATATTTAATCTACTAGTATTGGTATCATTTCTGCTACATTTCATCACTTTTGTCTTGCTTTGCTTTATATTCAGTCCAAAACCTTCCTTCAGTACTTTGTTCATGCCATTCAGTAACTTCTCAATATCCTCAGCCCTTTCTGCTAACAAGACAATGCCATCAGCATATCGTAGCATACTGATTTTTTTTTCTTCCTGAAAACTTATACCACATAGAAATTTTTCTTTCGCTTTTGCTTATAGCTCAGCAGAAAATGGAGCCTATCTTTCATGAAAAGAAAATATAAAAACGCAAACGTTTACGATACAATTTGTTTAGCTGTTTGATCGTGTAAGCGTAACAAACAGAGAGAAAACACAGTGAGTGTCGGTTGTATAATATTAGTGTGGAATGGATAGCGTAAAGGTATCTGACATTCACTGAACGGCGGCGTACCGTCTGAAACTTGCCGCATGAAAAGCGCAGGTATAAGACTGACGGCAGTACTCAGATATGGAGAGCGTTCCATTTAGACCAAGTGCAGGCGGATTAGCCTCCTGTGCGGCGAGTCTTTCAGAACCAGCGATTACAGTTTTTTTTTCCGCCCACGCAAGTTGCAACCACTCCCACCGGCAAGTGACGACTCGTTAAAGAGACGGCGAACGGAAAAGAGACAGAGAGAGACAGAGAGAGGGAGAGAGAGGATGTTTCATTTCCTGTCAGAGGTGCGCCGTAATAAAGTGTATAGGCTTCCAGGGAGAGGACTGCTGAGGCACGAGGAACATCCAGCAGTAACGGTTACTTCAATTAGTGCGTTACTGCCAATTAAAAGGGCGTCCACTTCCTGGGAATTGGTCCACATGGCTTGTACGATAAATCGTGTTTCATTAATACTTCGTAAAGTAGATTTTTTTGTGCAGCGTGCGAGTATGATGAGAGGGTTCAGTTAATACGCTGTTAAATACTGGAGATTCTACGCAATATATCTACTGCCCACCACTGGTTCTAACAGTCTTAAAGAGTACAGATAAAGACTATGCGGGTACGAAAATCTTCATCAGCTGAACTTTCAATTGGGGGGGGGGGAGACATACAAACAAATAATAAAAAAAACGGAAAAAATAACAACAAAAAAGAACAAAAATTTACAGGTTTATGGAAGTTAAGAATTAATGGGGATATATACTAGAACATTAAAGAAAGTAACAGAATCAGTTTAAAACAAGGAGAATAATATTTTTTGTATACACCTATCGCATGGATGACTCTGTGCAAGCAAGCTATGGCGACAGTGTTTGTGGTCGCCGAAGTATCATGTGATAACACTTCTTTAACTGGGCTAGTTACCCGACAGCATTTCATAAATAATCAACACCGAAAGAAACTTCGTTGTTATAAAAAAAATATTTTGGGAGAAAAAAATCAACTGCAAGGGAGCTTCCACGAACCACGTAGCTCCATTTTGGCCTCCTGTGAAACCCCCCTCCCCCCCTCCACGTAGCCTGACATGGCATTTGCCTCACCCCCCTACCCCCTCGTGTCACGTAGCTTTTTTCCCTATTGATCCCAGAAGAAATTTTGACGGGTTTCTCTTTTTAAACTATACAGATATAATTAAATGACGGAAGTAAATATCCCCATGCTGTTGTGTGTTCTGTATCTTATTTTAACTGTGACGAAAAATATGAATGAAAAGTTACTTGACCTGGCTCGGAACCCCCCCTCCCTTTTTCCCAAGTAGCCCAACGAAGCTTTCTACCAGACTTCTGACCCCCCTTATTTTAGACCGAGCCACGTAGTTTATGGACGATCCTTACTCTGGATAGAGGTCAAGAAATATTTTATACGCAATAAAATCAATGAACAAGGCGTTGTACGAAGAGAGACTTTTCGAAAGCAGGTACTGAATATGGCAAACATGGGAAGAAAACGCGGGTAAGTAAAGTGGTGTGAAGAGAGAAGGAGGAAACACAGTGCAACAGCGAAGGAGTACTGGAAGAGGAAGAGAAATAAAACAACAGGTGAGGAACTGTTGTAGGCTCTGACGAAAGTAAGAAAAAAACACGGGGGGGGGGGACAATAAAAACAGCACGTGCACAAACAGAACATATTATTTATTATAGTCTTATATAATAAAGTTTCTTACATTACCAGGTAAAAAAATAAATTCGGAAGGAAAAAAATTAAGAAAAAATGTTATTTCAGTTTGCTGTTTACTGTTACATCGTTACTTTGTTTAATAGTTTTTACTAAGCATAGTTCTACAGTGGATCCGAACCTTTTTTTTTATTAATTTTTTTCATTATGTTATTACTGCGCTTAGCACAATATTCACGCCGTATATTAAGATACGTTTTCTTTCTTAACACTGGACAGGTGGTAGGAAAAGGTTACAAAATCCTTCATTTACTGGAGAGGGTGATGAGGGGATGTACCAGAGAAGTTAGGGAGTTGAGTTACAAAACTTTGGTTAGGCCATTGATTTAATATGGTGGTGTAGTATGGGACCCACATTTTGGTTATCAAATACAGGAGTTGGAAGGTGTGCAAAGAATAGCAGCTAGATTTGTTTGTGGAAATTATCGCAGGACCCAGTGAGTAACTGATATGATAAAGGAGCTGGATTGGGAGTCATTGAAGGAAAGGAGGAGGGTGAAGAGAATGCTGGGAATGTACAGGGCATATGTTGCTGATGGAACTTGTAGGGATATTGGTCAAAGAATTAGGAATAGTGCATGGAAAGGGAAAGGCGACCATGACCACAAGCTTGCACTCGATTTCATGCATAAGGGAGTGGAAAAATTTTCTTTTGTTAGTAAGGGTGTTAGCGATTGGAACAAATTACCAAGTGTAGTAATGAATAATTTATCTAAAACGCTTAAGGAATTTAAAATTAAAATTTGTAAATCGGAAAAGTAAATGGGGGAGGAATTTAACATTCTAGTTATATAAGAAAATTTACAGAAAAAAAACCATATAAAAAGGGGTAGATAACTAGGGAAATTGCCATCGGAGCGTTTCCGCCATCGCAATTAAATTAATAATAATAATAACTCTTAGAAGAGATTTTTAATTTGTTGGATAGAAGTGGTCATGGCAAGTCGAGAGATACTTCACCCGAGTGTGTTTAACGGTTTACTGAAATTTATCCTTGATCCAGCCTAAGTACGCCATGTTGATTGACGTCAAAGAAGTCGCTGGGATTCGTTCTTCACATTGCCCTTCGGCTTTCTCGAACTAGTATTGCTTACTTCTGTGTCATTAAGTTATAATTTTACCAAAGTCTACGCAATTTGGTTTTAACAAACAACACCTAATTTTTTTTATTTATTTTTTTTAATCTCAATTTTCGCTGAACTTTATTTGGCGCTGTTATTTTGCTAACACTTGGCTTATCTTTATGACTATTCTTGCCTAAAAACATGTGAACGGTTCGCAAACCAATTTCTTTTCTCGCAGAAATTTCTGATGTGGTTGCATATCAATCTCTCCATTGATTTACCTACCACTGATGTCAAACTGATCGATACAGATCTTTGTCCTCGTCTAGTATCTTGCATCTCATTAGCTGTTTATTCGGAGTAATTAATTAGTTAATTAATACGCTTCATTAACTGGTTATCTCTCCACATTCATTCCCAAAAATATAAAGCATTTCTTGGACTAAGCTTGTCATGGATAAAATACACTGCAATTTACTTGATAAGATGCTGATTTCCAGAATTGTGACTCACAAAACAATTGATTTAACTTCTTTCGTTTATTAAAATGACCGGTGATAGTTTAACGCATAGACGTCTGACGGCTTACTACAAAAAATACTTGCTGTTAATTAATGTGATGCTACACGCAGATGTAAGTATTCTGTTGATACATGTACTGGATACGTTACATATCCCCCCCACCACCACCACCACTAACGTCAAACTGAATAACTGTCTCTACGCCATTACATGTTACTGCATTGCTATCTGAATATTTCTCCCTTCAGAGGCGAAACGAACATTCGATAACGCTTGCTCAGAGCTAAATTAACTTGGTACATGAAAACATTTTAACACTGTCAAATTCTTACATAGCTTATTAATGCCTAATGTTATCTACACTATAAATTCGTAGGATCACGAACCTGGATAATTATTGCCTGGAACTTACGCCAACGTCACGCTTCGGCCTTCGTTGGCAAGTTAACAGCGGGCAGAGATGGTACTAGAAATTCGAGGTTAAGAGTTTAATAGCTAAGCAACTGCGGAGAAATCGATTGCCAGATTACTTTTACTAAGTTTGCTTTTAGTAGCTTTTCATTTTAAATTAAATACGCCAATTTAATTAAAAACGTAAGGTACAACTTTACGGCTGAAAAAAAAAAACATGGAATAAAATTACGATTCATTGAAGTCCATCCCGTCGTTGCCATTTTTCAGTCACTACTTTTAAGCAGCTCGGGCGTCTTTAGGTACGCAGATATTTATATTGGACTTCAGATGAGAGATTAAATTAGACTATTAAAAGTAAAAACGTGGGTGATATTTTTAATAGCGGTTTCTTTGCTTCTTACGTTGGGCGCGCCTTCACTGTTGTTGAATCATTTTGGATCTTACCGAGGTCGTCTCTTTCTATGTTTAATACTTCAATTACTATTTCTAAATCCCTTGAAACTCAAAAGATTTGATTAAAATTTGCAGAGGGAATGCTTAGGATGAAACACAGGTCAACTTCGTATTTTAGTCATATTAGGTCAACCTTATAAACCTGAACTATTCCCGAAATACCGTCACGTGCTTACACTCTATCCTGTTCATTCCTAGCTGTCAGCTCAAGGTCATGCCACCTTTGCCCCTTTCCGAGCCTCACTACCCCCTCCCTTCCTGCCTGTCCGAGCTGACCGCTGTGTCCACGTAAGCGTGCAGCGGAGTGGGGATGGAGCAAGCTGACCTTGAGACGCCTCTGCTAAGTGAACGGGCTCTAGCTGTCGTTCTCTCATGCCGCCTTGTTGCTAAACTGATATTGTGGCGTTTTTCCTCTGTTGCAGGCCAGCCAACCGTCAGGCTCGGAGGCGCCGCCACCTGCAGCGCACTTCGAGCCTCAGGTGGCAGTTCTGTGTACTAAAGGCTCTGGAGGACAGGCGCAGTACCACAGCCAGTACATGAGTGAGACTGGACGATGGGTCTCAGACACCTCGTCCAAGCCCGCATCCTGCCGCAAGGACAAGATCGAGATCCTCGACTACTGCAAGAAGGTAAGTCGTCAAAATATACAGGGTGTTTCAAAAATGTCGTGATAATAGGCACCAAAATGTATACTAAGGGAGCATCCATAAACTACGTGACTCCGTTTTTTACCTCATTTGAACCTCTCCCCTCCTCCCACATAGCCAAACTAAGGTTACACTAACTGATTGCGAGAAAAACAAAGCCTGAGTGACCGATGTAACATTACAGAGACTTACACACGCTATCCATCTGTCTGTCACCGTTCAGTTAATTTTCAAAATTTAATGTTATTCATCCCGTAAAAAGTATCCTATGTCATTTCTAATCATACATTGTATTTGCTTGTCGCTTTTCATCAAGATCAGTCCAGCCGTTAAGTCGTGAAAAATGTAACAAACAGAGAGGCAGATTTTCTTTCACATTTATAATATTAGTGTAGTAATTAGCTTTGTTTTTATCTTCATTTGTGAGTAAAACTTGCTTCACTCTCTCTTTATCTCACTTCATATTGTTTCCCCTTTCCATTACTCCAGCCAATGATTTATTTTTTGTTCTCCTTTTTATTCACAACATGTGACACAATGCCTTGCAACCGGAGGCAAATTGTCTGTGACGACCCCATTTGCTGATGTCACATCTTCCGAAATTTCACATAGTGAAGCGTGAATTAAAAAGGTTTTATCGCCTGTCGTCGCGGCGTAGCTTCCGACGTGCGCCGCTTGGCAGCGCCACCGCCGCCCGGCGGTCGATGGCGCTGACATCTGCCGGCCCGACAGGCAATTAACAGCCCAGCGGGAGCGATGCTCGCCATTGTAGCAGGCAGGCAACCTGCGCGACACAAAGGCGAGGCACCGTTTTTAGCGCCCACAAAGGCCTCCCTGCTTCAATAGCCGCTCTGTCCCTCAACCTGTCACCCAGCGATATTTGCTAATTTGTCAAACGACGTATTTACGCTCTGTTCTCAAAATACATCCCGAAATACCGTCAGCTCGTTTGTGTTTGGGCGAATGGGTCGATATAAGAATTGTACTGGGGGGCCATAGTCCTAATACATTCGGGGTTTGAACAAGTTGTAACTTTAGCGAATTTTTCAGGAAACTTCACGTATTGTGAAAGGCAAGTTTTGTCACAGTGTCATCATTAGGGTTCCAACGATATATCGGTTAACCGATAATATCATTATAATTATTATTAAACTGTAATGGAGCACAGGCTCCGGTGGCAATTTCTCTACACACCCGTCTTCCCACTATCCTGCACCTACCTACATTTGCCGTCTACAAATTTTATCTTTAAATTCTTTCAAAGTTTTCGGTAAATTATTCATCGTTTCTGTTGGTAACTCATTCCAATCCCTGACACCTTAACCTAAAAAAGAGAATCTTCCCACACCCTTGTGCCTGAAATCGAGTGCCAGCTTGTGGTCATGGTCATCTTTTCCCTTCCATGCACTACTTTTCATACCCATTGCAATATCTTTCCATGCCTCATCGCCAGTATATGCCCTGTACACTCCCATGACCCTCCTCATCCTCCTCCTGTCTTGCAATGAATCCCATTCCAGCTCCTTTATCATATCCGTCACTGATTGCATTCTGCGGTAATTTCCAAAAACAAATCTAGCAGCCCTTTTTTGCACCTTCTCCAACTCCTGTATTTGATACGTAAAATGAGGGTCCCATACTACACTACCATATTCGAGCAAGGTCTGACCAAAGTTTTGTAACCCAATTCCTCTATTTCTCTCGTACATCCCCTCATCAATCTCTCCTACAAGTGCAGAACTTTGAGACGGTCCAAAAATATCGATATTTTTTAATTGTCGATACGATAATATCGATGTGATGCAATAAAATATCGAAAACTACAAATCCCTTCGCACTACAAAATAATCCTGCAAATAAATGTATGGGTGAGGGTGGGGGTCCATAGTCCTAATATATTCGGGGTTTGAAGAGTTTGTAACTTTATCGAAATTTCAAGGAAACATCACTTGTAGTGAAAGGGAAGTTTTGTAACAGTTTCATGATTAGGGTTGCAACGATATATCGGTCAACCGATAATATGGGTCCATAAATATCGATATTTTTAAATGGTCGATAAGATAATATCGATATGATGCAATAAAATATCGAAAACTACAAATCCCTTCGCGCTACAAAATAATCCTGCAAATAAATGTATGGGTGAGGGCGGGCGTCCATAGTCCTAATATATTCGGGGTTTGAACAGTTTAATAACTTTATCGAAATTTCCAGGAAACATCATGTGTAGTGAAAGGGGAGTTTTGTCACAGTTTCATGATAAGGGTTGCAACGATATATTGGTCAACCGATAATATCGGTCCATAAATATCGATATTTTTAAATGGTCGACTCGATAATATCGATATGATGCAGTGAAATATCGAAAACTACAAATCCCTTCGCGCTACAAAAAAAATTGAGCAAATAAATGTATGGGTGAAAGGAAGCAAACTTTATTATGCTCGATAATGTCCTTTGCTACTCTGTGGTTCAACTCCGTTATTCGTTCCCCATTCATTTACGTTCACCGTTTTATTGTTTAATATGTTGCGTTACTTTTGCGTTCGTTAGTTCTTGTTTCTCTCTGGGACGTATTACAACATTCTAAACGGGGTAAAAATATGACCGCCTGACCGATACAATTGCTTATTTTATCAGTGTTGATAATAGACCTTTTAATGCAGTTGAAGGCGAAGGTTTCAAGTTTTGATGAAGCACTTAGCACCATTATACAAATTCCTTTTTCGTGGAGCTATCAAAACAAAAATTCATGAAAAATTTGAAAAAAATTCGGAAGTTGTGAAGGAGGAGTTGAAAAGTGTGAAGCATTTTTTATTGTTACGTACAGAATAACACCGACTATTTGGTGATTACGGTACATGTTTTGCAAGAAAATTAAATTGAAATCAATCATGATTGGTATACTAGTTGGATTAAGATATGTTTACAATTTATCATTTACTCAAAGTAACCTCGTCGGTTCCTTCTGAACGCCTTTTCTCACAGGCAGGAACCACTGTCACTCAAACTACGAATGGACTTCATGGGAAAAGATTAAGCAAACTACGCTTTCACGATCTGTTGACGCTTAATATTTGCAGACCTAATTTTTTCAATAAACTACCCCAAATTTATTACCTGATTTTGGTTTACATACTTATTTCTAATTTCTAAAATAATTTATACAAATATCGCAAAATATCGAAATGATGCGGCCTATGTTATCGATATCTTCCTGGCATCGATATAAATATCGATATATTTATCGATATTAGCTTTACGTGCATCCCTAGTCATGATGTGTATCACACTTTACTCTGTTCGGCATACCAAATTACGGTCAGTGATTGAATTAAGTTACCAAGAAAAATGATGAATAATCTACCAAAACGCTAAAAGAATTAAAAGTTGAAATTTGAAAGGGCAAATGTAGGCGGGTACAGGAAAGGGGAAAAACATGGGTGTGTATGGAAATTGCCACCGGAGCATGTGCTCCATCGCAATTAAATTAAATTAAATGATGGTGGGATATGTTTTCGTTCTGTGTGCCTACGTGTCGCTGCTATGAAGCATGCTAATGATGAAGGTTACCTATTTATGTTTGGATACTTATTTAATACGTTGGTTGGACCCTCCTTAAGGAAGTTTAGTTAGCTGCTTGGTATTGGAGGTATACAATACCAAACAGATGTCGCTGATGCTGCTCTGGAAATAGAGTGAAACGCGTACGACACAAAAACAAAATTCAATTGATTGGGCGTGTTATTCACCTTTATAAAAATTGATTTTATCTTATCGATATGCAGCAAATAATCAGTCTGGCGTGTTTTATTACTGCTAAAAACAATCCCTTTCCTGCCATGTTGTCGTCTGTCTGTCTACTAATATCTGTGATTACACACATGTCCCGAACAGCGAAAGATACTCATAAACCAGAGACATGTATACTGTGCCGTCAATCCTCTGATTTCTCAAATACTAATAAACAGTAATAATAATACAGATACCAATACAATAATTACTTACTGATATATATATATATATACTAGGACCCTAAATAGTCACACGAAGCAAAAACTGAGAACTGCCCAGCGAAGTATGGAAAGAAGAGACAGGAAAAGGGCTGTGCACATTCGTTCAATAACTAAAGTGACAGACATCTTAAAACGAGTCATGACCCAAAAATGGAAATGGGATGGTCATATTGCTCGCAAAAGAGATGACAGATGGACTACGGTAGTGCTGGATTGGATGCCAAGGAACCTGAAAAGAGCAAGACGAAAACCCCCGGATCGCTGGGATAAGGATATACATCGAGTTACAGGCGTGAACTGGAAGAGGGTGGCTCAAGATCGATCAGTCAGGAAAGAACTACAACAAAACTATATGTAGAATTAAATTCTAATATATAGCTCATTAGACTTAACGATGCTACATCCTGAAATAAGGATTGATATAGCTGCAATAATAATAACATACACCCTAACGGATCATGCAAAACCTCGATTTTTATCACAGCTTGTAATTAAGAAGTTCCCAGTATTTCCAATGGGTAGGTACAACCACGGACCGTGGTGGGTGAACGGTTAAAATTCTGGCCTCGCATTCGTGAGGACGTGGGTTCGAATCCTGATTTGGATTTTACATGGTTCCCTCAAATAACTCCAGTTGAATGTCGGGGTGGTTGCTTCAAAAGGCCATGGCCTCATTCCTTCCCATTCCGTGCTACTAGTCATTTCCTGCCTCTAATGATTTAGACGTCGACGACGCGTAAAGCCATTAGATAAAAATGAAGTTAGAACAAGGATTTGTCAGTTCCTGGAGCAATGTGCCATCTGTCTACGATTCGTGTTAATAATATCTACTACGATAATTTAAGTTTTTGTTTGTGTAATGTGTAATTTATGAAGGGAGATTGGGACCGTTCCAGTATTCGCGTAGTTGACTGCGGAAACCCGACTAAAAACAGCAGCCAGGACTGGAACCCGGTCCCCGAGTACCTCACCATAAAGCGCGTAAGCCAATGGCGAGTTATATATATATATATATATATATATATACACACATATCAGAATAATGCCCGTTACACGAACAGCGTGCGTGCCTAGTGACAAATTTTTAAAATGCATTCCGATAAGCTCAATGCTCATGTAGACACAGAAAGGCAGGGGCATCAGGATGAACGAAATAGGGACAGAAGGATTGGGTGACAGAAATGAAGAAGGGGAAATGCTGCTGGATCTCTGCAAAAGAAATGGATTGAAAATAGGAAATTCCTGGCACAAAAAGCAAGAGAGCCACAAGATAAGATGGTACAGTAGCTATTGGCAGAGGAAGTCAGTGGTGGACTACTTTATATTTGATGGTGAATTGAAGAAGAGTGTGGCAGATGTGAATGTAATACCATCAGAGGCACTAGATAGTGATCACCGGCTAGGGAGCGTTACCAAACTACGCGGCTTGGTCCAGGGAGGGGGGGGGAGGTTGTCTGGAAGGGTACGTTGGGCTACGTGGGGGAGGGGGGGGGGGTTCCGAGCCAGGCCAGGTAGCTTTCCTTTCATAACATTTTTCACAGTTAAAATGAGGAACAGAACTCACAACAGCATGTGAATATTTATTTCCCTCAGTTAATTATCTCCGTATGTAATTTACAATAGTCTGAGAAAACGGTACAGAATGTTTTCTGCAATCAAAAGGGAAAAAAGCTACGTCTTACGTGGGGGAGGGGGGAGAGGTAGGAACAATAGCCACTTAGGACTACGTGCGGGGAGGGGGGGTTCACAGGAGCTCAAAATGGAGCTACGTGGTTTATGCACGCTCCCCTATTAGTAATGGACCTAAGGATTGCGGCAGAGAGGAGAAAATCAGGAAGACAGGATAGGATATTAAGGGTATGGAAATTGAAAGAGAAGAGTAATGAAGAGGAGTACCAGAGAATGATAGGGAGTAATATACCCATACCGGAAATGGGGACAGTGGAAGAGGAGTGAGAATATTTTAAAACGACGTTAGTTCAGGTAGCAGAAACAGTGTGTGGAAGGACTGGTAACATCAAAAGGTGGAAAGAAACAGCATGGTGGAATGATAGAGTAAAACAAGCAGTGGAACTCAAGAATAGGGCATTTAGGGAATGGTTCAATTTTTTTTTTTTAACTGCTTTATGTCTCTCAACAGCGAGGTCTTTAGAGACGGGAAAGGATGGGGGGCAAGGAATGGGAAGGAATTCGGCCATGGCCTTTTTAAGGAAGCATCCCGGCATTTGCCTGGAGTGATTTGGGAAACCATGGAAAACCCAAATCTGGATGCCTGGACGGGGATTCGAACCATCGTCCTCCCGAATGCGAGGCCAGAACGCTATCCGTTACACCACCACGCTCGGTGGAATGGTTCAAGCAGAGGACACAGGAGACAAGGGAGGAATATGTGAAGAAAAAGGAGGAGGCCAAAAAGTAGTAACGGAGGAAAGGAGGAAGTGACGAGAAATGGACCAGAAGAAGTTCAAGGGATGGATGGCTGAAAGGAGTGGAGGAGAGAGGAGAGGACTGGAACAAAGTGGTGACAGAGAGGTGGTGGGAAGAAAGAAGGAAATGGAGAAGCTTGTGCATGAAGCAGACCCGACCAGAGGCTGGAAACTGTTGAGGATGATGATGATTCCGATAAGCACCTCATAAATTGTAATGTTGTGGTTCAGATTCCACTTAGGTCCCAGAGGAAAGGAATTGGCCGTCCTACCTCTGACACAGCGAATTAGTATACTTCTTTGGAGACGATCCAACAAACCTTCGATTTGTGGACTAATTTAGTTTTTCAAGTTGCGATGAAAAATACCTTTCTATGCAGTAAAATGCCTCTCTGACCTTTGCTTTGTCGCTGCTTCTTCCACAGCACGCAATGGGACGTCAACAGAATACACAATGATTAAAGCGGACGTGCAGACAGAGAATAAACACAGCATCTCTGCCCTCCATTTTTATACTGTTCGCGATTGCTTCCTCAAAACTTGTCGAAAATAACGAAAATTTTTTATTATTTTGAAAAATGTTCTAAAAACGAACAACGCTTATTTATTTGTTCGATAAATTTCTTCATTTCTTACGCTTCATGTCAATTTTCTATGAGGTTTTTTATAAACTTACTTGTTTCTTGTGTTCTTTTTAAAAATTAAATTCTTTGGTTATGTAGTTACCTCGTTCTAGCAACTGCAACAGAGAATAAATCGAACGCATCGGACTCTCTTCTAATTACGTGGATCTATGCAACCAATAATCGTAAATTAACCAATAATCACATGCCTCGCATTATTTTTTTTTATCTCTGTCTTTCTTATTTTTGTGCAGGTACTTGCTCAACGTACAGTTGCTTTTTATCTAGCATCGCAGTGTCTCCCCCTTTTAACAATAAAGTTATCGCAGTTATTTATTTGAAATTTCCTGGTCAGCCAAGCAGCGTAACAAGCAGTGTAACTGATACTTCGGCTCGCCGTAGGTTGCCGTGATATTGAGTTCACGTCCAGCTTCCAGGCACAACACATTTCATTAAAGTGGGTGCATAGCACAGTATACGAGGGGGAACCCAAATATAATCGGAATAGCATTGTTGTGGGCGGAGCTTGTGTAGTACGTGCTTCTGCCGCTAAGCGTTTATAGCGCAACTCATTGTCAGTTCAGTGCCGCCTGTGTTGTCGACCTGACTTGTTCTGTTAACATGCATTGATTGTTTCTGCTAGCGCTTTTTTGTTACTGTTTCGATTTTGATGATGGCAAGTTTAAGTGAACAACGTGCAGCTGTGAAATTTTGTTTTCTACTCAGTAAAAATGCTGCTGGAACTGTTTTAAAGTTGAAAACGGCTTACAGAGGTGACGCTATGGGAAAAACTCAAGTGTACGAATTGTTCGCTCGGTTTAAAAATGGCGACATGTCGATTGATGACAAATCTCGTTCTGGACCTCCATCAACTGCCCGAATCGACGAAAATATTGAAAAAAGTCGAGAGCTTGTGCTTTCAGACCGTCGACAGACAATTCATCAGAGATTAGCGGGTTATCTTGGAGCTCGGTTCAGCGAATTTTAACCGAAGTTTGGGAATGAAAAGGGTTGCTGTCAAGTTTGTTCCTCGGGCTCTGACTGACAATCAAAAAGAACGTCGAGCTAAAACATGTCGTGCTCTGAAACAAAAGCTTGAAATTAATCCAGATTTTCTGTAAAAGGTCATTACTGGTGATGAGTCATGGTGCTATGGTTACGACCCAGAAACAAAGCAACAGTCAAGCCAATGGAAGAAGTCATTGTCACCCCGTCCAAAACAAATGTCGTCAAGTCAAACATCAAAACAATGCTCATTTGCTTTTTTGATGCCTTGGGTGTAGTTCATTCAGAATATTTTTCCCCACATCAGACCGCCAATCAAAACTTTTATTTGGAAGTTTTAAGAAGATTACGCAACAGTGTTCGTCAAAAAAGACCGGATTTGTGGCAGACAGGAGACTGGTTCTTCCACCACGACAATGCACCTGCACACACAGCTGTCTCTGTTAGGCAGTTTAAATGGCATGGTTCCGCTGCCCCAAGCACCTTACTCGCCTGACCTGGCTCCGGGCGACTTTTTCTTATTTCCACGCATGAAAAGGGGCATATGAAAGGACACCGATTAGACAACACTGAAGAGGTAAAAAAACAAAAAACAAAAAAAAAACGAGGGAACAGATGTCAGCCATTTCTAAAGATGACTACAGAAAATGTTTCGAACAGTGGAAGCACAGACACGTGTATTAGTAGTTGTAATGGAGCGTATTTTGAAGGGAATAAGGTTGTTTTGTAAAAAAATGTGAACATATATAGTTTTTAAAAAATAATTCTGTATTTTTTTGTGTACCTCCTCTTATACATAGTCACTTATCTCACACGTTGTAATGGCGGCAGTGAGGTCCGATCTTTACTCGAGCAGACCTGGTACGAGATGACGTGAAGGAGTCTGCAGACAGCCCGGCTAAGCCACAGCGGGTCAAGAGGCAGCCCCCTCGTGCTAATTGGGGGCGGTAACAAGATGGCCGCCGGGCTCTCTGCGACACAGCAAATCACGCCGGCTCTTCCCTTGCCTCGTGTGGGACGATTTCCTCTCACTATTCTCCGTGAGACCCAGCTGTTGGTTCGAGCGCATTAAACCAATGTGTGGTCCAGGCAATAGATTTTTTTACCCTACAAAAGGCAACTAACGCCTGGGTGAGCGGTAACACTATCAAGGGGAGGTCGAAAATTATAATATTCAGATTTAGTTCAGACTGCGTGTAATAAAATCTCATGGAGAGTGGTGTAGTTTTGCATAGCAGTAACATGCGCCTCTTCGCCTATGTCGACAAAATCTGCGTTGAAATATTCCGTTGCGTTCAAATGATTTCTATGTTACACAGCTATCAAGGGGCGCAGCGAGCAAGCTCTCTGCCTCACAAACCGCCGTCTCTGGATCGAATCTCGCTGCCGGCAACTTTATTTATTTATTAACATTTGTATACAGATAATTCACGGCAATCAGTTTCAACAATTACGCATATAACAAGTTTTTTTTAAGCCTTTTGTTGTGTATAAACCGACGTCGTCTCGTTCAGCCCCTCCAGTCCCCTCGTACGGGGATGAACATCTGTCCTTCAGCTGAAACGGTCGAGTAACGATATTTGTTTTTGTTACCTACCACAACAAATATTTCTATTTTTTAAATATAAATTTGTTTGGGAACATCATAATGAATTTCGAAAGCGTTTTTCCACAACATACGGCATTTAAATCTTATATCTTAACGAGCAATTCTTGTATATGTACAGGGTGTTACAAAAAGGTACAGCCGAACTTTCAGGAAACATTCCTCACACACAAACAAAGAAAATATGTTATGTGGACATGTGTCCGGAAACGCTTACTTTCCATGTTAGAGCTCATTTTATTACTTCTCTTCAAATCACATTAAACATGGAATGGAAACACACAGCAACAGAACGTACCAGCGTGACTTCAAACACTTTGTTACAGGAAATGTTCAAAATGTCCTCCGTTAGCGAGGATACATGCATCCACCCTCCGTCGCATGAAATCCCTAATGCGCTGATGCAGCCCTGGAGAATGGCGTATTGTATCACAGCCGTCCACAATATGAGCTCTAACATGGAAAGTAAGCGTTTCCGGACACATGTCCAAATAACATATTTTCTTTGTTTGTGTGAGGAATGTTTCCTGAAGGTTTGGCCGTACCTTTTTGTAACACCCTGTATATATATATATATATTTCTGTTCTCGTAAACAGCTATGACGATCTGGATGAAATTTGATATTTAGATAACGGTTTGACTTTTAAGATTACCTAAATAGTTTTCTCCCCTACAAAAAAGCGAGTTTACAAAATACGAACGATTTTTCCACTCGGTGTCTCGAAAACGGCACTAGCGCCATCTCGTAGACAATTCAGGTATCTGAAAACCTTCAAATAGTTTCTTTGATTTCAAAGAATATTTAAACGAACAGTTCTTGTATACAGGATGACCCGTGGAAATATTAGCACTGCAAGTTTAATTGTAAAACATTTAACAAAGGAAGACAATTAAAAATTTATCATTGGTTTTGTCAGAGATGATACTTTACAGAAACTTCTTTGAAAATAATATTTCCGATACCAGTTATAAAGTAATCATCTTTTACTCTTTGACCGTAAAAAGTGGTTGTTTTTTCATTAAATGCTGCCACACGAGGTATGTGCATAGTTTTATCGGAGTGAATGAATTTAGCACTGATGATGTTCTATCATTACCGTGACGTCACAATCTGATGATGAGTTCTATATAGAACTCGACGAAACATATCAGAATTAAAGAATAAATGTTCTTGACATCTCGCTTTGTTTTCGAGATATAGCATGTCAAAAATCAGTTATAGGTATAGTTCTTTTGGCGACGTTTTTTCTGGTCCAGGCCGTATTTCAACCTAACAACAACCATTACGAACAAAATAAAACATTGAAAGTACGTTTCCACCGTATAGACATAGTGGTCTGGTGGATTTTTTCTGGTCCAGTCCGCCCGATCTAATCCTAACCTCTTCACTTGAGATATCAGAAAAATAAATTCTTTATTTTTGATTTGTCTCGACGAGTTTTATACGAATTCATCATCAAACTTGGCTATGGCGAAATTTATCTTCTGGTCCAGGTCGCATTTCAACCAACCACGTCAATTTTGAGATACGGTATCTCGAGAACTAAGGGAGATATATATATATATATATATAAAATTATTTACTTTCAATTTTTCTCGTCGAGTTACATGAGAATCCATCATCAAGGGTTATCGTAGAATCCTCTGAAATACCACAAATCTCGCACCGTTAATAAATCCCTGACTGTCATTAAGGTTTCTATTTAACATAATAATAGCATTTTTCTTTGAAGGCAATTTATAAGGTGGTCTCGCAAATGGATCTAGCGATTTGGATGAAATTTCATATGTAGATAACGTTTTACACGTTTATAACATGATTTAAAAAAAAGAAAAAAGAAATAGGATCATTTTTTTGTATTTGGTTTCTCGAAAACGGCTCTAACCTCATTACGTAGAAGGTTCAGGTACCAGTAAGCCTTCTGATGTTGGTTAAGCTTCTCTTTGGTTAACTGTGCACCTCAAAACACCTAGGAAGCCATCAAGACTTTTACTTTAATCAAACTTTACTCGAAATCTTGGAAATTGAACAGAAATCGAAAGATGCCGAGCGAAGATCAGTCACCCAGATACTAACTTATTAATTACTGAAACTGATTGCCGGAAATTATCTGTATACACAATATGTTTCGTCGAGTTATATGAAAATCCATCATCAGATTGTGACGTCACGTTAATGATAGAACATCGTCAGTGCTAAATTCATACACTCCGATAAAACTATGCTCATACCTCGCGTGGTAGTATTTATTGAAAAACTAAAAACCACTTTTTACGGTCAAAAAGTAAAAGATGATTACTTTATAACTGGTACCGGTAATATTATTTTCAAAGAAGTTTCTGTAAAGTATCATCTATGACAAAACCAATGATAAATTTTTAATTATCTTCCTTTTTAAATGTTTTACAATTAAACTTGCAGTGCTAATATTTCCACGGGTCATCTAGTATACAAGAACTGTTCGTTTAAATATTCTTTGAAATCAAGGAGAAACTATTTCTAGGTTTTCTGGTACCTGAATTGTCTACGAGATGGCGCTAGTGGCGTTTTCGAGATACCGAGTGGAAAAATCGTTCGTACTTTTTGTAAACTGGCTTTTTTGTAGGGGAGACAACTATTTAGGTAATCTTAAAATTCAAAACGTTATCTAAATGTCAAATTTCATCCAAATTGTCATAGCCATTTCCGAGATCAGAAATTTATACAAGAATTGCTCGTTTAAAGATATAAGATAAAAAAAGTTATCCGCAACTATATTCGATCCGGCGACTACTGGCTTATGAGGCAGAGAACTAGCTCGTTGCACCAGGCGCCCCCTTTAAACCTCAGTAACGTAGAAAGTATCTGAACGCAACGAAAAATTTGAATACCGTTTTTCTTGACAGCGGCAAACAAACGCATGCCACTGCTTTGCCACATTAAACGTCTGCCCCCGGGCTTTCATTGCACCCAGTATGAATAAATCTGAATTTTACAACTGGTGGTGATTCATTGAGGGTTTTAAACATTGTCTGTGAGTTTGCTGCACTTCTGGAGCCCGGTTATGGTCATGTTTCGAATGTTGCTAACATGTCTGGCACTGATCTCGTAATCCGATCAGAAAGCTCCCAAACACGCGTCACCAAATCTTACATCTGTCTGTTACAAAACACTCGCCCACTTAAAGCTTTTTATTAGCTTAATCTGTATCTAACGTCCGAATTATTCGAAATTTTGCTCGCGTTTTAGCAACCGGTGGCAGTATAATACTTTTATGTCCTGGTATTCTAATTACTTCGACAGTTAAAAAAAAAAAAAAAACAAAAAAAAAAAAACAAAAAAAAAAAATCCAACGCAGCAAGTAGTTGCCTGTGTACTATGCAATCACGCGGGCGCCAATGTTGTGTTGCAAACACACAGGCGTTTGCTTTTACACGTTCTTCAAGAAACATGAAATTCAATAGTAGCTTTCAATGTTAAAGTAAATTTGCTTAGATTTCTAACGTTTAGTCTCTTTGCTGCCGGACAGGTTCGCAAACAGAAGAAGTTGATTGTTCCAAGCAACAGGGAGAATGTTGACGTGTTAGATGAAATGGCTGGGCTGCGCGAAAATGAGTGAAGTAATTTTAAATTTATTCTCACACATGAAATCTCCTCATTAATTATATCATCAATTTTGTTTTAACATTTACATAAATTATTAGAGTTTAAAAAATTAAAAAAGAACACGTTTTGTAATAATGTGAACGAAATAGTTGAAAATAAAATTATAGTTTAAAAACCAAACAAAAAAAATCTTTTGTCGTAAACTAAAAAGATCAAAATAATCTTTAAATACAAAATTTTTGTTCCATAGCGATAGGACGTCCCACAATCCAATATAAGGTATTGTTTTTGAATAAGCTTAAAATAACAGAAGCCATTGACTAAAAAATTAGCTTAAATGTAAAAAAAAAGCGTGGGGTGTTCTCTAAAAGACCTCGATGTTAAAAAGAGACGTAAAGCAGTTTAAAAAAAATCATAACGACTGTATGTTTACAAATAGCTACCGATAAAAATATAAGACAACGCATTATTAGTTTTTTTTTTTTTTTTTTTTTTTTACTGCTTTACGTCTCTCAACAGCGAGGTCTTTAGAGACGGGAAAGGATTAGGGGCATGGAATGGGAAGGAATTCGGCCATGGCCTTTTAAAGGAAGCATCCCGGCATTTGCCTAGAGTGATTTGGTAAACCATGGAAAATCCAAATCTGGATGCCCGGACGGGGATTCGAACCGGCGTCCTCCCGAATGCGAGGCCAGAAAGCTAACCGTTACACCACCACGATCGGTGCATATTTAGTATCCCACGCTTTTTCACTTACATGTTAAATTTTTGATCAATGAATTTATCATTATTTTAAGCTTATTCAATAAATTAAATTATACTGAATTGTGGGACAACCTATCGCTGTTGAGTAAAATTTTTATGTTTAAAGGTTATTTTTAATTGTTTACTTCCTGTTGTTATAAAAGCGCATTAAGTCTAACGTAACCATTTTAACACAAAACGGGATGAACCTTTTAATTCGTAGCAGACAGTCGTGCTCTAAACCCCTCCGTTCTTGATTGTGATTATAATGTGTCGTAAGGTCGTTCTTGGTAAAACGTGTTGTTTTCGCTGTTTCCTGTCGTAAGTCCCGCCATTGGACGTACGCGCAATCCTCCGCCCTCGACAGCCAATCTCCGTGCGGCAGCCTCCTCGCGGTGTCCAATTATCGGAGCCCTTTGTACTGCGGGATGGGGTGCCCCGCGCGCACGGCCGCCAACCTGCCGGACGCTAAACCCGCTGTCATTGTCTGCCGCTAACGAGAAACAGCCGACTGCCGCGCGCAGATATTATTTACAAACTGGTCGCGCGCCGACCCGAGCTCTGATTGGCCAGCTCGGTGAATAATCAAACCTCCACACACTCCTCAAATTCTGACTGTCTTGCTTCGAGATATGTTTTAGTGGTTGAGTAGGTTTATGAGAACAGCGCGGGTTCTACCCGGAAGTCGACCATTACTACTAAGCTTTGAAACTGTTTGGCAGTTTTACAACATTTTACGCTTTTAGCAGGCGTCATATTATTCAAATATTCCACTTACTTTTTCGGGATTCGCGTTGCTTTTATCGATGCATTACTGTCGAAGTTTTGGCGCTCAACCTGGGGCCTTCATCAGGGCTGTATAGACGGAGTGGTGTGAAAACCATCACAAATGATACTTCACTTCTATAAAGCCCTGATGAAGGCCCCAGGTTGGGCGCCGAAACGTCCATAATAATACGAGGCGCGTCCAGAAAGTAAGTTCCGTTTCAATTTATCTCCGCTGCAGCGCTGCGATTGCAGTTCGGCACATGCGCTGTAGACGATGTGTATCAAGGGGAAGAACGCCGGCCTCGGTAGCGTGGGGGCTAGAGTGTTAGCTCCACGTGCCAAAGGTCGCCGGTTCGAGTCCGGCCGAGGGCATGGGTGTTTAGTGTATGTGTTGTCTCTATGTCATGTCCATCGTGTTGTGTCTAGAACCACTTGGAAAAATAATACACTGTGAAGCAATGAAATGCACTGGATGATTCAAAATACGCTTGAGTTGGCTGTATGGCCTCGAAGCCAAAAGCCATTAAAAAAAAGAAAAAAAAGGGGAAGAACGCGCGCCATTTGGAGATCGCTGTCAGTTACGTACGCTTTGTTGTGCTTGTTTGAAATGTCGGCGTTGATTGAAAATCCCGCCACCTGTGAAATCAGGTCTGTGATTCGGTTTCTGAATGCGAGGAAAGTGAAACCAAGTGAAATTTATCGGCAAATTTGCGATGTTTTCGGACCAAATGCGATGAGTGATTCGATGGTGAGAAGATGGGTCCGACAGTTCAATGGCGGGCGTAGTGATGTGCACGATGAAGAACGAAGTGGGCGTCCACCTTTGGTTACAGAAGAACTGGCAAGACTTTCATCTGTTCTTACATCTCAAGTCTTTCCTTGGCGGTCATCACTTCACCAATGACGACGAGCTGAAAGAAACTGTTTCCAACTGGTTGAAGACACAGGCGGCAGATTTCTATGAAGAAGGTATACAAAACCTGGTGCCACTCTATGACAAATGGCTGCAAAATTTCGGCAGTTATGTGGAAAAGTAGTTTAAGAGTTGTAGAATTTTGTGCAATAAAAATTTCTTCTGTATCTGTGTACAATTTCATTTCATTACCAAACGGAACTTACTTTCTGGACGCGCCTAGTACATCGATATAAGCAGCGCGAATTTCGAAAAAAGTAAGTGGAATATTTGATTAATTTGGCAGTTTGCTACTGGCCCACTTCTAGCGATAACTCCAAAGTTAAAGTTTGGTATGTAGGACTACAAGGCCACGTAGTATGAGTGCTTACTCCCCCAATAAGTATGGAAGACAAACTATTCCACGTGCATAGTAATGCTATGATCGTACCGAGCGTGGTGGGTGAGCGGTAACGCTCTGGCCTCGCATTCGGCAGGACGCGCGTTTGAATCCCTGTCCGGGCATCCAGATTTTTGCATGGTTTCCCCAGATCACTCGAGACGAACGCAAAGGTGGTTCCTTTTAAAAGACTACGTCCGAATTCCTTCCGTCACTGGAACCCAGTCCTTTCCCGCCTCTAATGACCTCGACATCGATTATTGTACCACCAATGGAAACATTTGTAAAAGGCTAGCTGTATGGTCGATGACGCTAATAGCCATTAAAATTAAAAATAAAAAATGGACATTGTTGACGTGAAATTTCGCTATTCCTCATTCTCTCCCTCACTAGAAACGACCCGTAAACCGGGGATTCTTTGTGACAGTATGGCCAACTTTGGCACACCTACATTTTTCAAGTATTTTAAATCTCTCACGGCCGCCATTTGCAAAGTATTATACCTTTGTTATGGTCATTCGAAGCCCTATTGTTTGCTGCTTTCTACTAGCACTCTTTAGGAACTTAATTCACCAGCTTTTATGAAAGGTAGCCATTTTTAATTTGGGACCAATTTTCAAAAGTGCTCTGTTGTGCTGCAAACTTTCATATTACAAAGAAAAAGTACAGGAAGATATGAGAAAACAAGTAGTTATAACAAGAAATACATGCGTTAGCTACTTTCTAGCCAATGAGCAAGCAATATAACCAATAATTTCTAGAAATTTTGGCAATGTTTTCTCAACTTCATGGGGTAACTTTGTTACGTAAACAGAGGAAAATTTTTAAATAAAAAATAGTCGTAATTTGGCTTTTGTTACAATTATTCGAAAGAGGAAAGTCAGGTCTAACCAAATCATTCACTTTATTTTGTTAAATTGTAACGATTTTCTTTAAATTCTCAAAAATGTCTGAAAAACGTATGGAAGTTTACGGTACTTCCTAATCTGAATTAGCTCAATTAATTTATTTTCTGTGAATTTGAATCAAGGAATAATTAGATACAATACCGAAGTCCGAAAACTGCATACATGCTACACCAAATTAATACCTTGTATGTTCGACCTGCACCAGGAGACTTTTATTGTATTTCCACGTCAGTATAGAGATTGATTTAATCTCGGTGATAATTGTGGGAACATTAAGGACATTCCTTAAAGAATCACAAATCAGAGACTTACAATGACTTACCCGACAGTCTAGCCTCAATACGTAACGGTTTTG
Organism: Vandiemenella viatica; assembly: GCA_031002005.1. Taxonomy (NCBI): domain Eukaryota; kingdom Metazoa; phylum Arthropoda; class Insecta; order Orthoptera; family Morabidae; genus Vandiemenella; species Vandiemenella viatica. Next base: position 126,143,647 of record CM061918.1, read on the forward strand.
AATGTAACGATTGACATGTATCATTACTTTGTGGATAAGTGATGGAAACGTTTGTTTTATTTTAAACTGTATGGTCTAATATGAAGAACATTTCAAGTTATAATCTGTGTGAGTAGCATAGCTGAATAAAGCATATCGGAGCAAACCTAAAGATGTAACCCTTTGACCTCGTCGGAAAAAATTCGTGCCTTAAGAAGCAAAGAGGTATTCACTTTAAACCTTGACCGGGAATGTATGGGGAAATTATTTTTCTCGCTGTCTTTATCCACTTTGACCATTACATCAAAAAAGCTACCCTATTCGTTTATTCGTTTCCGCAAAATAATAGGATGACGAGATTTCACATGTAGTTTTGTTCATTAGTTTTTAGACACTGTTATAAGCAGCTTTGGCGCTTGGCAGATAATTGGCAACACTAAATCATTTGCTTAGATTTTTTTTTTTTTGTTTTTTTTTTTGTGCTATCAAGTTGTCCACTGCCTCAAGGCAATTCTCCAGTTGAATTCGTTCGAATTGGCACTAACACCATATCCATGAATGCGAAAATTCCGTGTAAATAAAGCACAATAGTTACGAGCAGTGTTAGTATAAAATAATCTGAAATGGCACCAGTAAACGAATTTAAATCTGGCTACAGACATGTTTTTGAAATTGACAAAGTGCTGGAGTAAACAGAATTTTGTCGTAGTATAATTTCTGCCATCTGTTGATGACATTTGATCCTGGTGCTATTAAAGGAAACGAATTATAAGAAAGTTTGTTATTAGAAGTAGAATTTATTGACAAATTTGTTGCTGTAACTGAAAAATTTGCATACTACTTGATATGTATTTGTCAAGAGTTACACTAATATAAAATTTAAAAAAGGCTGAGAAATAAAAGAATTGTGTTTTATGGCGACCGTGACAGAACTCATTGATTGGAAGTTACCGAGGTTTGAGAATAATGTTTTTTTTGTCGACCGTGACAGAAATCATTGAATGGACGTTACAGAAGTTTGAGAATAATGTTTTTTCTGGCGACCGTGACAGAACTCATTGATTGGAAGTTACCGAGGTTTGAGAATTATGTTTTATATGGCGACCATTACAGAACTCATTGATTGGAAGTTACCGAGGTTTGAGAATAATGTTTTTTCCTGGCGACCGTGACAGAACACCTTGATAGGTGACTCATTGAGAGAATGAAGCCGTGTCGCAGGCGTTGGCAGCCCTGGCCCCCACCGTGTTCCTGGAGGGTGCTGGATTGGCTGGGGAGCATGCTAAACGAGTTTGCACAGCAGTACATGTCGTAGAAGCCCATTATCTTGCGAGCCGGCGGAGTTAGCAAGTTGCGCATACGGGATTTAAACTTCGTTTAGGACTTAAAGTCGAGCTCTACAGGATTCTAAAGTCTGCGCAGCCCCCTGATTTAATAACAAACTAAAACCCCTGGCTACTCACTTCAGATACCTTTTTTTATCTGCTTAGAGAATACGGCAAAAAGTTTGTAATCCCCGTTCTTAGATGTATTTGATATGATTTAGAGGAATAAATCGTCAGTATTTTCCTCTGCTCCTTAAACTATCGCTTATTAGACTCGGTATTTATTAGCTACTTTCGTCACATATTTATTTAATTATTTTTATTCTGTTTTTGTCTCCTTCCTTTTCTCTCATATTGTCGCTTCTTATTGCTCCCCGTATGTTTTACACCATGATCCTCGATCTAACAACGAATAGACTCGCTGTCTATTTCTAAATATCTGCACTTTGTTCTGCAAACTGGACAATGCCACCAGCAAATTGCATACTGATTTTATTTCCCCAAAACTATAGCCTACCAATTTTTTCCTTTACTTATTTTATTGCTTCCTCTGTATAAGAAGAAGGAAGCAAATACTAAAAAAGAACAGTGTGCAACCTTGTCTCACACCATTTTTGAAGTGATGGATTTATGTCATCGGATATCCCTAATATGTTTTTAACACAGTCACCAATATAATTTAACCAAATACTTGTTATTTCTAACTTGGTAGTTTCTACGTTTCTGTAAGCAATGCATACCAGTTTGATTATCTCAGTTACTAAATAAACTGTACTCGAACTATTCAACAGAAAGTTTGACCGCGAACCGAATATTTACCTACGTTTAACTATAATTAGTTTCCAAAGATTGCACAATCTGCAAAAAAAAAAACATATATATTTCTGTTTTAGTATTATTATTTCTTCAGTTTCCGTCTCTTTCACGGGTAGCTTCAGGAAACTTCAATAACAACTATTTTTTTTTTTTATTTCATCAGTCTCTCGTTTTGTTTGTTGCAATTCTTATCCCTTCCTATCCTGTGCTAACCTCTTCATCTCAACATATCCCTTACAACCCTCGTCCGCGATTATCTGCTTCATATTTTCTAATCTCTGTCTTCCTCTGCAGTTCTTACCTTCGACGGTTCCCTCCTTTAACAAATTAACCAATCCAGCATGTCTCAAAATATGACCTACCAGCCTGTATCTTCTTTCTATAAGTTTTTTCCACAATCTTCTTTCCTCACCCGTCATTTCCAAAACTCGTTCATTTCGTACTTTGTCTTTCCACTTAATTTTCAGCACCTTTCTATTGCACCATATTTCAAGTGCTTCAATTTTTCTGGTATTCTTAAAGTCCATGATTCGCTATCATAAAGTGCTGTGCCCACACATAGAGTTTTTAAAAGTTCTTTCTAAGTTCTAGATCAATATTCGGAACTAAAAGATTTATCTTTTTCATTAAGGCTCTTTTTTACTAGTGCTATTCTGCTTTTAACATCATTCCTGCTTCGCCCATCAGTTGAAATCTTGCTTCCCAAATAGAAGAATTCACTTACTTCTCCTACTGAATTCGATCTTACTTTTATATTTAATCTACTAGTATCATTTCTGTTACATTTCACCACTTTTGTCTTGCTTTGATTTATTTTCAGTCCAAAAATCTTCCTTGAGTATTTTGTTCATGTCATTCAGTAACTTCTCAATATCCTCAGCCCTCTCTGCTAACAAGACAATGTCATCAGCAAATCGTAGCATACTACTTTTTTTTTCTTTGAGCACTTAAGCCACATGAAAATTTTTCTTTTACTTTCTTTATTGCTTCCTCTACATACAAGTTGAATATTAACGGGGATATACTACAACCTTGTCTCACACCCTTTTCAACTGACGCATATCGCTCATGATTCTCTACTTTTAGATAGCCACTTGGTTCTTATATAGTTTCTAATGTATTTTTTTTATCTCGATATTTTAGATCTAACTTCCTTAAAATTTTGAACATCTTGTCCCACCTAACATTATCAAAAGCTTTTTTTAAATCAATAAACGCCTTTAACATATCTTTGTTTTTCTTAATCCGTCCTTCAAGTATTGCTTCCCTTTTACGTTTTTTTTTCCTAAACCCAAACTGATCTTCACTTACTGTCAATGCTTCTATATCAAATTGAATACTTTCGAATCTTGAATCCTTATTGATCATCTGTTAGCGAAATTTTAAATATTATTTATCTCGCGGCAGTAAGGAAATAATATTTGTCATGTTGAAACAAATGTATCTTAGCTAATTCGTAAGCATTGCGACTGGCAGCCAAAAGAAATAATATAAAAACACAGGTGTGGTATTACTTGCAATTGGCAATCGCCAAAATGAGGATATGTTATTTTTTTTATTTATTTCTTTACGCCTCGTCGACGTCAAGGTCATTTGAGGGGACAAGGAACGGGAAGGAATTCTGCCATGACCTTTTGAAGGAAGCATCCAGAATGCGAGGCCAGAACGTTAACCGCTCAACCACAACTTTAGGTGATTTCAATATAACCAACACGATAAAATTCTAGTACTGCCGCTAGCCACCAGGCGGCATCACAGCTGGGCGGGTGGTAGTTTCCAGTTGCGTGGTGTCTCCGGTCGAGAGCAGCACGGTCGTAATCGTTCAGCAGCCGCGGTTGCGTCATTCCAGAAGAACCACGTGGTTTAAAATGCGTCACGCTCTATTTCAGTCTTGTGCAACAAGTCTCATCTTTTTTGTATCACACCTCGTGTATAGCACGTGTATTACAGTGTCAGCAAAGTAATAGAAATTTGCTTCTGACACTCGACGGCAAAGAAACCAAGATCACACCGTATGCAAAATAGGTGTATAAATCGACGGAAGATATTTCACATTAAATATTTATCGAGAAAAAAAATAACAAATTAGTTATGTTCTAGAGACATGGCAAAGTTATCTGAAATAAAATTTAAGTAAAAATTTGTGACAGTGCGTGGTAGAAGTCTCCTTAATGTTTGTTTGTTTTATTTCTTTACGGCTGTACGCGACGTCATTAGAGGCGGAAAAGGATTGAGAACATGGAACGGGAAGGAATTCGGCCATGGCCTTTATGAAGAACCATCCCGGCATTCGCCCCGAATGTTTTCGAGAAACCGTGGAGATCCAAAATCTGGATGGCCGAGTATTGATTTAATTTCATTTAAAATTCATTTACTTATTCTTGTAACGTCAAATAATGTTTAAAACATAAAATATTACTCAATATACAGTCTCAAAATTTTTGGAATATCGTTATTTTATTGTTAATAAGTTTATTTTTTATGTGTTTTCTAATGAAACAGATATATTTCATCTCCATTATTTTTATACTTATCTCTCTACAATTCATATTTTAAAGTAAATCTATAACATCCAGAAGTGGACACACAGACTCGATGATATACAAGGAGATCTATCAGAATGAAGATGAAACTTGCTCATGCACATTAAAAATAATTCCTCCCAAATGTGTGCCGGTATACCAACCGTGCGATTCTTATTTTTCTAGACAAATAAAATCATTTGTTAGAACAATCCATAATGCACCAACACTACTGAAATTACAAAAAGAAATATATTCACGCGAAGACGTGATTAAAATACATTCTTTAATCATGTATCAACTATACGCATCCGTATTCCGCCCAATGATACAGCGCTCTTGGTATGGTGCGCAACTGATAGACGAAAGAAGTATTTTCAGGAACATTAGTGACATTTGTTTATCAATGTATTTACTAAAAAGAAATGTGCTTGTGGCTAGATGGCATATATCGAATGCGCTTGGTGCCAACTGGAAATATGTTTTCAATGTTTCTACGACAATTACCTCACAAAAATATGTTCAACAAGGGAATTGGAAAATTAACCATACATCCGTTTTACGGGCGTAGCATTGTAATAAAAAATTTTTATTGTATTTATTGTAAGTAATTATATTACTTTAAGTAATGTTTTAACTGTTATTTCGAGTAATGAAAAATTGTAAATGAATTTTAAATGAAATAAAATCAATACTCAATGAATTCTGATATAAAAGAGAAATAAAAATATTTGGAAGTATGGGGATTCGAACCCGGGTTCAGAAAATGGAAAAGCAGGTGCCTTACACCACGCTACAATTTTGACTTAATGAAGAAATATCTTAAGATTTAAACAATATTCGGTTATTTTTGCACGTAAATTTCTCGAAAAATGGTGTTCATTTTATAGAATTGATTGGAATACAGACATACAGAGTAAATACCCTTCGACATGGATCGAAATCCGTTCTTATCATGTTTGATGCTCTCCAAGTTCAATGTGACTGAAGAAAGATTTTAATTTTGCGCTCTTAGATTCTGGTCAGCCTGTTTGATTGATTTCTCCGGGACAGACTTTTAAATTGACCATTTATGGCGGTGGCACTTCTGGGTATACCGTTGCTTTTCCAGGTTCATTCCTTTCACAGTTCACAGACTCTTACTTGAGGATCGGAGCAGATTCTGTTACCCGTGAAATATTCCACGATTTCCACTTCTGTGTCCACCCCAATTATCGACAAATTTTGCTATCACTGAACACTTCTTGAATTGAGGGATGATTTTTTACAAGTGTTTCCTACAAGCAACATTCCCCCGGATAATTTTAACCCAAAAATTTGCCGTGGTCACAGTTTCTTAAAAGATCGATTTTTGTATAGTACAGTAAAAGTCCGGTTATCCCGGTTCCGATTATCCGAGCGGCCGGGTTAACGAGGGCAAATTTTTGAAGAAGATAAAAATGAAACTATTCCAAAAATTTCTCATGCTGAGGGTTTAAAAAGAATAGAAGCATCACTTGAGTATATTGAGCAACAGGAGGAAAGCACAGCAGCCGACATAATGATGCTACAGTGTTGGTGCTATACTTCCGCTGAGAAGAGAAACAAAATTATGACACAGAAGACAAGTAAAGACTTGTTTGGCAAGTGATCGTAATTAATGTACAAAAAACAACTTTATTGCTTCACAAATTAGTTTTACACTATAAATAAATTGTATTATTCAGTTTCAATGCGTTTTTTGATTCATTGTAACCTCTTTCTTTGACCTCCGGCTATCCGAGTTTTTTGTTATCCGAGGTAGTCCCGGTCCCGTTTACTTCAATTAATCGGACTTCTACTGTACCATACTTTTTGTTTTGTTTTTGTTTTTGTTCTATTTTTGTTGTTTATATGGGTTTTTGTTTCTTTTGTTTGTTTCTTGTTTTTGTTTTGTTTTTTTGTTTTGTTGTTTGTTTTTGTGTTGTTTTTTGTTTGTTTTGTGTTATGATTTTTCTTTTCTTTGTTATGTTTTTGTATTTTGTTTTTTTTGGTTTTTTCAACTGTGTTTGATTTTGAAGCAAAACACTTTCATTGCCGAAGCGATTGACGTTGCTTGGTGTCTGAGAGGTTTGTTTGTGTGTGTTGCAGGTGTACCCCAAGCGAGACATCACCAACATCGTGGAGGCTAGCCACTACCAGCGCGTATCCAATTGGTGCCGCGTCGGCCACAAGAAGTGCAAGTCGAGCCACTACGAGTGGGTGAAGCCCTACCGCTGTCTAGGTGAGTACCCTCTCTTGATATCCCAGTTATAGTTACCACGGTGTTGTAGCATTCAACATCTCTAAACTAAACGCGCAAAATTTGTTGTTCGATGCACATTTTCTCCTGGCAGAATACGTGGAAACTGAAGTTAATAAAACGTATAACTAGAGCGGTGCTTTTAGATGTTACAGGTGATATTACGTGGTGATAACCACTATATCTCCAACACGGAGCCACTGGGAGCATTCGTGAATAGTCTCAACCACTACAAGCACCTGTTGCTTTGCTCCTGATGTCTACTACACATAGACATAGGCTACCTACGAGGAGGAGACATATCATAGGTGTGGCCAAATCTTTTGGCGGGTGGCGTCAAATGTGCCGTTGCCAAGCCGTGCGCGTAACAGTTGTATTCACCTCTTTACACGTAGTAATGGTTTGTAACGTGTTTTAAGTAATTTATGATCACTATTCTGTCATAAAATATTTATGCATGTCATTTCGTTAAGAAAGTTATGCATTGCAGATGCGTTTAATATAATTGGAGGTTTCAAAAGACCTGTTATTTATTGTTCTATTATCTGCGCAGAAAAATAAAATTCTCGACAGAATAAGGAAACTTAGGGAAATACTCTTCTTTTATTTGTGCCTCAAAGTCCACGTGTTACATTTATTTTCAGTTTGTATATTTATAACTAAAATCAAAATTTTATTTTGTCATCCTCTGCACTAAAAAACTTGCATAATTAACGACAAAATTATCTGTTTATATATTACCACTCATCACTATCGTAAAATTCGTGTACTGTCCTCCTGACAAAGGACTGTCAAAGTCGCTAAGCTTTGTTATAGATATTTTTCTTTCGAGAAACAAACGTAAGTTATTTTCCCTCACGACACACGCGCTGGACAGTTCTCAAACCGACATCACAAGCTGCAGCGCAAATAGCCTGTCCATTCCCTAATTTTTTCGCAATATGGTTGTTTTTTCGCGGTAACAAATCACTACTGTTTTTTATTTCATCAATATCAAGTACGTCCATATTTTTCAAGTCTTTCCCTACTAGCGTACATATAGAAGACAAAATTTCACGATCGTTGTCCGCAAGAAGTTTGAAATATTTATATACATTGTGAATGATAGATTTACTCTGTTGTCTGCTTCAGCCGCGGTGGTTCTGCTGTCGATGACTTGCGTCTTGTTGGGAGTCGTTAGTTTGGGAACACCTGGAATAGGAGAATAAGTCTCTTCCTAAGTATCCATTTTTAGTAACAAGATTCTCTTGCTAAATTTCCCTAATTATAAGTTACTGCACTTTTTGTTCGGTAAAATTATTACACTGAATTACTATAATTAATAAATAACCAAAAGAAATTATTTAAATCGCACGTAAAAATCGTAAATCGCTAAAAATCAAAATATCCTCTCTCGAGCAAGGTCACACTCACACTGACACTTTCTAATTCCGATTCTCAGGTTCACACATTTTTTGTGTTGAAAGGGAGGTGGAAGGTTTGGGGGTGGGTAGCGAGCTGTTGCCGCTTGGACTAGGCAACACAGGCCGCACAGCGTTGCAATTTTCAGGTGATAGAAAGAGAGCGCATCGCGAGATTGTTCCCAAGTACGACAACAGCGCGTTCACACTGACCTGCCAATTGATCTGGCCACAGCTATAGTATCTCCTCGAGCGCGCCTTCTCCAATCAGAGCTCTGTGGTATCACAATACCTTGTGACGCCCTTCCGCGCTTTGAAGTCTTGTCTTATTTTCTTTTTACTTACTGCTTAACGCCTCGTCGACGGCTAAGGTCATTAGAGGCGGGATGGGACTGGGGACAAGGAACGGTAAGGAATTTAGCGATGGCCTTTTTGATGGAAGCATCCCGGCATTCGCCTGGAGTAATTTCGGGAAACCATGGAAAACCAAAATCTGGATGCCCGGACGGGGATTCGAACCCGCGTCCTACCGAATGCGAGGCCAGAGCGCTAACCGTTCACCCACCACGCTCGGTGAAGCCTTGACCGTACTGGAGCAGGACGCTAGGGAAATGACGAGAATGAATCCACCGCACCAGAAATAATTAATTCGCCTGTCCAGGGAAGATTAAATGGACTGCTTGAAACGGCAATCAACTTAAAACTATCTTCCCTGAACCCGGACAAAAGAAGACATTTTAACATTCGGACTGCGTGTTAGGTTTGTTGACGACAGAGCAGGATTGTATACTTCTACAAACTCTGTCACTTTTCGTCTAACCTCTTCAGGGATAAATATAAACCGAGCGTAGTGGTGGAACGGTTAACGTTCTGCACTCGCATTCGGGAGGACGCGGGTTCGAATCCCCGTCCCGGCATCCAGATTTGGATTTTCCATGGTTCCCCGAAATCACTCCATGCGAATTCTGGGATGCTTCCATGGCTGAATTCCTTCCCGTTCTTTATCCCCAGTCCCATCCCGCCTCTATAAATGACCTTGGCCGTCGACAAGGCGTAAACAAAATAGATACAGGGTGTCCAGAAAAGGACTCCCTGATTTCAAAATTAAATATTTCGAAAACAAAGATCGATAGAGGAATGCAGTAAACGGTATGTTTATTGTGACAGCTGTAAGAAGTGTATACAGCAGTGTGAAATAATAGTTACAAAAGCTGCTAACAGATGACGCTGTAATCGCCATACGTAATGCCTAAATAGTGATCCGAAGCTCAGGGCGATCAGTTCCACCATTGAAACGTGCCATTGGTGAACATTTTGAAAACATTGTGATGTGATTGTTTGCAAAGATTGTTTTCATACGATTATTTCACTTATGTATGCTGATATGAGCGTACAGCGCCATCTGTTAGCAGCTTTTGTAACTATTATTTCACACTGCTGTATACACTTCTTACAGCTGTCACAATAAACATACCGTTTACTGCATTCCTCTATCGATCTTTGTTTTCGAGATATTTAATTTTGAAATCAGAGAGTCCTGGACACCCTGTATATATTCAGGGATAATTAATTTTGGGTGAAAAATACGAGAAACTGCATAGGTTGTAATTAGACCAACTACATATACAAACCCTAGTGTCACTTTTATTAAAGTGAGAAGTTTGGTGGTAAAGGAACTATTATAAACAAAGAAATTGGACTTTGGAACAGACGTTAATTTTTTTTTTGTCGATGTCCTTGAAGTGGTTAATGTTACAGTCAATTTCACAGTGGGTCTCAAACCTACGTCAGTGTTTTGTCGATCCATATTTGTGAGTGTCCCGGGGTCTTTTATTTTTTTCTCCTAGACTCATATTGCTACCATGAGCTGCACTACAGTACGGATCCACGACGAGGCTATGTTTACCAGCTGCAGAGTGCCGAAATAAACTCTTTGATCTTCACCCGATGCGGTTATTTGGAACGGGGCAGGCTTTGACCTTCCGCGAGCGGAAAGGCTTGACCTCTACTCAAATAAGAACTAGCCTTAACCTTGAACTTTTTTTAGGGGGCAGGGGTATTTAGATGAGGGTCACTGCTACTACAAATAATTTCATTCTTATATATGTATATATATATATATATATATATATATATATATATATATATATATATAGGGCAATCTTCATTGTTTAATAGACTACAATTCTCGATGTTTTCGTCATCCACAGCACCCTAAAACTATTGTTTTTTAAAAGGTTTCAGGCTTTCTGGCAAGACACATATTCCGTCTTTGAAGGTTCTAATGCCAGTAGTTCTGTGTAGTAAGGAAAAATCGCGAAACTGTTTCTCAAGTGTTGATTGGAGTCGACGCGATTAAAGAATTACAGCGAAACCTTAAAAGCAACTGGACTTCGGTTGGTTGGTGACCAGACGTCAAATAAATAATAATAATAATAATAATAAATAATTACTGCAAAATCTCTACAACAAAAAATCCATGTCAAGACAGAGAAAAATTCGGCACTACAGCACAGTCATAAAACCGACTATCCTCTATTCAAGTGAAACTTTAACACTTAACGGAAAACGTGACCTTCAAGAAATAAAAAAAAAAAAATAGAAAAATCATTAGAAAAATTCTAGGAGCAAGACTCATTAAAGATGGTTACAGACTACAATCAATCAAAACATCAGAAAAGTTTTCAAATATCGAAATTGACATCAAGAAAAGGCGAATGAAATTCTTCGGTCATCTTAAGAGGCTACAAGAAAATCAATTGACGAAAAAGATAATAGGTTATGTAACTTCACTTAAAAATCCAACACCTTGGCTGGATGAAATTCGGAAGGATCTTAAAAGTGCAAACATAGGAGCAAAAGATATCTTAGAAAGAGATACCTTCAAACACAAAGTAGACATATGGGAAGTTACAACTGAGCAACCAAAACAAAAACAATACCGACCAAAGTGGTCGGAAGAACGCAAACAAGCTTTCTCGGAAAGAATGAAAGCCTATTGGAACAGTAAGAAGAACTAAAAGAAAACTTGATTTGGTCATTTGCTTTACGTCTTCCATTTATTGGGAGAATTCGCCAATAATAATAATAATAATAATAAAAATTAACACAAGAGTTTGTCCATTTATCTGATGATAAACTGAAGTATTGAGTGGTCAGTAGTTTTTACTATAGTGTGAAGTGTTTTGTTTGCATGTAGGCCTTTTGTTTATCTGCTATTACTTGAAGATGTTAAATGTAATACGAGAAGTTGGGTTACAACCAGAACACACACGAACAAACAAGGGTAGGAAGTGATACATATGCAGTATCAAAGATAAATCGCATTCATTTTCGCAGGCTTCTGTGTTGCTGTGAAAACGTTTTTAGCTCCATTGAATAAAATATGACGCGCTGATGTAGCGTACTTTTTATTTTATTTTAAATTCAGAGCGCTTCTCTCCGTAATGCACGTAATTAAAAGCAGTAATGGCATTACAGCTGGTATATCCGCTAATTAAAACAGTCGCTTTCGACAACTTATTTTTACAAACAATAATGTTTCGGCGCGGCGAGATAAAAAGTGACTCCGCGAGTTAAAAACTTATTCCAGGAACATTTTTAACGAAGTAACTAAAAAAAAAATTCGTAACGTTGTTATCTGTTTCATTACAATGACGGAGAAAAAAGATTTTTTGGTGCTGAATTTTCGGCCGAACCGGAAATATGAGAAATCTGTGTTTCGGTAAGGAAAATTCCAACAGATGTCCGAAACGAAGATTGTGTTGAAAGCGGATTTTCTTGTAGGATTGCTTTGCGAACTGACTGCCGTGGTAGCCGTTACACTGAATTGTTACATTCCATGATTTTCTGTATTTACTTGGGGCGGAAGTGTCTTCCAAATCTCTTCAGTGTTGTTTTCTTCAAGTGCTCATGGCGCGCAAAGCCAAACCGAGCGTGGTCGGTGAGCGGTTAACGCTCTGGCCTCGCATTTGGGATGACGCCGGTTCGAATCCCCGTCCGGGCTTCCAGACTTGGTTTTTTCATGGTATCCTCCAATCATTCCAGGCGAATGCAGGGATGCTTCCTTCAATAGGCAATGTACGAATACCTTCCCGTTCCTTGTCCCCAGTCCCATCCCGCCTCTAATGATCTCGACATCAACGAGGCGTAAAGGGGGCATCCATAAATTACGTGAGATGTTTTTTCTGGATTTCCGGACCCTTCTCCACCTCTGGTGAGACTTCTTGAGATGTGACCCGACCCCCCCCCCTTGTGATGGTCCTTGGAAACCCCCTCCCCCCTCTAGAAATCGCCCTCCCCAGCTTTTTGAGACCTTTTTTTTAGGTCCCGCCTTTCCAAAATCCGGTTAAACCCCCCCTAAAATCGTCATTTGTAGACCTATTTTTCTTAGCTCTACTCTCCAACAATTTTTCAAAAACCTCACGTGAGATTTCACCAGAAACCCCCCCCCCCTAATTTCACTTGACGTAATTTATGGACGCCCCAAAACACAGAATAAAAAAAATGGGAAGCTATGTTAGCTTCGATTGTGAGAGCCAGGAAATAATATCATTTTTACACAATTTGGCGTTAAGCGATTACAACAAACATAGAAATTAGAATCTGTATACCGCATTTGAAACACAGACCTATTTTTTACCACCCCATTTTCGTTTCAATCATCTACGAACTACAATTACGCTACTTCATTTCCTTTGCTGAGTTTCCTTTATTCTCTAGCTCTTTCTTGCTTTTTCTTCGGACAGATCCTTTACTTGCGCAATTTTTCTTCTGAACATTTCCTTGTCTCCTATGTCTTCCGCCTTCATTCCACACCTTTCCAGACCCTTTTAGTAATTATAACGTCAGTGGTCACGGTACAGAGTTTTGAATTCTCTCTCGTCGCATAGTTGACTCGACTGGCGGTGTTGGTGCGTGTCCGCCTGCGTGTCTAGCGGTGCTGCATACCTGCGAGGCGCGTGCCGTCGGTCGGGCGTCGGAATGGAACTCCAGACGCGCTTCGCATATCCAGCGGTCAGGTGGCTCAGTGGTTAAGGCGTCTAACTGACGATCGGAAGGTCACCGGTTCGAATCCCTGTCTCGGTGGGGATTTTCATAGGCCCCACGTTAAACTGCAGGTCCCCTCTACCCGCTAGGATTGTCTATTGAAGCCAATTATTAATTAAAATCCGCTCGAAATGTTTTTAAATAATGCAGGAAATTACTAAATCCTAATTACAAAAACTGTGATTTAAACGTATGGCCAAAACTATACAAATTAACATTAAATAACGTTCATGATACAATGAACGCTTGACGAAATTCTGCCAAATGAATCTAAAATACAGTAGTATAATTGAATTTAAAGCGATATTCGCTTTAAGGGAGGTCACCCTGTACACTGTGTAAAACAGAAAATCAATCACTATTTAGTCATAGTATCATCTTCATTCCTCCGAAGAAACCACAAGCTGACAGAAATTATGGAATAATAAATATGGCGAAATGATCTGTCAGCTTCCGTTCTTGTTGAAAATCCCATCCCGACCTTAATGACCTTACCGTCGACGATCGGTAAAGAACATCTACAAAAATAGCTGCCATTAGGGATCTTTTTTCAAAACGACGTTTCATAAAGTCTTCGTTGTTACGATTAATTTTAGCAAAAGGTTTTACAGGGAATGGGTTAAGATGAAGCAATAAAATAGATGTCATACAAAGTACTTTATTAACACTTAATATTCATATGAATGATACAACAAAATCGTAAATTATTGTGTTTGCATTTGACCCATACAACAAAGTATTTATTGCACGCAGTCTTACGATTTTAGTGGTTTACGGGTACAAAAACACATATATCTTCATCGTTGCATAAAATGCATTTCAGTGACCATTTTTATACTATTTAGCACGGATAAATTAGCAAAAAGACACAAAATATATTCTTGCTACTAATGGTTCTATAGTAGCTCTAAGATTAAATAGGAAAGTTTGGTCTAATATTGTGACGTCATTTCCAGTGATACTATTTACGATCTGCCAGAAAACTGCCTACTCTAATTTCATCAGGAATAATTTCTTCATAAATTATTTTAACCTAATGTATATTAGTAATGTATATTTAGGTGCAGCTGGTTTTATTTTCAAGGAAAACATTTCACTCGATTTAACCTTAAATACATTAATTATAACATACAAATCTAATGGTAAATTAGGTAACGGAAATATAGCAGACAGTGTTGTTACGTACTTTATTAAACATCTTATTCTGTATAAAAGTTGGGATTTTTACAAAATCTTAAACAGGAACAGTCATTCGAAAACGTTTAGTCTTTAGTCGCGTTTGGTTCATACTGTCCCAATGCCGAGATTTTAAATTTGTAAATCTCTTTATTTTTCAGTCTTACAATACGCTCTCATGTTTTGTTGGTGCCTCCAGTATGTCATTAATTGTTTTATTTTTATATCTCTTGGAAAAGTTATATGTTTAATGGTGACAAATATAGGAAGCTTTATTTTGGGAACTGTTAGTATGGAAAACGTACAAAATCCTTTGAATTTTGTTATTTAACACTTATGTTTCCAAATGTCGTATTTTCGTCACCTTGCCTCGCTAATTTACTTCTTGATTTGCAAAAGTACAGTAGAAAATTACATAGCTTAGATAACAATGTTGTATATAAATTATCGAAACAAACTCCTTTCAGTAAAACTGTCCGATTCATGGTATAAGCAGTCATCCTTTGGTTGTAAATGGCCACCCAATGAAAGGAAGTCAAATTACAAGGATCTGTGCGGCTACTTTTGAATGGTACTACCTCTATAGTAAAATATCTTTAGATCATTTAGGGTGCAGAAAAGGAAAACTAATTTCATTTTAATACAAGCGCATACAGTAGGATTTATCTATGAAGCGATAAGCAGAGATAATCTTTGGAAGAAAAAGAGGAACAACGATAATAAAAAAGGTAATGTAGTTTTGTTATTGTTAACAGCAAGAAAGTTGAAGTCATGAGGAAGATTGTGGTATTGTAAATTAATCCAAATACAGATTATTAGTCTATTCAAGGCTTGGTGAAATTTTGTTTGAGATATCCCGGTGGTGTTTTAAAACAATTTGCAATCTACAAGAGGACAGATTAATCTTCTATAGATGGTCAAGTGTTGATTTATTTTCATGAACGATTCAAATAAGTGTGAGCTTAAACGAGATTTTTACGTTATTATATGATTCATGTTAAATATATGTAGAGCGTGTTTTGACTTGATCGTATACGTGACAGGACTTATAACGTTCATATCTGTGAGTAATAATATCTTGTATGTTTAAACGTGCAATTCTTGTATATATATATATATATTTATTTATTTCGGATCTCGGAAACGGCTGTGACGATTTGTATGAAATTTGATATTTAAATAACGTTTTTACTTTTAAGATTACCTAAATAGTTGTCTTCCCTCCAAAAAAGCAAGTTTTCAAAATACGAACAATTTTGTCACTCGGTATCTAGAAAACGGCACTAGCGCCATCTCGTAGACAATTCAGGTACCACAAAGCCTACAAATAGTTTCTTTGATTTCAAAGAATATTTAAACGATCAGTTCTTGTATACTGGCTGACTCGTGGAAATATTAGCTCTGAAAGTTTAACTGTAAAACATTTAAAAAGGAAAATAATAAAAAACTTATGATTAGTTTCACAGAAACTTCTTTGAAAATATTATTACCGGTACCAGTTACAAAGTAATCATCGTTTACTTTTTGACAGTGAACAGTAGTTGTTAGTTTCTCCTTAAATACTACAACCTTAATTATAAAACATTTCACAAGTACAAGATTTCTATTTAATATAACAATAGCATTTTTTTAAAGCAATTTGTGAGTTATTATGTACATAAAGTTTTGCTTTTCAAGTTTTTAACACGATTTAAACAAGGAGCAATTTTTGTATTTGGTTTCTCGAAAACGGCTCTAACCTCATTACGTAGAAGTTTCAGGTACCAGTACGCCTACTGATGTTAGTTAAGCTTCTCTTTGGTGAACTGTGCACCTCAAAACGCCTAGGAAGCCTTCAAGCCTTTTACTTTAATCAAACTTTATTCGAAATCTTGGATATTGAACAGAAATCCAAAGATGCCGAGCGGAGATCGGTCACCCAGGTACTAATCATTTATTCCGGCAAGGGATCGACACAGGCATGCTGCTGCTGCATTGTCGAGATTAGAAGGCGGGCGGAACATTACATTTAGAGAGTGACAATAATGTATAACTTTAATTCTTGACTGGTGATTTCTGACCGCGGTGAAAATTTGTCTTAGCCCCCCCCCCCCTCCATCTGCATGGCAGAAGTGCAGTTCTGTGAATAATTATCTTAATTTCTTGTCATCTGTATGTAGTGAATTCCCGGTACTATTAAAAAACTGCCAGATTTTTCCTCAAAATCTATAATAATATAATAAATGCGAAAGTAACTCGTCTGTCTGTTTGTTACGTTTCTTGGGCTAAACGGCTACTGCAATCGTGATGAAATTTGACGAGCAGATGCTATTTGACATTAGGATGGACATGGGATACCATATTCTGTATAGAAAAGAACATATTGTCATTAAATTAAGAAAACTATCTGAACTGTGAAAGACAAACGCATAATATCTATATGTCTATGTAATGCGTAACATTAGAGAGCAATGGTAGCGTAGCGCAGTGTTAACGTGCTTGCTTCAAAAGTAAAGTCCTGCGTGGCTTCGGGTTCAAACCCCAGTGGAAGTAAAAAATTTTCTGAATTGTTTTTCATTGTTTGAGCCAAGCCTAGGATTTTGTAGTAAGGATACCATGTTCTGGCAAATCTTTGGCGATAGAATAGTGCCCTAAGCGTTTACTTTATTCAGGGTATACTGGTTCCACAGGCAGTTTGTGTGTGCTCTAAACTAATGATATTATATATGCGAAAGTCAGTCTCCATCTTTTTTTACGTTTTGACGACTATATGTGTATACCGATACACCGAAATACTTTGTATCATTAGGAACGAAATAGGATACTTTTTTCCGATATGAATAAATGAGACAGGTTCGACGGTAGAATGGTATATCGATAGCGTTCCCGTCATATTATGCCGACATATCTTAGGTAACTTTCAGCTTTGTGTATCCTATTCTAGCAATCAAATTCTAAATCCACGCGTACGAAGTCGCGGGTAACAGGTGGTATGTCATAAATATTGTCGAAATATGACCAAAACTAGGAAAATGGTCTGAATATGCATTTATATGCTATATAAAATACATTAAAATACAATCAGAAACGTTGAATCAGTGTTTAATTCAGCATTTCAGCTCAAAAAGAAGACAGGAAAAAAATATGACTTGTCTTAAAGATCCGCACCCTACTTATCACACAATGCCATTCAGATGCTCTTCCATCGCCCGTCTATTGGGTGAACACAAAGAGTTACTCATTTCGCAGGAAGACAGCAAGAAAAACTTTCGTCTCATATGGCAAGTACGCCGAGTCTAACAAAACTGTTTGAATTCAGGCAGGACACAAGTCTTTTCTCTCAAACACAAGAGACACCTTTGACCTCGAACGTTCGGAATAACAATCGATCATAAACAAAACAGTGGTGTGTGTCATTTCCATGCAAGACGTAGCATTCTACCTCAAGTAATATTTTAATAGAGAGAAACAGAATAACAAGGTATCAATATCATATGAAGGAAATTATACACATTCCAGTCCCGAATAGCAAGAGGAAAGAAAAAATACATAAAATCATCAGTTATTTCTCTAATCTTATCCGATTAAAAACTACTTTCCCCCTTCTTCAATAATACGTCGTTCAATTTTGACGTCATTCTATTTTATTTTATTTTTAATTAAAAGTCATATGTCACCAGAAGGTTTTGAATTCGTAACTTTGCTGAGTGGTCAAAGAATATGTACACGAAATACAAATTACAGAGACCCTAGGCATCATGGTTTTTAATTTTGTTGTGATAATATTTGTGACCACTCTGGCATTTCTGCGGCTTTAATTTATATGATTCAATTAACAGCAAACACTTTTCACTATTCCGGTCCTTAGTTATATTATTTCTAGATTTTGAAATGCATTTAAAACTGTTCTGAACACGCACCCCTGTTGTTGAACCTATCTCCACTGAACGCGCACGAACAACGAATTCCTTTGATTAATATTTAATTAAAATTGCAATGAATCGCACGCTCCGGCGGCCATTTCACTACACCGCCATCTTTCCCCTTTTCTGCGCCTACCCTCGACAAATTTAAACTTTAAATTATTTCAACGATTTTGGTCAATTATTCACCATTTCTCTTGGTAACTTATTCCAATCCCTGACACCCTTACCTGAAAAAGAGAATCTTCCCACACCCTTGTGCCTGAAATCGAGTGCCAGCTTGTGCCCATGGTCATCTTTTCCCTTCCATACATTACTTTTTTTTCTTACACCAACATCTTTCCATGCCTCATCACCAATTTACGCCTTGCACAGTTCCATGACCCTCTTCACCCTCCTCCTGTCTTGCAATGAATCCCATTCCAGCTCTTTTATCATATCGGTTACCGATTGCATTCTGCGATAATTTCCAGAAACAAATCTAACAGCCCTTATTTGCACCCTCTCCAACTCCTGTATTTGATACGTAAAATGAGAGTCCCATACTACACTACCATATTCGAGCAATGGTCTGACCAAAGTTTTGTAACCCAATTCCTTTACTTCTCTCGTGCATCCCCTCATCACTCTCTCCAACAAGTGCAGGATTTTGAAACCTTTTCCTACCACCTGTCCAATGTATCCTGTCCACTTAAGCTTGTTATCAAATGTTATGCCAAGATATTTACGTTTCAAGTCTTTAACCAGCAAGTCTTTTTCCACCTTATAATAATAATAATAATTCCGTGTAGTTGGAATGACCTGGTAACAGCGTTTCTACTCGCTGCGCATTCCGCCCCTGTCGTAGCCGCCTTAAACCTCTAACCCAGCAATCCTACCGGGTACAGGTGTCCTCCACCACAAAAGCCGGTCAACCAGAGGCTAGGGAAGGAGCATCCATGAATGCTGTCATCAACTCCAGAGCATGTTCCACTGGTACATGCGACTGAGTATGCCTCACTTGCATGTAAATAGGGGGAGTGGACTGATAACTGACATGATTAATTACCTTTTTGATAGATTTTCCCACGGTCCTTAGTCTCATTCCGGCGTCCATAAGAAACCGTGTTTAAAGTGACCTTGGAAGTGGGCTCACGGCTTCTCTTCAAGTAAGATTTGATGTGGCTGTGCCTCTTGTGTGTACCAACAAGTAGTTTTATTTTTATGTGTATAAATTATGATTAATAAGCACTGTCAAGCAGTGGTTAGACCAGAAACGTTGTGTTCGGCAAAAATAGTTAAACTAAAAAGATATGGGGATCTGGAAAGAAGTAGAAAGAAAATCTTGAGAAAAATATTGGAACCTAAACGTAATAGTAATGCTGAATACAAATTAAGACCGAACCGAGAACTATGTTTCGAAATAGAAGTATTATCAGTTATAATGAGGAAATGAAGACTACAATTTTACAGGCACATATACAGAATGGATAGTAATAGACTAACGAAACAGATCTGCACCTTACTAAACAGATACGAATCCATACCCCCATGGTTCACTGAAACTGAAAAGGACATGAAAAACTCTGAAAACAGATATAATAGACAACAGAACACTGTATAGAGAAGTAATTCAAAAGGCAGGTTTTCAGGATAGACAGAAATACATGAAGGGAAGAAAATGGACTCAGGAAGAAAAGGAATAACATTCTCAAACCGAGCGGGGCGGTGTAAAGGTTAGCGTTCTCGCCTCGCATTCGGGAGGACGGCGGTTCGAATCCCCGTCCGGGCATCCAGATTTGGGTTTTCCATGGTTTCCCAAATCACTCCAGGCAAATGCCGGGATGCTTCCTTCAAAAGGCCATGGCCGAATTCCTTCCCATTCCTTGCCCCCATCCTTTCCCGTCTCTAAAGACCTAGATGTTAAAAAGAGACGTAAAGCAATTAAAAAAAAAAATTCTCAAAGAATGCAGGAAGTTTGGAAGCAAAGAGAATTAAA
Source organism: Vandiemenella viatica (assembly GCA_031002005.1). NCBI lineage: Eukaryota > Metazoa > Arthropoda > Insecta > Orthoptera > Morabidae > Vandiemenella > Vandiemenella viatica. The sequence continues at coordinate 126,164,054 of CM061918.1, forward strand.
TACAAAGAAACGTAGCCAAAGTTGGTTTATCGTACCCTCCAAATGGTTTATTCGAAAGAAGAGCAGCTTCCGTTTTGAAAATGTGCGAGGAAATGATGTTTTGCTATTACGTTTCTAATTTTATGTATGGTGCGTGAGTGTATGCGTCAACAAGTTGTGTGTGTGTGTGTGTTTTTTTTTTACTGTGTTTATCGTACTTCCCTTTTTGTAGGGTTAACGTATATTTAGTAATCTGAATAGCGTTTGGTTTGTTAGATATATGTGGTCAATCAGTACCTGCTTACCAATGTTTATTGCTGTCTGAATTTGGTATTTCTCTTGTAGACTGAGGATGTTGTGTCTGTTTATTGTGAGGATTTGCATATCTGTGTTGATGTCTGTTGGTGTGTGATCGTTATCTATTAGACACTCGCCGAATGGAGCGGTTGCTGTATTTGGGTGCCCCCATGTGTTCTTCTCTGTCCTATGTGTATTTGCTCACAATTTTGACATGTCAATTGATAAATACCTGGGTTTTGATAGTTTAATTGAGTTTTTGTATGTTTTTGTTCTGAGTTGTCTATTCATACAGCGATGTTTGTGCCTTGCTTAAAAAAAAAAAGTTTGTGATTCGGTGTGTGTATTTGTTGGGATATGTCATTGAGAACCATTTGTTTTTATTTTCAGTGTCTTGGTTCCAAAATAAATTTCATGTGTAGATAAACATTTCTTACACCTTTTTTATATAGATATATTTTAAGATAACCGTAGAGTGTTGAAGTGTCGGCTGGGTACTTGATGTCTGTGCATGCCAGCATGTTGCTGCTACGTACCTGTCAGGAGCATGCCATTGGTCACGTGGTGGCTGCGAGTAACTCTATCCACACGTACCATATCCAGAGAAGACAGGCCATGCTAAAACCTCTCTCTATACATAGTGTAAACTCTACGAAGACACAGAGGTTCAGCAACATATTAGTGAATATACTATCCACTTACTCCAGAAGAAACCATAAGTTGGCAAACGTGAAAACTGTCGCACAAGAAGTATGGACAACAATATTTGTTGAAAATATCCTCCCAGCCCTAACAACCTCACGTCGACTACCGGTAAAACAAAGAAAACCTGCGATCTTGTACACATACGACATTTCGTGTACACTTTACTGTTACAATTTTTTCCAGAAAAAATGAAGTACAGGGATTTGAGCCAATAGGAAGCAATAAAAAAATCATTTTAGAGATATACTTTATTAACATTCGACATCCATACGAATGTAACACAGAAATCGAAAAATTATTGTATACTGTTTTAAATTACTATACAACAACTAAATATAGTCTGCAGCCTTACATTTTCAGTGCTTTACTAAGTGTATAAACAAACACATATTCGTCACTTCATAAAATTCAGTTGAATACTTCGTTTTTATTCCATTTGGCACGGGTAAATTAGCGAAAAGACACAAAAATATCTTTGCTCCTAAAGGTACTACTGTACAATAATATCAAGATTAAATAGTAAAGTTTAGAGTAAATATACCTGTAAACTGACACAAAACTGCAAACACTAATTTCAACAGAAATAATATTTTCATAAATCATTTTAACCTAATGTTTATTCAAGTATTGATAGTATCATTTGCCATAAAAACACTACACTTCTTTCTCACCTTAAATACATTAATTACGATATAAAAATGTAATGGTAAAGTAAGGTAATGGAAATATAGGAGATAGTGTTTTTATGTACTCCTTGAAAGATCTTATTCTTCGTAACATCTTATTCTTTGTAAAGGTAACCATTTTTACAAAACCTTAAACAATAACTCACATTGAAAAACATCCATTCATTAATTGCGTTTGCTCCAAACTACCAATTACTAGGTTTTAAATGAGTAAATCGATTATTTTTGAGTCTTAAAAAAGTGCAGTTACGTAATTAATTGTCTTATACGTAATTTAATTCTCAAAACCTCATACCATCGAAAAGGTATTACTGGTTATCACTTGTTTCTCTTCTGTGTGTAAAATTAAATAAAATGTCACTCAACACAGGTGCGTAGCTACCATTGGCCTAGGCGGTTCAGTGCAGTGGGGCCCCAGACTCAGGGGGGCCCCGAGCAAACCTAGGGGGCCCCTTAAGCGCAGCTCAAAGGGGCCCATGGGCCTTCAGGGTAAATGGTGACCTTTTTTTAGTTCTACTAAAAAAAGGGTCGCCCATCTAGCCTGAGGGCCCAGCTACGCTAATGACTCAACACTTGTATTGTGGAACGTCTTACTTTTGTCTCATAACCTAGGAAGTCACTTAGTAATTTAAATAGTACAGTAGAAAATAATATACCTACACTAACAGCGTGGGTAACAATGTTGTATACAACTGCAAAGTGTACTCAGTGTGTCAAAAACTTGTTAACTTCACGATACGAAAGGAGAGTTAATGATTAGAAAGAGAGTGTTTACAGCTGTTCAAACCAAATGCCAACCTATCGTTTACGTGCTTCATTAGTTTCCTCCCACGGGTGTATTGAAACTGAACGATTCATTGTGTACGGAGTCACCGGTCGGTTGCCAATGACCAGCCAATAAAAGGGAGTACAGAACATCCAGTTGACCTTGGGCGTGGAGGTGAGTATGGACAGAAAATTATCCATGGCACAGAGACACAGATGTCGTTGGAAAATTAATAGATCAAGGATCGAAAAATGCGATCCAGAATTCACTATTGGAGTGCCGTGTCTTCTATAATATAATTTCGTAAGACCACTCACTCGTCTCGATAGCTATTGGCTGGAGTACGGTTACGTCACACGCCGGCCTTCGCTCGCAAATTAACAGCGACCAGAGATATTATTAGAAATTAGATGTTATGTACACAGTATAACAAGGAACTGCTATGAAATTAACTGCCAGAATGCATTAATTAGCTTTACTTTTCGTAGAATTATTTTAAAAAAATGGAAAAGCTTTACGGTTGAAAGAACGTGAAACCACTTTTCAATAACATGTCGCTAATGGAAAACAACATAAGAAATTTTTTAAAGAAAACTTAAATTACTGATGGCCTCTTATGTAACAACAAATGCCAATTATCATTCACTTTAATTAAAACCTCTGCTAATGTTGCTGCTTGACCAAAGTTTCATTTATTGGCTTAGTACGAATTTTTAACGATCACGCTCTTTGTTCTCACTGTACTGTATTTAAAGTGAACATCAGACTTCACACGTGTTACCTAAACTAGTATTCTTAGCTATTTGATAGTCTGGAATCTGTAGTAAGTTCTCTGGCTGCTACAGAGACGATGACCAAAGATTATATTGTGAATGTTTGGTCAGCCTCAATCAAGAACAACGTGATGTTCTTGAAGCAATTGTTGCTACGATGGATCTTCGCACTTCCTTTAAAATAAATAGAAATTCTTCAAATTTTTTCGGAGTGAACTTTTAGGGTCAAATGTATTTCCTCCAGTTCGAGTCTAACAACCACAACCATTGAAACTGTTATACGACACGCGATCGTCTCTGTGTTTAATACATCTAATTATTAATACTTCAGGTTCTTGAGGTTCAAGAGATTTTATTCAAATTTTGCACAGTCAACCTTTAGGGTGAAACACAGGTCAGATTCGTGTTTGGCAGATTCGTGTTTGGCAGATCAGGTCAAACTGTCATGACCTTTGACCTTACTGTAACGAACGCGTCTTGTGACCGCTAGTTACATTAATAAACTATATGTTTATTATTTAAAATGTGGAATATTTTAGTGGGCGTTTGGGCGCAGTGTACATTGTACGAGTGTGGAGCGGCAGATCTGAGGAATGCCAGCAGGCCGGTTCCTAGAATTAGCGAGGGGAGAATAGTGAGTGCCTAATGGAGGGGAGATTTGTGCTTGCCAGGTAGACAAACAGGGTGATCGGCGAGAGTTTTTCTGTTTTGCATGTGGCACGACGAACGAAGGAAGGAAGATTCGATGCCGGCCGGCCAGCACGTTCGGACGATGTGATTTCTGGACTGTCCATTCGTGAGTGGGACTGTTGCTGCTGCCTGGATCCGGACACCCGCTATTTTGTTTGAGCAGATGAGCTCAGGCAAAGGACGACATCTGAGGAACTGTGCTACACTGGTCGATAGCAGAGAAGACCGTCATCCAATGTGTGGCGGCAGACATGTACATTCGGTAATTATACATCGCCAATGAAGGACACTGTGCTAGCTAGACTTTCAAGTTCATAGCATTGCCCAGCTACGACCCTGCAGATAAGAACTCTCATAGCCCGGAGCAAACATCTCTTTCAGAAGTGAAGTCAAAATGTTGGCTTCGTTTACTGTTTAATTTTTGTGTATTTTATATAAAATACCCTGGCGCCCACAAAAGGACAACTGATTATTTTTAACTAATTTGTTATATATGTCACGTGATTAATTGAAATAAAACCATTTGTGATTTCTCGTATAAAGTATTCACGCAAGTTCTACCTTTCATGATAATAAAATAAAATAATAAAATTAATTATAATTTTAAATCAGGTAATGAGGTCAGAACGTTACAATGGAACCCAACGTGGGGCTTTTCGATTATTAATTGCAAAAATTAATTATGCTATGAACGAAAGACAGCACTATGTCCTTGGCAACTTTCTTATTTTGTAGATAGAAAGTAGTTTGTATTACTTTGCGTAGTTAATGCATGTATAAATTCATGTTGTACTTGTTGATCATAGATGCAAGTTGGTTCTGCAATAAGATCAGATAAATTTATTTTGTGTGCATTGCGTGTGTTAAATCATAATTATCTTGTGTGACATGGGAATGTGCAATGGAATTTGTCCAAACGCACTCAAATTCTGTTGTATTACGGCGTTGATAATTGTTGTGATGCTTTCTTTATGGCAATTGCAAGTAGTTGTCGAAATATTTGTGTGGATTTCGAACCATATGTCCAGGGTAACGATATCTTTTCATATTCAAACTATTTTTCCTCGAAGGTATTGGATGAGTAAATTATTCTTGTAATTTTTCCATTGAAATTATAGAATGTGCTGTGGAATGTTCTTTGGGTTTGATTTTATTGTGCAATCGCGGATTTTATTGAGGCATTTTATTTGCAGATTAGTGTAAAGTCTTTCTGATGGTGTGTTCTGCAATCCTTATTTCTTTTCCTTGTTGTTGTGTATTGGAATATTCTTTGTGTGTCAACGAAATAGTTGAAAATAGCGTGAAGTTTTAAAGTAATGCGCTTGAGATCCAGTACCATTATTAACATGTCGAAAGAAATCATGGAAGGGTCAAATTTATCACATGAGCCAGCACCCACTAATTCAAATAGGGATCATATCGGGGAAGACAATAATCCTGCAGAAATAGTTTATTCCACTCAATCACCCGCTGAATTAGGGCAGAAGAATTTGGATAATTTTCAGACTACCTCCAACATGAACGCGAAAAACGTCTCGGTGATTCCTGCATTGCAGACTCAGCAACACCAGATGAACGATATAGCGGCTTTATTAATAGAGAAAGTTTCACAATTATCTGCTCAATTTACAACACAATTTCAAGAATCCAATGAAAAATTGTCTGAACTCTCTGTGCAAATGTCTAGTAAAATCGAGAGTCTTGAAAGAAAACAAGAAATGGCTCACAAAAGAATTGAAGAGCAATTTGCTACTTTTCGCGGAGAAATTGGCCGAGAAATAAATGATTTTAAAAAGGAAATTAGCTCTGAGATCACTCTTTTAAGCAAAGTCCAGACGGAGTTAAAGTCTTCTTGCAATGTACTTGAGACGACTAACAATGAAATTTGCCGTAAGGTAGAAGCGAATAAAAGTTCAATTGAACAAATGCGCACAGAAAACAGTGAAAATTTAGGTCAGATTTCTGAGTTTGCTCATTCAATAAAAGATGGTGTTGATGAAAAGTTAGGTAAAATAAGATCCGAAGTTGGAGACCTTAAGAATTCCGTGGGAGAAATGGAGAAAAGTCATAATAATCTAGAAACATCACAGTGTAACCTTGCTGCCGAAACGGAAGTAAAGTTACGTAATATGGAACGGAAACTAACCGAAAGGAATAACTCTGCTAGCAACAATGAACAATGTCAAGCTAGTTGTGCTCAGCTGTTTTCGGGAAATATCGAGTTAAAGCTGCCTAGATTTGGTTCCAAAGGGGGAATAAACCCGAAAGCTTATCTCGAAGATCTTGAAAGATACTTTCAAATTAAAGCTGTTCCAGAGTCGGCAAAACTTTTAATCATTAGCCAGTCACTTTTTGAAGAAGATCGTTCATGGTTACAAGTAGCGTGTACTCCAGATATGTCGTACACACAATTTAAGGAATTGTTTTTAAGTACTTTCTGGTCAGCAAAAATTCAAAACCAAGCTAGGATGCGATTTTACCAAGGAAAATACAAGACTAAACCTGGTGATTCAATGGAAAGGTATGTCGAACGGTTAGTTGTAAAAAGTCGTTACTTCGACACAGTCATGCCAGACGCCGAGTTCATTGATGTAGTAAGCTCACATTTCAGCCCGGGGGTTCAAGAACACATCTCGCCTGTATATGTAAAGAATATCACTGATTTATTAGAAACACTGCGGAATCTAGATGCCATAGGACAACGAGCGAGCCGTGAACAGTGCGCGGAAAATGTGCAGGACAATCGCTTTAATTCTCATGGCTACTTCCGGCCAAATAATCAGAATAACGGGCAAAGTTTCAAGGGAGGTAAAAATTGGAAGCAATCCCAATCTGGCGATAAGAAACCGTGGAAGACTGAAGGTCAGCGGGATGGTCACGGGCAAACATGCGGGGGTTCGCCGGAGGTGAATGCTATTCTAACCGTCGATCCCGGCAATAACATTCAGAATGAAAGTGAAAATTAATTGAGAGTTGGTGCAGCACGTGAAACATCGCAGGGTGACCAATTAAAACAATGAGATTTCGCCGGGGATGCTGAGGTCTCTCCACAGTTTTTCCTTATTAATTTAACATACTGGCGAAATGGCGGTGTGGAGATAGCAAGACCACAGCATAATCAAACTTTCACTGTAGGGCAACGAGTATTATTACGCACCAGTCCACAATCATACACCAATAAGAAGCTTTTGCAAAGTTTATTATAATATATATATTCCATGCATGGTGAAAAGGATAATCTCAGTTAACAGTCACTTATTCACTAATGGAACCAATGACTTTAACCCCATAATTCACGAAACTTTAAAGAGTATTCTGATGATCTCAAAGTTTTGGTACAGTCGCGCGAGGATCATTTGGTGCAACTTGTTTCTCTTGATAGTGACGATGGGCATATATGTGCCGGAAAAGGATAAAAACTTTCCGAGATAATATGTTGGGAGCTGATTTCTGGCAGACAGAAGGATTCCAATACGTTGGGGTACATTTACAGATAAATTTCTGGAACTTCACAGATGTTGTGTGGCATATCAAATCACCAAGTAGCCAAGGGAAAAGGATCTCCGAGGTACTAGGTAGATAATATTTTATTTTGTTTTGATCATAAGGAATTACGCGAATCAGCATTCCATGAACAAAATTCTTTTATGCCATGTAGCAAATGTACTTATAACGTTGCCTTGGGAAATCGGGAAGTATACTGGGACGGCATCCGCGTACACTTGATCGAGATCATGTTAATTTAATAATCACGCGAGGTCTGTAACAAGCGGAGATAAAAGGGGATGTAATTGTCATTTTTATACTAAAAGGATGGTGGCGGAAATCCATTACAAATACTTTGCTTAGCGGTGATATAGTAAAAAAATGTTTGGAACAATCTTGTATTGCTTTGGACAACCCTGCACTTCATAGATGACTTCACTGCTTAAAAGTTTTTTATTATTATTATTCAGATAGGATATGTTCTCTACCAGTTTTATTCATTCATTATATGTTAAGATTGTGTTATCCTATGTGTTGAATATCTATGATGATCACAAATTATGATGTATTGCGCTATATTTACTAAGAATGGTGTCTAAGTTAAATTTTCAATTTGATATAAAATGTTATTGTGTTAGAACGTCTATATCACTACAATAATTTGTTACTTATAAGGTTACATTTGAAATGGTTATATTATGTATTTAAGGCTTGCACAAATCTACCCACAATCAGGGATGGGAGTAAGAAAAGTCTATGTACAAAGTAGCCAAGGGACATATGTTCGGTTGAATATTCATGTCGGTGGAACTTGTGATGGAATAGGTTACCAGATTTATAATTACTGTTAAATTAATGGACGAGGAAGGAAAATTTGTATATTTCTTATTGTGAAAATTTAAATAAAACCAGTTTATTTAAATTTGCCGAACCAGGGGGAATATGTAACGAACGCGTCTTGTGACCGCTAGTTACATTAATAAACTATATGTTTATTATTTAAAATGTGGAATATTTTAGTGGGCGTTTGGGCGCAGTGTACATTGTACGAGTGTGGAGCGGCAGATCTGAGGAATGCCAGCAGGCCGGTTCCTAGAATTAGCGAGGGGAGAATAGTGAGTGCCTAATGGAGGGGAGATTTGTGCTTGCCAGGTAGACAAACAGGGTGATCGGCGAGAGTTTTCTGTTTTGCATGTGGCACGACGAACGAGTGAAGGAGATTCGATGCCGGCCGGCCAGCACGTTCGGACGATGTGATTTCTGGACTGTCCATTCGTGAGTGGGACTGTTGCTGCTGCCTGGATCCGGACACCCGCTATTTTGTTTGAGCAGATGAGCTCAGGCAAAGGACGACATCTGAGGAACTGTGCTACACTGGTCCATAGCAGAGAAGACCGTCATCCAATGTGTGGCGACAGACATGTACATTTGGTAATTATACATCGGCAATGAAGGACACTGTGCTAGCTAGACTTTCAAGTTCATAGCATTGCCCAGCTACGACCCTGCAGATAAGAACTCTCATAGCCCGGAGCAAACATCTCTTTCAGAAGTGAAGTCAAAATGTTGACTTCGTTTACTGTTTAATTTTTGTGTATTTTATATAAAATACCCTGGCGCCCACAAAAGGACAACTGATTATTTTTAACTAATTTGTTATATATGTCACGTGATTAATTGAAATAAAACCATTTGTGATTTCTCGTATAAAGTATTCACGCAAGTTCTACCTTTCATGATAATAAAATAAAATAATAAAATTAATTATATTTTAAATCAGGTAATGAGGTCAGAACGTTACAATAAGAACGGAAACTTTTCTGCACCTGTGATTATACACAAGAAAAACCGGTCACTGACTTACACTAGTAAGATAACAAAAGACACTAAAAGTACTGGTAAATATATTATCTCACTTTTCTTCTTCATAGCAGGTTCATTCATTTCAGTAATTAGATCGTCCATACTTCTTTAGTCTGAACAGATCCTGGTCTAGTCAGGGAAACCGTAAAGATTGCGAGACTTCAAAAGCTTAATTTTCAGCGACTATCAACGCTAAAACCCAAGTTTTAGGAATGGTTGGATACGCTACGTTCTCAGCGCCATAAGCACATTGCAGTAAGGTACGCTGTCTAGCTTGCTAAGGGACAAACTAATACTAATGACTAGGCTTAGGATTTTGATGACAACTCATGGTTTTTTTTCCTTGCCTTTTTTTTTAGCTGTAACGCGGAATTAAACACTGATTAAATGTTTCTGACTGTATTTAAATGTATGTCATACAGAATATAAATTCATATTCAGACAATTTTCCTAGTTTTTGTCGCATTACGATAACTTTCATGGTCATACTTTGAGGAAAAATTTGGTAATTTTTAATAGTACCGGAAATTAACTAGAACTTATAAATGAGAAGAAATTAAGATAAATATTCAGACAACTGTACTTCCGTAATACATTGCCGGAAAAAACAAAACTGATTGTCACCCCCTAATCGTTAATGTTCCGCCCGCCTTTTAATCGACGAAGCAGCAGCAGCCGCGCCAGTCATTTTCCCACTGTCGCCAACACTTGTTGAACATAATCCTCAGCGGTGGCACTGTCCACGTCGGGGGGCGATCTTCCGGTTCCCAGGCATTCTCGCCAGCACATAATGCAGAAGAAAACATTCTTCACTGCAAACAGAAAAAACATTTATACTCCAACGACTCCTGCGATCCCGCAGTGTTTTCAATCCAGCGGGATTTTTGGGGGATTTGAACCGTTGGATCCAGCATATACTTAAAACATAGTTATTTAAAGAGTTAATAAATTAAAAAATATATGGCTTTTAATTAAATTAATAAAACAATTTTAATGTTAAATGATAAAAATCAACAGTTAACAATATTTTAATTTGCAAAATGACATTAAAATATTTTAGAATGTCTTAAGTATATTTCGGGGTTTTAGATTTTTGTTTTTAAATCTAAACCAATTTATAAATAAATAATCAAAATGGAAAATATTCAGTCTTAGGTCATATTATGTACCTTACAATACATCACATCAGTTTAAAAACACGGTATGCATAATTACCAAGTCATCAGCTTTTTTAAAATTCTGAATAAACGTTTTAAAATACCGACAGAAATCACACAAAGTGATGCGAATATGCTCTGTAAAGTGTAGACTTCGCTCAGAATTGCATCTCGCAACTTTTTGTTACTGCATTAGAATGAACTTGGTCTATTTTTACAGGAATTCTTTTGTGGGATTCATTATTAATGTCTCCTGATTTCTTGATTGATATTACAGTTGATTCAATGTTATTAAAAGAAACTACTCACCAACACGTAAACTGTCAAGTATTTCAGTTTTACTTTAAGTGGCGTAATGACTATTTTAGAGTGGAAATTATTATTATTTTAAGTAAGAAAGGAGACTTTCATGGCGTATGATTGCAATGTAGTCCTCTAGGATGTATCGCCGGATAGCGTTGTAAAAACACTAGATTTCACACGTAATGAAGACGGCGAACTATGGTGTTTTCACCATAAAATTCGGCGGTACACCCGTGAACACTTCATCATAACTTTATTTGCCTTTAGTAGAAATAATAAGGAATTGGAAGGACACCTGCTATTCATTCAAAAATAATGTATTGTGGTGATTGACCAAATCATCCGAAGAGGGATTAATCGAAAGCCAGAGCGGCACATGTAAGCAGGTGGCTTTCGTCAAAGAACATGTGTTTCAAACACATTCAGGTTGCGGCCAAAACAACAATAAGTCAAAGGATATACAATTGCCTTTTGATAGCTGCTAAATAAATAGGTAAAATTATGATAACATTAGTTTCGTATCAATGAATAATCAAATTTTCAGCCGAAAATACAGGAAGTTGTCACAAATACAGAAAATAATGCAACCGTGAATTGGGGAGGACGGCGGTTCGAATCCCCGTCCGGGCATCCAGATTTGGGTTTTCCATGGTTTCCCCAAATCACTCCAGGTGAATGCCGGGATGCTTCCTTCAAGAAGGCCATGGCCGAATTCCTTCCCATTACTTCCCCCCCCCCCCAATCCTTTCCCCTCTCTAAAGACCTCGCTGTTAAGAGACGTTAACCAGTTAAAAAAAAAACTCTGAATAAAAAGCTATAACTGTGTAGTTCAGATAACGTGTGCGACACATATAAAATACTTATTAAATAGTTAGAAAATCGTACTAAACTCGAAACATAACTCACATTATAGAAATGTGTACTCAAAACAAATATACAGGGAGTCCAGAAAAGGACTACCTGATTTCAAAATTAAATATCTCGAAAACAAAGATCGATAGAGGAATGCAGTAAACGGTATGTTTATTGTGACAGCTGTAAGAAGTGTATACAGCAGTTTGAAATAATAGTTACAAAAGCTGCTAACAGATGGCGCTTTAATCGCCATACGTAATGCCTAAATAGTGATCCGAAGCTCAGGGCGATCAGTTCCACCATTGAAACGTGAAAGGAGGTTGAAAACATTGTGTTGTGATTGTTTGCAAAGATTGTTTTCATACGATTATTTCACTTATGTATGCTGATATGAGCTGTACAGCGTACAGCGCCATCTGTTAGCAGCTTTTGTAACTATTATTTCACACTGCTGTATACACTTCTTACAGCTGTCACGATAAACATACCGTTTACTGCATTCCTCTATCGATCTTTGTTTTCGAGATATTTAATTTTGAAATCAGGGAGTCCTTTTCTGGACACCCTGTAAGTTTTAATGATTACGTAAATCTGGATCTATTTAATTACGAATGAAAAAGGTTCACAAAAACAAACGCTTGTTCACATGAGTCAAATGCCAACTGGAAGGGTACAGACCAACAGTGCAATACATCCGACAGAGACCGAGTGGGGCAGCGAGTCACGCAGACTGACACGCGTTTCCGCCGCATTTTGCGATTTGCGGATCCGCTTAATTTTGTGCGGGATCCGCCAGACTGCTTTGCTGGGTTGCTTTGGTTGTAAGGACATAATACGTGGTATGTCTAAAAAGTTCGGTGAATGTTATCATATCTGAACGGCAACTTGGCGCATGTGTGCGTGCATGCGTATGGGTCTTCAGAGCCTTGAGGAGAATCTATACACAGTATGCACTGTATGTGACTGGCAGTGTAAACAGACTGCGACCAGTTGAAGGTAGTCAGTGTGAGAGGAAGTGCCACAGCGCAATGGAGCAACGTGCAAACAGCAAGTTCAGCTACAAATTGGGGAAGACTGCAACGGAGACACATGCCAGAGTCGCACAGGACTGGAAAATTGATGCTGCTCCATGACAATGCGCGATCCGTGTGCGCTAATTCCTAGCGCAGAAGATGGTAACTGTTCTTGAACACCCTCCGTTCTCCCCTGATCTAGCTCCTGCTGACTTCTTCCTGTTTCCCCGCTTGAAGGCTGCCGCGAAAGGTGAACGTTTTGCGGACGTGTTAAGATCGTCTGACAGCCGTTCTGCAATCGATGCCACAGGGGGCCTTTGCTGATAGTTTCCAGAAGCTGTACCTACGTTATCAAAAGTGTGTTGTAGCAGATGGCGACTATTTTGAAGGGCAATAAAGAAATTTTGTTTGTTGTCTGAAACCATTCACCGAACTTTTTAGACCCACCACATATTTCAACAGTGGTGCATTTTCGCTTTAAGTGTGCATACTTCGAAATGTGTGGTGTACTGGTATCGCTGCAAGAAATCACTTGGGTGGTTCTCTTAATTTAATTTAATTGCGATTGAGTGCTTGCTCCGGTGGCTATTTCCCTTAACACCCATTTTTCCCGTTTTCCTATCTAATTAGGGGGCGTTCACGTATTAGACTTTAAAAAAGCTTTCGACACTGTGCCTCACACTAGGTTACTTAGGAAACTTCGCGGTTACGGCATATCTAGACAAATATGCGACTGGGTTGCAGACTTCCTCAAGGGCAGAACACAGTGTGTAGTTCTCGACGGTGAGCGTTCATCACTTACTGAAGTGGGGTCTGGAGTTCCCCAGGGAAGCGTGTTAGGGCCACTGTTGTTTCTCATATACATCAATGATCTGTGCGACATAATAGGGGGGATGAAAAGATTATTTGCCGATGATGCTATAATTTATCGCGAAATCAAAACCCTGGACGACTGCGCTTTGTTACAAGACGATATTACGAAAATAATTACGTGGTGTAAAGATTGGCAGTTGGAGTTAAACGCTAAAAAGTGCCAAGTCATGCGTGTAAGTAAAAAGATGACACCATTTAACTATGAATATACGATTAATGGCACTGTCCTTAGAACGGTAGATTCCGCTAAATACCTAGGGGTAACAATTCGTAATAATTTGCCGTGGAATGAGCATATCGAGAATGTAATGGGAAAAGCAAATCGTATGCTCCGATTTCTAGGTCGTAATTTAAATCAATGCACTCAGGAAGTTAAATCGATTGTATACAAGTCACTAGTACGTCCTCACTTAGAGTATTGTTGTTCTGTATGGGGTCCCCATCAAAAGGGGTTAATGGAGGCTTTAGAGAAGGTTCAAAGAAGAGCCGCCCGATTCGTGACAGGTATATATAGTTGGAGGGAAAGCGTAAGTGCGATGTTGAAGGAGTTAGGTTGGGAAGACCTGGAACACCGAAGGCGTTGCTCTCGACGGAAGCTAATTGAAAAATTCACGACAGATGTATTTCGGAATGACAGTCAGCAATTATTGCTACCAGCAACATTCATATCTCGAAATGACCGCGAAAATAAGATAAGAGAAATCAGGGCCAGAACCGATTCATTTCTGTATTAATTTTTCCCACGAGCGATTAGGGAATGGAATAGAAAGGATTTACCGGGCGAGTAAACTTAAAATCCGACAGGAGTAGCTTTCGATAAAGCACTCCAGCCATCCTGATCTGGGTTTTCATGGTTTTCCCAGATCACTCCACGCGAATGCGGGGATGGTTCCTCACAATAGCCTATGGGCGCCTCCTGCCATATCCCTTATAACCCTTCCAAACCATAACGCTTTTCGATAGGTGCAATGCACCCTCCGCCACATACTTTTAGTGAATCGCGGAGTAATAATAATAATAATAATAAAAGTATTACGTAATGCAACTAATTTCAATTCTAAATTCTTCTATCGTTTTTGGGAAATTATTCATTATATGTGTAATTTATTCCCCTTCCGGTCATATTTTCCTTTCCACGCACCTATCCCAATTCTTCCACCAATATCTTTCCAAGCCTAATCATCAACATATTCCTTGTACGCTCCCATGGTTCTCTTTACCTTAATGCTCTCTTCCAGTGAATCGTATTACAGCTTCTTTATCATTTTGGTTACTGATTGTGTTCTGCGGGAATATCCAGAGACAAACCTAGCAGCCCTTTTTTGCACCCCTCTCCAATTCCTGTATTTGATACACAGAGTGTGGATCCCGTGAGAGACCACAACATTTATGCAATGGTCTGACTTAAGTTATGTAATCCAATTCCCCTACTTCTCTGGTACATTCCCCCATCACTCTCTCTCAAACAAGTGAAGAATTTTGAAACCTTTTCCTATTGCATGTCCAATGTGTTCTTCCAAGTTGAGTTTCTTATGAAGGTACTGCTAGTGTTGTAAATTGAAAAAAAATGTTTTCAGCTTTGTGAAAAAGAACATCAAAAAAACCTAGCACCCATGTTTTTTTCTAATTTTTTTTCATAAAACAATATATTTGATAAATTATAGATTTATTTAAGGAACTTCCATTTTACAAGGGTGTTTTAAATGTTACTGAATCATATGTCTTACATAATGATTCATAAATGTATCTATATAGGTAACATAATTTTAATCATCCTCTATGTCAGTACCACATTCACTAGTATCAGCACTACCAACACTAGTTCGGTCGGTGCCGGAATTTTATCTCTTCTTCTGTCTCCTCTAGATCCATAACTTCAAAAATAGTTAGTTAAATTTTCTTTTACTGGTTTTTCTTGTATTTTACGCAAAAGATTTTGAGATTGCAATTTTAAATTGTGAGCAAACTACACAGTGTGCATAAAGACTCCGCCGATAGTTCTGTATTACGGTCTTTTAAGTTTGAATTTAAATCTATTATCATACAAAATAAGAGCTTTACTTCTTTTTAATCGTTGGTTTCGGTTGCAAGGAAACGATTCATAATTACTGATAATTTAATTTGTCAGTACCACTATACTCTGAGAGTTTAACAAGTATTCGAATATAAGGAAAGCACAATAAGTAATAAAAAGAGCCAAAAAAAACCGTAGATAAATTTTAAATTTCTAATTTTTTTAAAAGATCCGTAGGTCTACAGATGAAGATGTAGGGCTGGCAGCACTAGTTCAAATAGCGAGTATCAATCCAAACAACGAGGAACGCGCCACCTAGCCTCTTCGGGAAATCCCCGTTCATAAAAGAAAATTTCAGCCAATTTTGTGAATATTTTTGTAATTTTTTTTCCAATGAACCAGAAAAATATAGAAGATTTAAAAATTAAGATAAGTACTTAGAATAAACTCTAAAACAATCATATTAAACGATAACTGCCTTATAAATTTGAGATTTAGTAGTAGTGAAAAAAAATGTCTCACAGAAAAAAACATGTTTTTTTCATAGTTTTTTTCGTGTTTTTTTTTTTTCAAGCCAGAAAAAAAACCGTTTTTACAACACTTGGTACATCCAAGGTATTTAAATTTCAAGCCTTCAACGAGCAATTCTTTCCCCACCTTATAACCGTAATCAACCATCAGATCATTATATATGCATCTAATAAGCTGACTCTTCTCTGTATTTATCTTCATCCTGTCTTCCCTTACACAGATAGAAATCCTATCAAGATTCCTTGAAGCTGCTCAAAGGCTTCTACCGTTTTGTTCCTATAATACAGCATTATATAAAAGCAGGTCGCCTTTTGTGTCAAATATAAATTTTGACCTTCCGCAAGAGTAAACGCAGCTTACGTTTTGATATCCCACAGAGTTCTTACACAAAAACGTGGAAACGTTGCCCCTGTGTGTGAGAGACTACAGAGAAAGTAATAATTTTCACGATTACCATACGTTCCAGCAGAATGATCCTCGTTACAGACTAAGCATACCAACGTTAGGCATACAAGTGGTGAACGTACCAGCGCGTATGAAGAATATGGACAGGAACAAGCCACCCGGCACCATCAGTCCTCCCATGAAGGACAGTGCGGCGAAAAAAATCAACAGCACCACCCTCACTGGGTCGAGTAGCGCCGCTGAGCAATAAAACGGCAACTCCAAGCACCAGTCATCCTGCAGAGACAAGCATATCATTAGAATTTGTGTTAGAGGTAAGATATATGGGGAAAAAATGCGAGCCAGTGTAAGAAAGAGAGAATAGGACATCAGCTACAGGTACCAGCAGTACAATTTAGCAGCACCACACACGCGATATTACACAGATGTTAGGCCAATATAATGGAAGAGAAATATAAGAATTGGTGTCAGATGTGGGATACGAGGATATAAGCTGGGGCAGTATAAGGATGTTCTAACAGCCCTCAAATCTAAAAGTAAATGGAATTGGATTTTATGAAGTATTTGTAGTGAGCTGAAGTTTGCTTGGATATGATCTGGTATGTTTGTTTCACAATTAACTGTAAATCAGTGTATATAGACTTTGTTTTATGAAAAGAAATTATTTAAAGGCCATTTAATATGTTTAAAAACAGAATTGTGCAAAATAATTGCTTAAATGTTGGTAATTCCAAGTATTAATGCAAGTTACGATGTCTAAAGGACAATTTGCTACAGTTTAAAACGATTTGTGTAAATAATTTTGTGTTTAAGTATCTTCAATTTCCATTTCTGACCATTTTGTAATGATTTTAAATGATTATGTATTAATTCTGATTGTTTTTAATATATTTAAATTGTTTTAGTAATTGTTAATGTTCGAGAAATATCTGGCGGAAGCTTTTGAAAAGTTCTAGATATTTCGATAGAACCTGTATAATGAAATCAGCAAAAGGACCGTAGTAGTTTATACAGAGTCAGTTTACGCCAACGAAGTACTGTATTGTCCGTGGAAAAAGTGTAGTATGCAATCTCTGGATTGTGTGACTGCATATAACCTGTGTCGTTGACATCGTGGTTGAAAATAAAAACACTTCTAAACTTAAATACATTGTGGACTACTTAATTACCGTATTAATTAAACTACGAAGAATCTGACAATGTGCTGTTGTAGCTATTGCCCAGGGGAAGGGAAATTGGTATCACATGTGGGATACGAGGAAACAAGCCAAGGCAGCACAAAGATATAGCAGCATGTCAGCTGAAGGTACAGCCCAGTGGAACGGAACGATGGAAATTGGTGTCGGAAGTGGGATATGAAGAGACGAGGAATTATAAAGAAGCACCAGCTTCACGGCACCAATTACTGTTCAAAGGAAACGAAAAAATTTAAATTTATATAAGATGTGGGGAATACCAAAAGGGCCTAAAGTCAGCCAGAGAGTAAACGAACTGACCATCAGCAATATGTACTATGTCTGGATGGAGAAAACTTATGCTGCTAAATATATCTTCCCGTGCTAAGGGGCCATCCACAAATTACGTCACACGAATTTCATGATTTTTGGACCCCTCCCTCCCCCCATGTCACAGGTTGTCACATTTGTGAGACCCCCTCCCCTGGTGTGACGTCACATATTTTGCAATTTTAAATTTATAAATTAAAACAGCACTTCGAAAATGATTTATGTATTTCTAGTTAAAAAATCATGTCAACAATAAATCAAACATTTAAGAAAATATTAAGAAAAACGTAAAAAATCGATTAATGATACAAAACTGAGTCATCATGTGTCCATGGATTTTGAACCCATTCCTTGATACTGTTTATTATTGACATAATAGTCACTTCATTCTTGATTTCGATATTTTTGGGAACATTCGATGTGTCATCATCATCTTCATCTTCCGCCAAGAGCCAAAAAGCGATACAAATTATGCATGTGATGTCACAAAGTTTATGACACGTCCCCCCCCCCTTGTCACACGATGTCACACTTTGTTGACCCCCTCCCCCCCTCAAGATGTGACGTAATTTATGGATGGTCCCTAAGTAAAAGTTTGTGTGATTCTTCATGACAGTTTGTTCATGGTGACAGGGCGTTTGAAGTTATGTGGTTGCAAAATAAAGAAGCATTCAGACTTCCCTATCGAAACTTTGAACTATGCCGTTTATTTATGCTTAAATCGCTGTTTTATCGTACACTATACTCGTTTACTTAGGGCTAAGAGTCTCAAATGGAGCAGTAACTCCATTAAAATGAGACAGATCTTCTACACAGGGGCGTAGTTACTATGGGGATAGGCGGTGCACTGCGCTTGGGGGCCCCTACGCTTATGGGGCCCCAAGCGCAGTTCAGAGGGCCCACGGGCCTTTACGGCAAACTGGCGACCTTTTTTTCCAGCTCTACCGTCGTCTAAGGGGGCCCCTGAGACACAGGGAGCCACTCACACTAAGGGCCCCTCACTGTTCAGGGGGCCCCCAAGCACAACCCAGGGGCTCAAGCCTCTGCTCAGGGGGCCCCTACCAGCAACACAAAGCAAATAAGAGTTCGCCCATCTGGCCTGAGGGCCCAAAATAAATTTTTTGCACCGGTGCCCTTGTTGACCTAGCTACGCCACTGCCTCTACACGAGGCTTAACTAATTAGTTAGGTACTAGTGAATTACAGTTGGTGCGGACTCGCACTGACAGAATAACGCATACTCGCTGTTGCTCTTAACTTCTAAATAATTTATAACGAAGTTTCAGTGAAAGTGTTACAAACAACTTCAGTTAATCGTTACATAATGTTAGCTTGTTAACAGTTTTTTCCTTCGTTTTAATGCTCCAAAGGGGATACTTCCAGGATCATACCAGGTTAGGGGCGTCCATTAATTACGTGAGATGAAATAGTGGGAGGGGTTCCGGCGAAATTTCACCAAACCTCACGTCAGCTCTTTAAATTCTCGATGGCCAGTACAGACAGAGCAGTGGGATTGTGGGTCGGGTCAACGGAGGCAACTGCGGTGCTTAAATCTCCTCACGGATACCCCCCAAATACGCACCACCACCACCGCAGGAAGTGGAGTCTTCCGAACTACCCGCCATTACAGCGGGGACGGTGAGCAAGGCGCGTTTCGCCACCTCTTAAATGGTGCCCACGGGGAAACACGTGGAGTCAGCGCCTGCCTCGACCAGGCCAAAGACCCTTCCAAAACCTGGCCGTGTAGCGTAAGCATCTCTGCTATTCCCACGTGCACCCGGCCTCACCCGCCCCCGCAGGGGCAAGGCGGAAGCCGAAGACAGCTAAAAAATAAGAAAAGGTTCAAAAATGACGCGGATATAGACGGGGGGGGGGGGGGGTTATAAGGTCTACATACTACGCGATACCGCCTCGGAGGCAGGAGGGCTAAAATATGTCTAAAGAAACTACGAGGTTGGTCATGTTGGGGTGGGGGGTCCTACCAGAACTCACCAAATTTCACCGGACCGGGGGGAGGGAGGGCAAGGAGATGTTCGGAATTTCGAAAAAAAAAACGTAATTAATAGGAACCCTCTTAGAAGATTGGATCTTCCGGAGATAGCAATAAATTTTAAACTTTGTGTACAAGCGTATCAGTGTCGTCGTTTATTCGTTGTATCTAATGGGTCGCCAAGGAAGAAATTGCTGTCTGTAAAGCCTGCGGTCCACCAAGCACGCATGGTTTGCAAACATTCGGTTGCAAACGTTTGTGTGTTTGCAGTCGGGTGGTTTGGTTTTTTGTATCCACCATCCAAATATTCGCAAACAACAGTTTGTGTGCGTATATTTATGGTCGTTCCAACTGCTACCTGCATTATCCAAATGGCTCCAAGAGGAAAACTTATTGCTCGTGCTGCATCTAAGGTAATTACGTCTTTTTAAAGTGAAGAAGAGGACGTTATTAAAAAAAAGCATGTGGAAAACTAAAATTTGGATATCGCATTAAAAAAAAAAAAAAAAACAATTCTACGCTATTGCTGTATGACTTAAGAACAGATGAAAAGAGTGTTTTTTTTTTTTTTTTTTAAATTGTCGTATATCACCAGAAGATTTTGAGTTTGTTACTTTGCTGAATGGTGCAAGAATATGCAAACGAGATACAAATTACAGGGACTGTATTTCCGTTGAAGCTAGATTGGCAATAACACTTTGCTTTTGCCTGCAGAAGATTTCTACAAAAGTCTTATGTATCTTCAACTTAACAACATCAATAGTCGTTCCCATATCTGTTGCGATTTCGCTCCAGGCATCATGCTTTTTAATTCTTTTGTGGTAATATTTGTGTCTACTCTGCCATTTCTGCAGCTTTAATTTATATGATTCAATTAACAGTAAACTTTTTTCCCTAACCCAATCCATAGTTATATTATTACTAGATTTTAAATTGCACTTAAAACTGAAACTGTTATTAGGAACACGCACCCCTGTTGTTGAACCTATCTCCACTGTCCGCGCACGAACAACGAATTCCTTTGATGTACCGACATCGGCCGGAACACCTGCAAACAACCGCAAATCTTTGTTCGTGCGCGCTGTTGACAAATTCTGAGTTCGCAAACGTTTCAAACGTTTTGCGCGCTTGGTGGATTCCCACCTTAAGGAACTAAGAGTGCCAAATAATTTTATTATTGTTTTCTTAATGTCAAAAAATAAATCCTTTGTACAACTTTGGCGGTCGTTTCGGATGGACATGAAATGTTACTCACCTCCTCATCGGCTATGAGTTTCAATACACGGATGACGATGTCGACGAGGTACACGGCGATGATGAGGTAGAAAGGAACGGGGTACACTGGAAGAGAAATGACAAGGTATCAGCATTGACAAAACTATAAAGTAGCAAACGTTTATCCAGAATACAAAAATAATAAAAACCGTTTATGTGGGGTATTATAGGACTACTGCGTCCAGTGGAAAAAGATAAAGAAATAGTGTTCACAGTGTGGTTCTACTCAGAGCGTATGAAGTGGACACGACATGAACATGATCTGGAAACAAAGATGCTTAAGGAAATATACAGTATTACGATAAAGATTGGAGGGAGAATATAGTTGTTAAGAATGCAGAAATGAATAATTCGTTAATGTAAGAAGTTTGATTATGTGAAGCACGTAATTGAAATCCTTTATGTCTGAGTGCAAATGAAGAAATTATCTACGCCCAGCTAGAGTCGAGAGACTGAAGGCAGAAACAAACTGTGATGTCACAAGACACATTAAAGGGGTAGGTACACTTATCAGGTTTCAAAAAAAAAAAAAAATATTATTTAAATTCACAAAAACAGTTATAGCTTTGGCTTCATTTTAGTGAAAAAATTATTTCAATATCTTTAACAGTAAGGGAATTATGTGTGATTAAGCAATGCCCTGCACGATTGACAGCCATTTAAATCTTACTGCACTTGAAGGTGATCCAAATCTTTAACCTTAAATATCTCAAACGGCAATTCATAAAATGGTTTTAAAGATAACTTTTTCTCCATATGCATAGATCTTTTTCAAATTTGCAGGACATGATCTACATACTAAGTACTACAGTCTAAACCATTATTGTTTATGCAGCTTTTCCCAAATTAAAAATATGCCTTTGTATTTAAGCAGAAAAAAAAGCAAAAAATTTAATTACTTGACAAAAAAAATTATTAATAAAAAATATAGAGTTAAATATGTTATATTATAGGTTCAACTTGTTGCCTTAATATTAGTTTACAATATTAAAAGAACATTTCTGAAAATTTTAAAATACTATGCCTTTTATCTTTAAAACCCTTTACAACAATATATTTTTCACTGTCAATTTGGATGGTACATTATCCTATTGTTAAACAATATTTTTATTTTAAAAATCAATTTTTATATCTAGCTATAACAGTTCTATGGAGCTATGAAATTTGAACCCTCAAATTTAAATAGATTTGGAGAAAATGACATCTCAACTTTATCAAATATTTGTATGTGTTAGGTGTACCTACCCCCTTAAATTATAATTATGGGTAGTATTTAATTAGAATGAGGTTAGCATTAAGTAATTTCAATTAGGTGCGAGAGTGGCGCAGGTAGATTTTATTTTAGATTTTCAGTTGGCTGCAGGATGCCGTCATGGCGGCAAAACCGCAGCAAAGCTCAATCAACCCCTTCCCGTCCACTGACCGCTCTGTACCACCCCTCCGACGTGAACAGGTGTCTCCAGGGTGGGGTGATAACTGTGGAGCCATGTGCTTTCGCCCATTGGGCAGAGATTTTACACAGGGCAACTTAAAGTTTTACAGGCAATGTTGGTAGGAACTTCCGTCCCAGAAGGTCCAAGCACACAGGAGTACCGTTAGCGGGGTATGATAAAAAGCCCCAAGGGCACCATAGCGCTCTCAGTCTTGACCAGTTTTTGTCCAGTACTAAGCAGTGGAAGTTCGCGATATCGCTCCGCGCGGGTTCATGATGTAAGCCGATATTATGTTCTGTTTCTTTCTCTCTCTCTGTGTACCTGCCATACATGACTCTCGCTCACAGTTTGTAAAGTAAACTAAGTATATGAAGAAGGAAGTTGTGATATTCTTATCAAGATGATGATTTGCGGATTCAATATACGTGTTTGAACTGTAAACCTATAGTGTGTCAGAGTGTACAATTTAACAGAATAAATTCAAATCAGTGTGGTGCATCAACCTAAAATTTATTTTCTTTGTAATTGTTCTGCCCCTTTTACCTGGATTAAGTGGTGGAAAGAATGCAGTCAATCTTCGGCAAAGAGGTCCGATAATAAATCATTAAAAATTGACCGGAAATTAATTAGGAGGGGTGGGAACGTTCAATCCACTTTTAATAATTTTAATTCTTTTTAATTTAATTGCAATGGAGCACAGACTCCGGTGGCAATTTGCCTACACCCCCATCTTCCCCCTATCCTGCACCCACCTACATTTGCCCTCTACAAATTTTATCTTTAAATTCTTTCAACCTTTTCGGTAAATTATTCATCATTTCTCTTGGTAACTCATTTCAATCCCTGACACCCTTACTTAAAAAAAGAGAATCTTCCTACACCCTTGTGCCTGAAATCGAGTGCCAGCTTGTGGTCATGGTCATCTTTTCCCTTCCATGCACTACTTTTCATACCTACTGCAATATCTTTCCATGCCTCATCCCCAGTATACGCCCTGTAAACTCCCATGACCCTCCTCATCCTGCTCCTGTCTTGCAATGAATCACATTCCAGCTCCTTCATCATATCCGTCACTGATTGCATTCTGCGATAATTTCCAGAAACAAATCTAGCAGCCCTTTTTTGCACCCTCTCCAACTCCTGTATTTGATACGTAAAATGAGGGTCCCATACTACACTACCATATTCGAGCAATGGTCTGACCAAAGTTTTGTAACCCAACTCCCTCACTTCTCTCGTACATCCCCTCATCACTCTCTCCAACAAGTGCAGAACTTTGAAACCTTTTCCTACCACCTGTCCTATGTGTCCTGCCCAATTAAGCTTGTTATCAAATGTAATTCCAAAATATTTACGTTTCAAGTCTTCAGCAAGCAATTCTTTCCCCACCTTATATTCATAATTAACCTTTTGTTTTTTATTTGTGTATCTAATAAGCTGACTCTTCTTTGCAATAATATTCCGCATATTCAAGCAGTGAAGGTTTTAATTTTACTTGAGAATCAGTATATGAATTTTGATTTAGGCTCAGCATTATGTACTTGCAACCAAGCGACGCTACTCGGTAACAAAAGCTTTGTACGCGCCTTATTCGCTCTTCAGTTCTCACCGAGCAATGAGGCAGTAAAGATGTAGTCGCTTATTACAGGTAAGGCACAAGATAGCCTCATTTGTTCTCCAAAAGACTGCAAATGTTTTCAAATCAGCTTGTTTGTCTCCAAAGTGTTCGGTTTTGCCCCAAGAGAATTAGTCTGGTTGATAATGCTTCCATTTGTAAAGCATTTGTTGTTAATCAATGATTGCTCTTGTATTTGTAATAGAGTTCGGCCTACTTAGGGGCCATCCATAAATTACGTCACACCTTGAGGGGGGGAGGGGGCCAACAAAGTGTGACAAGGGGGGGAACGTGTCATAAACTTTTTGACATCACATGCATAATTTGTACCACTTTTTGGCTCGTGGCAGATGTTGAAGATGATGTTGACACATCGAATGTTCCAAACACTATCGAAATCAAGAATAAAGTGACTATTATGAAAATATAAACAGTATCACGGAATGGGTTCAAAATCCATGGACACATGACGACTCAGTTTTATATCATTAATTAGATTTTTATATTTTCTTAAATGTTTCATTTATTGTTGATATGATTTTTTAACTAGAAATACTTAAATCATTTTGGAAGTGCTGTTTTAATTTATAAATTTAAAATTGCAAAATATGTGACGTTCACCAGGGGAGGGGGGTCCAACAAATGTGACAACTTGAGACATGGGGGGAGGGAGGGGTCCAAAAATCATGAAATTAGTGTGACGTAATTTGTGGATGGCCCCTTATCTGTTATTGTTTGAGAAGTAATAGGTGATTGAGTACACGGTAAGAAGCATTCCTGAGGACTCGGTAACTGCATCAACCTTTCGAGCAGCCAGAAAGGCTGCATAGGCGTGTCATTTCCTCTCCAGTTTCATGTTTGTTAGTGTAGTTACGAATTTTATATCAAATGGTTCTTTATATAATTTGTGTGTGTTTGTGTCTCATTTAACACTCGTAGGCTAAAGGGGGCGTCCATAAATTACGTGAGGTGAAATAAGGGGGAGGGTCCGGCGACATCTCACCAGATTGGGGGGGGAGTCCGGATATCCGGACAAAACACCTCACGTAATTTACAGATGCCCCCAAAGAACCCACTATCCCACATTCCACCTATTTTGATTGCAGAATAAGATTGCTAGTTTAGTATTCCTTGATCAGAAGGGTGTCGCGAAAATTGCGGCCAGTGAAATTTGCGGCCAGTGAAATCTGCGGCCAGAATTCTCAACAATGCTGTAGCGGCATGTTTATTATAGAATAGGATCAAACTGGTTGTATTGTTAAAAGCCGCCCCGCCGGCGCTTTAAGTGAATTGCTGCGTTTGTAGCCAATGTTTCTAAACAGCAGGTTGACAGTACAGATGTTTTATAGTTTATAACTGTTATTAAAATACAAGTTTTATTCTTGCTTAAAAGACGTAGAAAAGAATTGTAATAACGAGGCAGATACTTACAGAATCGTAGTAGATTTCATGCAAAATCTCCCTTTGCCTCACATTACTAGTGCAGGAGGCTTCGCATTCGGGAGGACGGTGGTTCGAATCCCTGTCCGGGCATCCAGATTTGGGTTTTCCATGGTTTCCCAAATCACTGCAGGCAAATTCCGGGATGCTTCCTTCAAAAGGCCATGGCCGAATTCCTTCCCATTCCTTCACCCCCCCCCTATCCTTTCCCGCCTCTAAAGACCTCGCTGTTAGAGAGACGTTAAGCAGATAAGAAACTAGTGTAGGAAAAAATATTCTACCATCAGCAGTTATGGGTTAACGTCATCCACATCAAATTTCCCCACAGACGACACGATAATAGAGTGACATCGCTCCATTTGGACGGATGGAGCGATCTTGTGTATGGCCGCCTCTAGACGACCTCGGCCACTTCGATCTAGTTAGTACCGCACTGGATTTTCCGATCAGTGTTGCAGATCAGCAAAAAATTCAGCTTTCAGTAACGATTGCGAAAAAAGTCTAAGTAAGAATACGTAACCTGTGAAACATTTGCGTGTCTATTAAAAAAAAAAAAAAAAAAAAAAAATAGAAATTAACTTGGCTGTTTCGGGCGTGTAATGTAAAATGATTTGTTCACGTAATAACTTCCAGGCCACTATTTAGTGAGACCAAGTCGGGTCGTCTAAAGGGGCGTTTAGAGTGATTAAAACGGCGCGGCATGACACAAAGAGAAGAGGTATTGGCCGCAGATTTCGCAGATTTTAGGTTGGCCGCAAATTTCAATGGTCGCAGTTTTCACATATCCGATCAGAAGTATGTGTAAAAAAGAGCGGTGATTGATAATATGCTTCACAAGGTAAACAAGCTGTCTGAGCTGATACTAAAATGAAGCTTTAATGAAGTTTTGTAATTTCTGCGTAATGAAATAATTACCTGGTGTCAGACCTGACTTAAATTAATACAAATATCAACCTCAGCTAGCTACCACTCGCCCATCCTCTTACACTTTAATCTCACCTTTGACGGCGTTGTGGAGCCGCTCGTATTGTGCCGGAGTCACTGTTGAGTTCCAATTCATATACTCCTCCTCGGTCATGTCCTGTTGTGCGCGGAGAGCCAGCAAACAGCCAAACACTATCAGCGAATCAGCCAGCTGCAAACACAACCGACAACTCGACTTAACCGGATATACCGGCATCCTGACTATCCTTAGAATTTGACGTGCAGTGCGATGAAAATCAAAACCAATAACTCCCCCACCCCCAGCTGCCCAAAAAAAACCAATAAATACAGATTAATAAGACACTGGTCAGAATGGTGTCAGGTGTGGGGTACAACGTTAAGAGAGACGGAGTTATTACAGGGACTGTAACATTCGTAGCATCTGTCTTTTTGTATATCTGATTTAATGCCACTTGTTACAATCTCTGCTTTTCCAATAGTTTATTACGAGGGTGAGTCAAACGAAGATAAATGTTACTTCGGGCGTTCCTCAAGGAAGTGTAATAGGTCCACTTCTTTTCTTAATATTTATAAACGATCTAGGTGACAACGTCAAATGCTGGTTGCGATTGTTTGCCGACGATGCGGTTATCTATAGAGAAATAAGGTGCTCCGACGATTGCTTAGAAATTCAGCGTGATTTGGATGCTATTTTCGAGTGGTGCCGTAAATGGCAGCTTACACTTAATTGCAAAAAGTGAAAGGCAATGCGGATAAGTAACAAGAAGAATCAGTTTGTTCACGAGTACAAAATAAACAATTCACCTGTTGACATGGTTGATTCCGTGAAGTATCTGGGGGTGATAGTACAAAGCAACATGAAATGGGACATGCACATAACTTCCGTCGTAGGCAAGGCAAATTCTAAATTACGATTCATAGGTCGTATTTTGAGGAATTGTAATGCTCAAACAAAGGAGATAGCGTATAAAACACTAGTGCGTCCGCATCTGGATTACTGTTGTGGGGTTTGGGATCCGTATCGCAAGGTTCTGATTGACTCAGTTGAGAGGGTGCAGAGGAGAGCCGCTAGATTCGTGACTTGTTGTTACAGCCCTTATGAAAGCGTCACAGAATTGATACATAGATTGGGCTGGGATAGTGTGGAAGACAGACGACGTAGCTTGCGTTCGAAATTATTGGAGAATATGCGAAAAAATTTAAATTTAGAGTGCAATGGAACACTTCTTCCGCCAACCTATTTAGTTCGCAATGACCGGAGGGATAAGATTAGAGAAATAAAATACCGTACTGATATTTATATGTATTCCTTCTTTCCTCGCACTATTCGGGATTGGAATGGGCGGGTTTAGGATTGGTGCTTAGCACCCTCTGCCACCCACAATGTTTGTGATTTGCAGAGTTGAATGTAGATGTAGATGTAGAAATTTGCAATAAAAAAAAATCGAAATTTCGCGCCATTATCATGTAAGTTGGTAAGCGTGCTACAAGCAGCGTGCAGAATGGCCTATAGGTGGCAGCATAGTGCAGATGCACAAATACCGTCGCAGTATCAGTATAAAGATGGCTGCCCCACTAGACACTTGCGCCAGGGAAGAACAGCGTTCTGTTATTCGGTTTTTCAGTAGTGAAGGTATGAAACCTATTGAAATTCATCGAAGAATGAAGGTTCAGTACGGTGATGCATGTTTGTCACAGCAGCAAGTCTACGAATGGAGTAGGAAGTTCGCAAATGGTGTGACTTCAGTGGAAGATGCTCCTCGTCCAGGTCAGGCAAAACGAGTTGTGACTCCACAGAACATTGCAGCAGTTGAAGCCATAGTGATGGAAAACCGCCGAGTGACACTGAATGACATTGCAGCGTGTTTAAAGATTAGTCATGGTTCAGCACACCACATTGTGCATGATGTGCTCCAGTTTCAGAAAGTGTCTGCAAGATGGGTGCCACGGCAGCTGACTCCTGAAATGAGAGAACGACGTGTGGATGTTTGTGAAGAACTTCTTCGGCGCTTTGAACGAGAAGGTGATGGCTTCCTTGCAAGAATCGTTACAGGGGACGAAACCTGGGTTCACTTCCACAAACCGGAAACGAAGAGAGCGAGCAAGGAATGGCGCCATTCCTCATCACCAAAACGAAAGAAGTTTCGAACAGAACCATCAGCAGGGAAAGTTATGCTGACTCTCTTTTGGGACGAAAAAGGCGTCATTTTGGAGCATTACATGCCTAGAGGGACCACTGTCACCAGTGCATCATACACAGATCTCCTAAAAAATCATATTCGGCCTGCAATCAAATCAAAGCGACGTGGATTGCTGTCATCAGGTGTCCTTTTGCAGCATGACAATGCAAGGCCCTACACTGCCCGTACAACAGTTGCAACAATCACAGACCTGCATTTTGAGTGTCTTCCTCATCCACCATAATCACCAGACCTTGCCCCAAGTGATTTCCATTTGTTTGGACCACTCAAAGAAACAATGGGAGGAAAGAAGTTTCGTTCTGATGAAGAGGTACGCCACGCGGTGCATGAGTGGTTGCGCGGACTACCAAAAGAATTTTTTTCTAAAGGAATTTATGCACTTTTTAAGCGCTGGAGTACTTGCATTGAGCGTGGGGGAGATTATGTTTAAAAGTGATACAGCATTGTACCACTTCTGCACAATAAATAATATTAATAAAAATATTTAAGGTTTTCATTTGACTCACCCTCGTATTAATACTACCATTGCTACTATTCATATTACATTATTTTTATTTTATTGGTGATTAAAGTCTTGTAAATAATTGAATTAATATTTGTAAATTGATTTGTATTTTTGTAACGTTGTACAAGCTGTAGTAGTTTATGTAATATCTGGTTAGCGTAGGTTTATTATTGTGAGCTAGGGTTGTATGAATCTTTGGCCGCCTCGTCGGCAACAGCTGAGTGAACACTGCATGGTTGGCGCCATGGAGCAAAGAAAAGAGAGGAGACCACGTAAGGGACCTTCTCCATACAACGAAGTGACGCCGAGAGGATAGCGGTGGGGTGGGGAGGTCGCCATATTAGTCAGGCCAAGAAACACAGAGAATGTATATAGAACGGAAGAATTTCTTCGTTTTTAACCTTCGCATTACAAAAAAGGAAGTCTCATGGGGTCAAATTTATAAATACCCTAATTGATATAACCTACAAACATTAAAACTTAAGAAAAACAAGCTGCTAAAAAAAATTATAGGAATTTTGTACTGAGAAACAGAACTTTTTTTCTCCCTATAGTCGCAAAAATAAACTGAGGATCATATTGCTATTTCAGATAGATTAGATAGATGTTCATATTGATTATATTACCACTTTCTATTTCAAAATCTTTGATGGGAAAGATTACAAAATTAAGAAAAATAGGTCTAGACCTAGTTACAAGCAGAAAAAAGTCCTATATGAAATTTTAAAAATAACCTAGGTGAATGGTTAGGAGTTTAAACAACTGAAACCTTCAAAATAATTCTCAGCTAACATTGGTAGTAGATAGATCTATTTAAATGCGCCAGCAGCATCAGTGCAAGGGGATTCTATCATTACCGTGGCGCCACAATCTCATGATGAATTCTTATGGAACTCGATGAGACAAATCGAAAATAAAGAATTTTTGATATTTCACTTAGGTCTAGAGATATACTGTCTCAAAAGTGAGGATGTTAGGTCGAAATGCGACCTGGATCAAAAGAAAAGAGAACTAAGCGTGTTCTTTACATTCAATTTTTTTCGTTACGTTACATAATAATTCATCATAAGATTGTGGCGCCACGGTAATTATAGAACTGCCCATTGCAATTACATTGCTGCCATACATCCAAAGTCGTAAGCTTAAATGGGAGTAGTTTACATCGCGATACACCTTATGTCATTAACATGGTGTTCAAGAAATTACTAGTAATTAATAACATATAATTTGTTCCTTATGCTATAAAAAGAATATTCTGCAACTGGCTGCATTTCAAGGTAATGATAATTTGATATAATATTGCAGCTAAAAAGTGAAACGACGCAAACGCAACTAAACACATGAAACGTATCGCGAATAACATTTCAGATAACAACAAAACTGACTTCATTACGATTCCTAGTTCGCACAGCACGAATTATCACAATTATTTTCATCATACACTTTCAATACAAATTACAACTGGATTAAATCACGTAGAATAATGGATCGCGATGTAAACTTGATCCACTTAACACAGACTTTGGACGTTCTTTACAATAAGGCTAACGTGTTACGTGAAAAATTGTAAGGATCAATGCTTCACTGCATCAACAAATATTTGATAACACCCTCGTCCTATTGAGAGCTGTGAATAAACTTTTTTTTTTAACAGGCATTGTAAATCTGTAATGACAGGCCCTACTCTTGCAGACACCGCATTACAAACACTTCAAGAACAATAATTACAACGTGACTTACCTACGGGATGTTATTCCAGGTGGTTTCTTACTTGTTCTGTTTGTGCAAGCATAGGCAACACAAGACGGCATTATAAAACACACTGAAATATCAGAACATGAAATGTTCACAGCGGGGAAGGTAATGAAAACCGACCAATATTTTGAACCGACGAATATGGCGGCCGCGCATGCGCAGTCGGCTTCAGAGCTTACGGGCGGCTTCGCAGTTTTAGCGACACCTTGTGTCCTCTCTTTTCTTACTTCCGTGGGCTGTTCACGTTCTGTTCATAACTAATGGCGCGTGTTTATGCTCCGCAGTAAGCGAGCTATAATACAATGCTGCCATTTCTACGGATTTATCCGTAGATCTACGGATTTTTATGAAGAGTTAGGATTTTCGGATTTTGTTAAAATATCTATGGATTTTTTATACTTTTTATGATTAGTCGATGTTTCCTTATTTTTATTGGTGTTTTGTTAAACTTTGAGTGTATAGTGTTAATGCGTTACAGAATTGCAATAACTGTGAATCGTTTCCTTGCAACCGCTCGTGTGAATCAACGATTGAAATGAAGCTAATGTTTTGTTTGGTTACAAACTTTATGGAATGCGGCACACTCTGTATGTACGGCTAACAAAACATTGGCTTCTGAGAAGGCCTAACCAATGTCCGAGAATCTAAAGGGGTCGGAGTTTTTAACATTTTCTGATACAGAAGATATGCTAAATTGAATATCAACAAAGAAAATGTATGGTCACTAGGGAAAAATAAGAAATAAAAAACTACTAGGCATAGCAGCAGCAGTGATGAAAGTGACGACGTATAAAATATGTTCAGAGATATTATACTTTGTACTTCTTATTTTAAAGACCTGGAAATAAAAAAAGTATTCTTAATTTTGACTCTCTCTTCAATAATTATTATTTCAGTTAGCGAGTCTCCGGATTTTTGTTTTTTACCAAATCTACGGAAATTTTAGCGGCCATCTACAGATATTCAGAGCCAAGTGGCTGACAGCACTGCTTTAATACAGTATGAGTTTTAAGTATATTAAAAGCTGGTTGATATGCAGCAAGTGTGCTGAAATGTTTCTTTTGGGTACATCCATTAATTACGTGAGGTGAAATAGAGAGGGGGGGGGGTCAGAGGAAATCTCACCAGATCTTACCAAGGGGGAGGGGGGGGGGCTACGGAAGTTTCACTTGAGGTTTTCGCAGCACTATACCCTGAGTACCTACGCTGGTGGTTAAAAGTGTTCAGACTAAAGAGTTCGTACACAATTGCACATATACTCTCCCACTTTGTAAATACGCTGAAAAGGATTCGGCACAACATGGTAACTACAAAGTAGACAGAGTAACACTATTATTCTTACCAGAAAGACGCCTTTAGTGTAGCCGCCGCAGGTCGCCATTTTGTAGGAATCTGTAGCACAGAACCCTATAAACTGTTGGAAAAGGAAACAGACAAAATACATAAATTAGAAATTTCATTCATTCTGTTGAAATGTTTGCTTTTTTGTCTCATAACACTAGTCTAGATTGAAGATACCAGAAACCCAACACCAATATTTTGAACCATTTTAATACTAATTTTCAGACACGAAGGAAGCTGGCGTACTACTAAAAATCATCTAGAGTCAAAGCGTGTTGCTTATTAGGTATACAGATAAAAAACTAAAACTTTTTATGATTGTAGGGTGAGGTCAGAATAGCTTGTTGAAGGCTTGAAGTGTAAATGTCTTGGCTTAACGTTTGATGACAAACTTAACTGGGCAGAGCACATTGGGCAGGTGGTAGGAAAAGATTACAATATCTTTCATTTACTGGAGAGGTTTCATGAGAGGATGTACCAGAGAAGTCAGGGAGTTGAATTACGAAACTTTTTTCAGACCATTGGTTGAATATGGTGGTGTAGTTTGGGATCCACATTTTGGTCATCAAATACAGGTATTGGAGGGTTGTGCAACGAAGAGCAGCTAGATTCGTTTGTGGAAATTATCGCAGGACCCAGTCAGTGACTGATACGATAAAAGGAGCTGGATTGGGACTCATTGGAGTACAGCACAATGGTGGAAAGTGCGCTGGGAATGTACAGGGCATATGTTGGTGATGGAGCTTGGAGGGATATTGGTCGAAGAATTAGGAATAGTGCATGGAAAGGGAAAGATGACCATGACCACAAGCTGGCATTCGATTCGATGCATAAGGGAGCGGGAAAATTTTCCATTGTGGGTAAGGGTGTCAGGGGTTGGAACAAATTAATATGCCCCGGGTCCAACACGTTAGCTGTGAAAGCCCTGCAGGAACCCTGAAAAATGACGGCCAACGGGGCTCTGGTGAAGCTACGACAGGCCTAGCAAGTCAGTAGTGGTTGAACCATGCTTTCAAAACTAACCACAGCCTCGGAAAGGATATAGTCCTACACTGCATACAAAATACACAGTCCAGTCACGTTAATGTGACCACCACCTACTTTCGACGTCAACGTGAAATAACCAATCACAGAAGGCAGGAGGCAGCACATTACAGTGGACTGAATATAAAGGATGTCCTAGGGTATCGGAAAGCATTTCAATCGTTGGCGTAATGCAGAAATGTAAAGATTTGTCCGACGTCCAAAAGGGTATGATTATTGGCTTTCAGGCCAAGGGTGGAAGCATTTCTGAAATGGCTAATTTTGTGAACTGTTCACGTGCCGCCGTAGTGAAAGTATACCAAGCACGGCAAAATGGCACTATTCAAAATCAGCGGCGTGGAACATGTGGTGCACCACGGGCTATAGATGACAGAGGCGATCGAAGGCTACGGAGATGCGTTCGGGCATTAGACGTGCAACTGTTGAGCAACTGACCGCCCAGATGAACCAAGGGGCTACCAAGAGTGTATCCTCAACAACGGTTCAGCGAACGTTGCTGCGCATGGGCCTCCGCAGCAGACGCCTGGTTAATACCTCTATGCTGACTGCTGTTCATCGGCGACGAAGGCTGGAATTTGCGCGCCAGTACCGCAACTGGACGTCCACAGAGTGGCGACAGGTGGCTTTTTCCGATGAATCACGTTTTATACTCCATCGGACAGATGGACGTTGGCGCATACGGCGTGAAACGTCTGAAAGCAAACACCCTGCAAGGATCCAGGGTGTAGGAGGGAGCATTATGGTTTGGGGAATGTTTTTCTGGCATTCACTGGGTGAACTCATCATTGTGGAAGGTACGATGGATCAGCACAAGTACGCATCTGTCCTTGCGGATCATGTCCACCCCTATATGCGAATAAATTTTCCTCGCAATGTTGGTATCTACCAGCAGGACAATGCGAGGTGTCATACAGCTCTTAGTGTATGTGCGTGGTTCGAAGAGCACCAGGGTGAGTTTACCTTACTCCCCTGGCCAGAAAACTCACCGGATTTAAGGCCAATCGAGAATCTGTGGGACCACCTCGATCGGGTTGTTCGCGCCATGGATCCTCAACCGCGTAATCTAGCGCAGCTGGCCACGGCACTGGAGTCGGCATGGCTCAACATCCCAGTGAACACCTTCAGAAACCTAATTGACTCTCTTCCTGCACGCCTCGCAGCGGTCCGCTCTGCCAAAGGTGGTTATTCTGCTTTTGAGAGGTGGTCACATTAATGTGATTGGACTGCGTATTTATCTAGTTTTTTCCCTCAGGTTTAATCCAGCCTTCCGTGTGATAATTTTTTCTTTCTGTTGAAAGCTTCCTTTGCCATTGCGATTTTAGTTTCCACCCCCTTCTTGCATGTCACACAGACAATATTCCCGATTTTTTATTCTAAATGTGCAGAATATTGATTAAATTTTTGTAATAGCCACATCTATGGACATAAAATATACCGAAAACAGCTACATCGAATATAAATAAAGAAAAGCAACTAATTAAGCGAAATACATACTTTCCTTGAAGACTGGTTTGCAGGTTTAAGACACATTGAACTACTATACAAAGAAGAGAGATATCGTAAGATCCTCTTCACACTGCGTAATTCCCTGGCGATGTAACTGATACTCTACTATCTCGTGAGTACCAGAAAATCACTTACAATGGGGAGGTACAAACAGAGCGACTATCAAGAGACGCGAATCCTACTTGCTTTTTAACTTCAATATGGCCACCGACATGTTGTCGGATTCTTCGTAGTTTAATTAATACAATAATTAATTAAGTAGTCCACAAAGTATTTCAGTTTAAACATTCGTTTATTTCCAGAGAAACGTCAACGATATTGTTCACATGCATAGATACAATCCAGAGATACTACTAACGCAGTTCTTTGCAGTTGCAAAGTGAATCTGTATAAACTACCTAACTGTCCTTCTGCTGATTTCTTTATATAGGCTCTATCGAATTTTCCCGAACACTTCAAAAGCTTCCGCGAGATATTTCTCGAACATTAACAATTACTGAAACAATTAAACATATTAAAAACAATCAGAATTAATCCATAATCACTTAACATCATTACAAAATGGTCAGAAATGGAAATTAAAGATATTTGAACACAAAATTATTTACAGAAATCATTTTAAACGGCAGAAAATTGTCCTGTAGACATCGTAACTTGCATTAATACTTGGAATTACACACATTTCAGCAATTCTCTTGCACAATTCTGTTCTTAAACATATTAAATGGCCTTTAAACAATTTCTTCTCATAAAATAAAGTGTATATACACTGATTTACAGTTAATTGTGAAACAATCATACAGGATCATATTGAAGCAAACTTTAGCTCACTACAAATACTTCATTATATACTTCATTCTATTTAAATTTCTGGTATGAGGGCTGTTACAATGTGGTATTACTTCCGGTTGCACTGTAGCACTGTGTTTACTGTGTACTATCGTCGCTGCAAGGCTTATCGAAAACTGAATTACGCCGGTTAGTCGTTGCATCTACGGTTGTTCGGGTGAAAGGTTGTTTCGTTGAAAAGACCTCAATTATCACGATTTTGCCAAAGACTAAGACCAGCATAAGCGGTGGGTTGTACAACCGCGGCATGGAAAATCTCCCTCGAAGTGCACTAGAGTGTGAAGTCATTTTGTTGAATCAGATTTTAATTCATCGTTTGACAGTTGTGGTAAAAGGCTGCTGGGCTTTCACGCTTTGAATTAAGAGTATGAAGTGATTGTATAAACCTGGTATGCACCTCTGCTGGAAATCAATTTTTTATGTTGTAGTTGTGCGTAGATTACGGCAACACAACGTTGATTTGCTGTGTATTGTTTACCGTTTTCTGCTATGTTCTGTGAAAGAATTAACCTTTAGAAATACTTTTTTTTTAATCCGTAATGTGAACAACGTTTTACAGGTAGGTAAAAAATTAGCTGTTAAAATCTCAAGCGCTTCCAAGTCTAAAATTGCAGTAAATTGACCCACATTATGCGTACGACGAGCAAACTGTTAAACTCAACAAAAGGAATAAAACAAATAATGGCTAATTTTATCTTCATGAAAGATCAAAGATTTATTTTTAGAGTCGGCACGCAACTGGTCAAACCAATCTTGGGGAAATTAGAACAGAGAAGAACATGCTAAAGTTCAAACAATGTCTGATGATTTTCTCTCGTATAAAACATGTAAATACAACTGAAAAACTCTTGTAAAATGGTGTTTAAAAAACACTTTGGCATACAATCAGACATTTATAGTTTTAAAACGATTTCAAGCGGTTCAAAAAGAGCATCGAAATGCCGGCGAGAGGCTCAAAATAACGAACGTTACCTTCCAGGCTTAATTGACTTTAATGTTGTGAATTCTTACCTGTCAGTCAATTCTTGCTTTGAGCACTTCGACAGATTACATGCTCCGTCTTTAAACATCAACTCCTTCAGCTTTTTAGCTGTTTAATTCTTGTACACAGATTGCACCGCTAGTGAATACAAAGGCACAGTGGTCAACGGGAAGTGAACAATACCACACTTTGCGAGGTGGCGCTGCAGGTGGCGAAAAGATAAACTAATAACTTACAGAGCTCTATAGTCTCACCCTATGGCCGGCATTACACTGCAAAAGATATTTGTCCAAGATCTTTTATAAAACATTTTATCATATTTTTTCAGTCCCATTACACTACTGTATATAAAATTTTTCGTCATAGTTCTTTGAAGTGAATGAAGTAAACTTGTAACCTTTTGCATACGCAGTTAGTGCAGCTGTCACAACATGCATTCTATTGAAGATAAAGAAGAGAAGTAAACATATTTAGCTTAGACCGTGGATTACTAAACTTGATAGAAGTTCATCAAAGTTTAATGAAAGAGCTGCAATGTGAGGACATGGCAAATTATAAAAATTATGGTCGATGATGAAGTATAGGTCCAATAAATTCTTACCACAATATTTTCATAAATTTCTACATCAGAATTATTTCTCCATATATACTATTGGCTGTTTATTTTTACGGTGCATGTGCCATGGGTTGTACTCGATTGCTGGTGACGGATCTACACCATTCTACAATACAGCACACGCATTGGTCTGCGCATTCCGTCTGTTATTATTCCAGAAACCTGTCAAATACTAATTTCTTAACACATTAATTTTTATTTTTTTTACTGTACAGCCTTCTATTATAGCACTAATTAACTTTGCGTAAGAGTTCACCTTTTTATTCCTAATCTTATAGTCTACATGTTTCTGACTGTACATTTCCTTCTGTTCATACTCAGAAATAAATATTTTCGTGGATTTGGCAGTCATAACCGACTTTGGTAACGTCCCTTGCGCCATTTTCTTTGTTTACGTTTGCAGGGTGGTGAGATCTTTTATAAAATTTAATGCCAACGTCTTACATTTTATAAAAGAAATGTTTTTATAAACTATGCCCCATTACACTGTAAAATATTTTATAAAATATCTTTTATCAAAGATCTTTTACAGTGTACGGCCGGCCTACCTGCAGGCAAGTCGTGTGTCTTGGGAGACTCGCCAAACATGGCGGCTGAACACACGTTCAACGTTAAAGTTGGTGATTTTGAGAAAAAGAGTAGGTACGCGTAATTAGTATACAGTAATTTTCTTTATCATTTAAAATATTTCAAATGGGTTTTAATTAATATTTGGCTTCAACTGAGTGTTGTGTAAAATTTTGAGAATGTTCGATTGCCACAAAGTTGTCGGGGGTAGCGGAATATTATTTAGTTCAAACTGCGGGGAGAAGGATCAGGCTTCACCGTATAGTTAGTTTAAATAGTTAAAAAGCAATCAACAGCAGTCATTTCTGTAGTAATCAGTCACATATGGATCAACGAACAGTTTAATAAAAGAAGAAGTTAAATATACTTTTTTGTGAATTATCATGTGTACAGTAGGAACCCATCGTTTGATATAGAAGTTACAATTATGTATTGCGAGAGAATGCCTTCGTCCGTGGTAAATACAGACTCTTGTCGGGGAACCGTAGCGTAACACCAACGAGACTAATTTAATTAATTAGCACAACGTTAAAAAATCTTGCACCTTTATTTCTTTTTCATTAGTTCTTAACAATGCAAATAACTTCAAAGTTTCATAAGTGATCGATATTTTTTCTCAAACTTGTTTATTTACCTTCTCCACATTACGTTTTCCCCCTCCTTTTCTCTTGTACGTATGATTTAAAAATAGTAACACATTCTTCAAATTTTTCATTTTCTATAATAGTTGTAGCAACGATAGCCGATATCTGACGAAAAACTCGGCTAGAAGCCCAGCAGAGATGATTCTAAATTGCGTTGCCATCACGTCTTATAAGGGAGGCCGCACGCCGAAGTGTAGGGACGAGCGCGCGCCGCAGGTTAGCCCTCGCTACCTCGCCGCCACGTTGCCTAGTGTCGTTAGGCACAGAGCACTTTACAGCAACAGAAGGGGTGCGCACCGCTGCTGCAAAGCGATGGCAACAGCGCACCGCTACACACGCCTGTGATGTTTACCGACACAGAGTGGGTAGCTGCATCTCGTCACCGCTAGCAGAGGCGGCCCTGTTCCCATGGCGTGTTGTTGAGTATCCGTCCCGTCCCGTCTCTGTTACGAGGCGTCGTGGGAACGCAGCTTTAGAACGACGCTCGCCACGGCTCGAGGCAGACTGAAGAGACTGTATCGCTTCACAGTATCCTCAGTGTGTGGTACCAGGTTGTCTGAGAGTATCGTACTCGCAGGCGACTCAAACTGACGATACTCTAGAGTCAGTCACGTCCCTTCGGAATTGCTCAGTGTGAAGAGGGCCCAAGTCATTGTCTTTGGATATAGTGCGAAATCATGTCTGGTTGTTATTGGTCTGCAGCGCGTATGACGGCGCAGCATTACAGACACGGTGACCAACTTGGCCTTTTATTAGTATTCATGACAATCAGCTCTTGGTCAAGGGGAAGCCCCTTCAACTTCTTTTTCCAGAAAACGATTTCATGATGGGCGCGGTATATACCACATATGAGGCATGGAAAGATATTGCAATAGGTATGAAAAGTAGTGCATGGAAGGGAAAAGATGACCATGACCACAAGCTGGCACTCGATTTCAGGCACAAGGGTGTGGGAAAATTCTCTTTTTTAGGTAAGGGTGTCAGGGATTGGAATGAGTTACCAAGAGAAATGATGAATAATTTACCGAAAACTTTGAAAGAATTTAAAGATAAAATTTGTAGAGGGCAAATGTAGGTAGGTGTAGGATAGGAGGAAGATGGGTGTGTAGGGAAATTGCCACCGGAGCCTGTGCTCCATTGCAATTAATTTAAATTAAATTAGAAAAAGCGAAAGTGTAAATAAAGTACATAGTACTGATGGTGGGTCAAATATGTTTAACATTACTTTCTTTCAGAAATATAGATGGAAAATTGGCGGATAATTAATGATATGTGTTTGTCGAAATGTGTTCGCTGGTCGAGAATCGACAGGGCTGGAGAAGCAATTTATTGATTACGCCGTGTATGTGCAGAAGTGAATAAGAAGGAACTGGTCAGAGAAGTCGGTTTGGTTTTAACAACAAACTGACAGAGAAAAGCCTACGTCCTTTTTAGTTCTGAAGAAACTTGTCACAAAAACAAGAGCTCTAGGCAAACTTCAAGTCTTACGACTGCACCTGAATATGGCGACGGAGTTTTATGTCTCCGAAATATTGTGTATCAATAATAATTTACTCGGTTTGTTTCCCGAGAAACATTCTTAATAATTCAAAACAACAGCGCTCTGTATCAGGTTAAGATGGTTTTAATGGCTAGTAACATTATAGATAGAGCTGTAAAAGTAACGAGAAATTGTGTACCCATATGTATTCGTTACTAAAACCAATCAGTGCCCGTTACTTTCGAATCGTTACTGTTGATACAATCGAACACTAGCATGAATAGTGTTACAAAATGAAAAAAAAATCTGATTTGTGAAAAAAAACTAGCACCATTGGTTTTTTTTTTTTTTATGAAAAAACAAACAGTATACTTGATAAATTATAGTTTTATTTATGGTAGTTACATTGTACATGTGTGTTTTAAATCCTACTAAATCATATAATGTCATACATAATGAATCATCAATGTATCTATATAGATAACATAATTTGATTCATACTCTATGTCAGTACCACATTCACTAGTATCAGCACTACCAACACTAGTTCGGTCGGCGTCGGAATTTTCTGTTTCTTCTTCTGTCTCCTCTATATCCATAACTTCAGAAATAGCTAAGTTTTCTTTTAGTGGTTGTATTGTATGCAAAAGCTTTGAGATTGCAATTTTAAATTTGATTAAAGTACACACTATGCATAAAGACTGTGCCGATAATTCTCTATTACGGTCTTTTAAGTTGAAATCTATTATCATACAAAATAGGGGCTTTATTTGTTTTCAGTCGTGGGTTTACGCCAACGGTTGCAAGGAAATGATTCATAATTACTCACAATGATTCAGAATCACTATACGCTGCAAGTTTAACAAGTATACGAATATAAGGAAAGCACAATAAGTAATAAAAAGAGGCAAAAAACCGTAGATAAATTTAAAATTCCTAATTTTTTGAAAAGATTCGTAGATCTACAGATAAATTTGTAGGGCCTGGTAGCACTAGTTCAAATAGCGAGTATCAATCCAAACAACGGGGAACGGGGATTCCTTCTCGCGCAACCTAGCCTTTTCGGGAAGTCCCCATTTGTAAAAGAAAACTTCAGTCAATGTCGTCAATATTTTTGTAATTTTTTTTTTCTACTGAACCAGATAAATAAGTAAATTCAAAAATTAAGATAAGTACTTAGTATAAACTCTAAAACAGTCATATTAAACGATAAATGCCTTAAAAATTTAAAACTGAGTAGTTATGAAAAAAAGTTTTTTACAGTTTTTTTCCTTGTTTTTTTTTTTTCAACTCAGAAAAAAAAGTTTTTTTACAACACTAAGCGTGAAGCATTACATCGAGTCGCGTCGCATATGGGACAACTTCGTTCGTACTTACTACTTGGTAAAGTTTGAGTAAATTCTTTTATTTGGTAAAATAATTTTAGGTAAGTTGTTCGTTTGGATAGCATTGAAAGTAAAATAATTAGTCCATGGATCTTACGGAAAACCTCTGAATGTACACTTGATTTCCTGTAATTAATATTATGTACGAAAGAAAAATCTAATTTCAAAACAAAAATCAGCTTTGATACAACAACAAAAAAGACCTGTATAAACTGCTCTCGGGTGACTAGCCGAGTCTTCACCAGAAGATGGCGGCAATGAATCTAGTTGCCGAAATATCGTGTGACAACGCACTCTTGACTCGGCTAGTCACCCGAGAGCAGTTTATACATTCTCAACGCCGAGAAAGACTTCGCTCTTATATAAAAAAGACCTGACCACCCACCTGACTGTGACATATATAGTGACAATACTTAATGACTCAAAACTCGGCAGAGTGATAGTGAGTTGGTACTTAGTTTGGCATCGCATTCGG
Organism: Vandiemenella viatica; assembly: GCA_031002005.1. NCBI lineage: Eukaryota > Metazoa > Arthropoda > Insecta > Orthoptera > Morabidae > Vandiemenella > Vandiemenella viatica. The sequence goes on from CM061918.1 coordinate 126,206,002, forward strand.
GAAGACGCGGGTTCGAATCCCCGTCCGGGCATCCAGATTTGGGTTTTCCATGGTTTCCCGAGATCACTCCAGACGAATGCCGCGATGCTTCCTTCAAAAGGCCATGGCCGAATTCCTTCCCGTTCCTTGTACCCAGTTCCATCCCGACTCTAATGACCTTAGCCGTTGATGGGGCGTAAAGCAGTAAGTAAAAAAAAAAAAAAAATTACTTTGTAAAGTTCAAGTAAATTGTTCACTGAGTAAAGTAAATTAAGGTAAATTGTTAGTACATTTGATTTACTGCACTGAATATTACATACTTCAGAATGATACCTAATATCACAACCGCAGAACACTTAAAACAACTAATTTCAAAACAAACATCTGCTCATTCAATCGCTAGGCGAACCATTTCAGCTCCCGCATAATGCATGATACGTCGTGTTCGTACGTTTATCGAATCAAACTGACACCATTACGACGAATGCGAGTAACGAAACATGCGAGAAACGAAACATGCGAATAACGAAACATACGAGTAACGAAACATGCGAGTAACGAAATGAATTTTTGAGTAACGATTCGGTACTTCGAGTCAGGTGACGAACCCGTTACTCAGTAACGAATACATAGGGTTTATGCAGCTCTAATTATACACGAAAACGGAATTTGTAGGGGCGGTCATTTGAACCGTTACGTTCTGGACGACGGTTGGTTTAATAGTCACCATGCAGTTGGCAGTTGCTACGACATTATATAATTAACTATAATAAATGCGCGGGTTGCACACCCTGAGCAGCGGTACTTACTGTATTATCGCTGGTCAGAGAGAACGTGTTGGGCTGAGCTTTTCTTCCTATCGTGCCAGCTCCGGGACTGGATTTAGAACTGTGCGTTGGGCGGGAACAGGGAGGGAGACCACCAGGGCTACCAACCTCCCAACCACACAATCGCAGGCGGAATGCGGGGGGTTGTATCGTTCGCGTTTTATACCCAACACAAGGGTGTCAGTGAAGTGGGATCCAGCAATAGTTTTTTTAACGAGTCTTTATGTGTGATTATGTATCGCACCATTAGTCTAACATCACATGCTTCAAAATCACTGGCCAGAATAATATACAGAAGGATGGAAAGGGTAGTAGAAGAGATAGTAGGTGAAGATCAGTTTGCGTTTAGGAAAAATCGCGGTACAAGGGAAGCAATTCTGTCTTTAAGATTAATACTTGAAGGGCGGATCAAGAAAAACAAAGATACTTTTATGGCATTTGTTGATTCAGAAAAAGCTTTTGATAATGTTAGGTGGGACAAGATGTTCAAAATTTTAAAGAAGTCAGGTCTAAAGTATCGAGATAGAAGAATACTCTATATACTATATAAGAATCAAGTGGCTGTAATAAAAGTACAGAATCAGTTAAAAAGGGTGTGAGACAAGGTTGTAGTCTTTCCCCGTTAATATTCAACTTGTATGTAGAAGAAACAATGAAGAAAGTCAAAGAAAAATTTCCATGTAGTATAAGTTTTCAGGGAGAAAAAATCAGTATGCTACGATTTGCTGACGACATTGTCTTATTAGCAGATAGGGCTGAGCATATTGAGAAGTTATTGAATGGCATGAACAAAATACTGAAGGAAGATTTTGGACTGAATATAAATCAAAGTAAAACAAAGTGATGAAATGTAGCAGAAATGATACCAATACTAGCAGATTAAATATAAAAATAGGATCGGATGCAATAGGAGAAGTGAGTGAGTTCTGTTACTTGGGAAGCAAAATTACAACCGATGGCCGAAGCAGGAATGATGTTAAAAGCAGAATAACACTAGCAAAAACAGCCTTCATGAAAAAGAGAAACCTTATAGTTTCAAATATTGATCTAGAAATTAGAAAGAAGTTCTTAAAACTCTATGTGTGGAGCACAGCACTTTACGGAAGAACTTTAGGAATACCGGAAAGAAAGAAACTTGAAGCATTTGAAATGTGGTGCTACAGAAGAATACTGAAAATTAAGTAGACAGACAAAGTAAGAATTGAACGAGTTTTGGAAATGATGGGTGAGAAAAGAAGTTTATGGAAGAAGCTTACGGAAAGAAGAGACAGGCTGGTAGGTCATATTTTGAGACATGCTGGATTGGTTAATTTGTTAGTGAAGGGAACAGTTGAAGGTAAGAACTGTAGAGGAAGACAGAGATTATAATGTATGAAGCAGATAATTGAGGATGTGGGTTGTAAGGGGTATGTAGAAATGAAGAGGTTAGCACAGGATAGGAAAGGATGGCGGATTACATCAAACCAGTCGAAAGACCGACGACAGCAAAAAAAAAAAAAAAAAAAAAAAAAAAAATAGGAAAAAGGTTTCCACGTGTACACTATAGATCAAGTCGGAATCTGTACATGAATATTTGTGAACAGATGATACATAAACTGACTGCAAGAGAAATGAAGCCTAAGTGACGGATATAATATAATGGAGACTAACACACGATATCCGTCTGTTTGTCAGTGTTCGTTTTGTTTTCAAAATATGACAAGATATGCTAACCATCCAAAATAAATATCCTAAGTCCTTCTTAATGTTACATAGTATTTCCTTGTATAGTCACGAAAGCGTAACAAACAGACAGAGAGTCAGAGTTTATGCTCTGTGAGTGGTAGAAGCCAGTGTGTTACCTCGTGTGTAGGGCAGGATGTCCGGTGGCTTGGGATGCTTCTCGTGGACTGTTTGGTCCTCGCGTCTCGGTGTCTGATAACCCAACGGTCACACAGCTGCCGTGCGGAAATGACGTCACCAACTTGTGACGTCACCGCACGGTAGGACGTAGCCGATAAAAACCTTGGATAGATGCAGGACTGACGTACCCCGGGAGCCATAGCATTTTTCCCCCCTAGGGTTTATCCCCGTTAATATTCAAGTTGTATGTACCGAGAGTGGTGGTGTAACGGATAGTGTTCTGGCCTCGCATTCGGGAGGACGGTGGTTCGAATCCCCGTCCGGGCATCCAGATTTGGGTATTCCATGGTTTCCCAAATCACTCCAAGCAAATGCCGGGATGCCTCCTTAAAAAGGCCATGGCCGAATTCCTTCCCATTCCTTGCCCCCATCCTTTCCCGTCTCTAAGGACCTCGCTGTTGAGAGACGTAAAGCAGTTAAAAAAAATTGTATGTAGAAGAAGCAATGAAGAAAGTCAAAGATAAATTTCCATGTGCCATAAGTTTTCAGGGAGAAAAAATCAGTATGCTACGATTTGCTGATGACATTGTCTTGTTAGCAGAGACTGGCTGAGGATATTGAGAAGTTATTGAATGGCATGAACAAAATACTGAAGGAAGACGAAAGTGATGAAATGTAGCAGAAGTGATACCAATACTAGCAGATTAAATATAAAAATAGGATCAGATGCAATAGGGAAGTGAGTGAGTTCTGTTACTTGTGAAGCAAAATTAAAACCGATGGCCGAAGCAGGAATGATGTTAAAAGCAGAATAGCACTAGCAAAAAGAGCCTTCATGAAAAAGAGAAATCTTTTAGTTTCAAATATTGATCTACGAATTAGAAAGAACTTTTTTAAACTCTATGTGTGGAGCACAGCACTTTACGGTAGCGAAACATGGACTTTAGTAATACCGGAAGGAAAGAAACTTGAAGCATTTGAAATGTGGTGCTACAGAAGAATTCTGAAAATTAGGTGGACAGACAAAGTAAGAAATGAACGAGTTTTGGAAATGATGGAAGTTTATGGAAGAATCTTATAGGAAGAAGTGACTGGCTGGAAGGTGATATTTTGAGACATGCAGGATTGGTTAATTTGTTAGTGGAGGGAACAGTCGAAGGTAAATACTGTAGAGGAAGACAGAGATTAGAATATATAAGCAGATAATTGAGGACGTGGGTTGTAAGGGGTATGTAGAAATGAAGAGGTTAGCACAGGATAGGAAGGGATGGAGGATTGCATCAAACCAGTCTAAAGACTGACGACAAAAAAAAAAAAGGGTTTCGTACTTTCTGATTTAAATACATAACTCTTATCAAATATCTCATTTGTCTGTCGCAACATCCTAAACCCTTATTTACTATTATTATTATTGCTGTGATTGGTCTCGTGATTTGTTTGATCGAAACCATCTCTCTCTCTTGCACTAACCTCTTCATCTCTACATACCCATTACAAACCATGTCCTCAATTATCTGCTACCTATATTCTAATCTTTGTCTTCCTCTACAATTACTACCTTCAACTGTTCCCTGTAATGTCTTAAACTGTGACCCACCATCCTATGTCTTCTTTCTGTAAGATCCTTAAAAAAAATCGTTCCTTGCCCATCATTTGCAAAACTCGTTCATTTTTTACTTCATCTGGCCACTTAATTTTCAGCACACTTGTATAGCATCACACTTCAAATGCTTTCCTTGTTTTTGGTATTCCTAAAGTCCATGCTTCGGGATCGTAAAGTGCTGTGCTCCACACATAGACAATTTTAAAAAGATCATTCTGAGTCGCAGATTAATGTTTGAAACGTTTCTCTTTTTGCTAGTGCTGTTCTGCATTTAACATCATTCCTGCTTCGGCCATCGGATGTAAGTTTATTTCTTAATTAACACATTTCGCTTACTTCTCCTGTCACAACCCGATTATATTTCTACATTTTACCTAATATTATTGCTATTGTTTCTGCTAAATTGGAAATTTGTAATTTTCCTCTGTTCTAGTCCAGCAAGACTATAGCACAAAATTTCGAAAAAAAACTTGAGGGTGAAATTAATTATAGAAGCTTTAGGATAGATTAAAGGATTTCTTGGTTGATAATCTTTATGTGTGTCAGGTAAAATATGGGAACTCCCAGACTCTCGAAATGTTTCAATCATATTTTTCTCTGCCCGACGATTTATACGAATGCCAAGCTGGCAACAGGCACAAACATCATCATCATGTTCTTTTGCTCACTGGAAAACAATGAGTACCTATCACTGTACTTGATATGTAGTGGCGAATTATACTGTATGCAAAACAAAAATGTTTAAAATATCCACGAAAAGTGTCAAAATATGCAACATTATATAATATAACAATAGTAATTTTTAAATTTTTTATTTCAAAATCAGCATGCAATTAGTAAGTAGTTCAATAATATATTTACAAAATCCGGTAGCCAACAATTATTTACCTTTTTTCTTTTTTTTGCAAACGTAAACAATCGAGTACTGTTCCAAAACTTCAATAGTAAGATTGTTTCTTCGATCTCTCAAAATATTTTTATAAGTGGATATGGACTGTTCCACATTCACTGATGTAACTGGGCAGTACTTGAAATTGGGTGCTGTCTTAGCAGTCATTGTTTCTGGAAAAAGTTCACCCGTCCCATTACTAAAACTGTCAGTTTGATACAAAAGGTTCAAAAGCTGGGTAATGTTCAAAATATTTTCAATCTTCATTTTGAGTTTACACAGGAATACCTCTGGCAGTGGGAATTTCATTTGCCGGATTTTATTCACTAATTGAATAGATTGAGTCAACGCAAAACCTCGAGTTTTAAGCTTTTTAAAACTCGCAGGTATGTAGGAAAAACGAATGCTAATCACAGCTATGGTTTTAATACTAGAATTGTTAAATGCTTCCTTGTACTGACAAACTGCCATAGCCTCTCCACTATCAAAGTCATTTACAACACCTTTAATGGCCTCGAAATGTTCATTGTAAAACAGTACAGCTTCAACCCACGTCGCCCATCGAGTTACCACTGGTTCCGGAGGTAAAGGCATATTTGGCAATTTTTTAGAGGCATTATTACGAGAACGCTTTCTTTGTTGATGAAATCAGTTTGTTTACATTCCCAGACGTGGGTCGTAGTCCTTCAGGGAGTCGTCGTAGACTAAGAGCTGTGCTGCTAGTAGGTTTTGCCGGCTACAACGTAAGATTTTAATTATTAACTACGTACACTACCGAAAAATATTTTAAATATATCGAAAATATGCATCATCACTTGGTTTTGGGTAAAATGTGCAGTAACCGTTGAAAATTGACTTCATATGCAAATGCATATGCGACGACACGAATTATTATTATACTAGCTAAACACAAACTCGAATTCTACTCGACCTTCCCGAGTGTTCTTAGGGACAGAGTCGTGAAATCACTTCGTTGTAACAGACAAGACTATTTTCTTTATTAGGTGAAAATTTAGCTACTTCTTAGCCTGACGAAGTCACAAAAATTAGCGGTCGAAACGACTCCGACTAGGACCCCAACAGGCCTAACACGAACAAGCGAAGTGACACTTTCTGAACACTAATCATGTGTTTCACTCGGACTGTTCTGAAACTTCCTCTGTACACTTATTTTTCTGTTTAATTTGGCGATTATGTGATCTGTTTCTTTTTTGCCGTAAGCACTATCACTATCGTTCGTGGTGTATATTTACATATATGCTTCGCGCAATAATGATAAGATCGTGTTTAACAGTGTTGCTGAAACTGAATTTCATTTCTTTTGTTTCAGGTAAGTCCGCAAAGCAGTTTACCTTGCCGAGTGAGTAAGTAGATCACGTATCGTCTAAAGACGGCAGTACAAACTACTGTGTGAGTAGAGACTTGCCCGACGTACTGGTGCAATGAAATGCTCTCGGGTGTCCAGCGGATAGTGGCGTATAAACACGACGTTTCGACAGCTAGCCTGCTGTCTTCATCAGGTGCCAGGTCTCTTCTCGTGTTTATACAACATTATCCGGAAGTAAACCTGAGAGGATTTCATTGCAAATTATTGTAATTTTAATAAATAGCTTTATAATCTAGGTTCTAAAACTGACAAATGTATCAATCAACTGAGGAAGGGTGTAGCTATAACGAAGAAGTAACAGCAAAATATCAGAGCTTCGTTGCGTGACATAGATTTTTTCTTTTGTTTTTTTGTCTATGGCTTTACGCGAGGTCATTAGAGGCGGGAAATGATCGGGGACTAGGTACTGGAAGGAATTCGGCCATGGCACTGTTTTTGTGCACGATATTGTCAAACTTCAGTGGTGAAATTTGAGTGTATTAAACACTCAAATTTCACCACAACAGTAATTTAACACCACATTGCTTCTCCCCCATCGAAAACACATACACATTTTGGCTAAAGCAAAGCAAAAAACACAGACAAAATAAATTACGAAATTTCAAATTCTCCGCTCACGCCACTCCGGCAGAGTACCGCTGGAAAAACAGCTGAACAACAACAGCGCACACACAAAAACTGAAGTTTGACAATGTCGTGCACAAAGACTGTGCTTAAAAGTGAATTCATAAGATACCAATTTTGTACAAACTGTGTAAATATGTACAATAGTGTAAACAGCATGCTGGTTGAGGTCACAGGCGACCAACCACCACACCTTAAAACAGAAATGTAAGTTATAATATGAATCCTACCTTATTACACCTATGTAAAGAAGAGTTCTGCTTGATAATTTAAAACTGATATGTAAATATAAGTCATTTCTGTTACATTACCTTCTGGTATTTTATGATTACTCTTATGATTTTTATTAATCAAACTTCTTATTAATTTGCCAATTTTTGTTATCCTTTCAAAAACTATGACTTTAGATCTTTGAGAGTGAAATACAATAAAATTGTATTGAAAACACTGAAATCAGACATTTATTTTACCTAGATACTAACATTACAACAAAATGTCAAAATTTGTATATTTACAACGGATAAAAATTCCCACAAAAGATCACAAAAACAACAGCATTTAATTATTAAAAAACGGGAAACATGAGCCTCCGATAGAAACAGTACTGTTTCTTTTGTTGCTGCGCCGACTAAACTCAGTTCAATATTTGTTCAAGCAGAGTTGCTTTGATAGCGTTAGCATAAAAGGCGCTTACGGGTACAAAATAGTATGCAGCGTGGACGTAGTCAAAACAAAATGTTCGGAGTCTCCTCGCTCCGAATGTGATAGCTGGTTGCATACTCCAGCCGGAACCACAAAAAAGAGGCCTCATTCACAATACTGGTACTCCTCTGCTGTACGAGAGAGAAAAAAAGAAACACTTTCTCTCAACACGTGCATCGCTTTGGTCTCGGCGTCCGTCTTCCTACACTTGCCGATAACGAGTCTCCCTAGGTAAGCCGTCGGAATGCAGGCCATGCGAATCCTCCATCTCGTGACCACCAACAGCGTTGCCGAATGGGTGCACATTTCTCCATACTTGGCACACTCGGTGTCATCGATTCATATAAAACAAAATATAACCACATATGACTGTCACAACATGCTAGTAACACTGCACTGGCTTCCCACTCATACTCCATGCGCACCAACCAAAATTGGAATTAATATTAGCCTCACATAAAGAAATGTAATACACGCGACTGTATGAGTGTATTACACTATGCTTCCTGTCAGTGGAGCATCCAGGATTTTGGTTTGGGGCGGGGTAGGATTTGGTTTGTTAGGTTTGGGGGGGGGGGGGGGGGTTTGACTCGGGCAGGGAGAGAAATCACATTTTTCCAAAATGCCGCCCTTATAAGACAGTAGAGCAAAAAAGTCCCCAAAATCCATGTTGTCAAGGGTTACCTTGGTGCTTTTGGGGGGGGGGGGCTTCAACCCCCTAGCCCCTCCTCCTGGATCCGCCACTGCTTCCTATATATAAGAAAAATTTCGTTATATGTTAAAAAAGAAAAAATTATCTTAAAATGTTACAAATTACGGGAAACATTGTACGCTGAAGATACCTCGACGAGAGGCGAAACGCGTCCGTCAAATAAATATTATCCAAAACAGTTGTACTGGCGTAATTATTAAAGAATATTTATCAATTTAACGAACAACTGTGTAAGAAATGGCCTACAATAATCACATATCATTTGATATTGTTTGGCGCATGCCTTTTCGCGGTTGAAAGGTTTACGCGGCGACGGCGTGTTTAAATTATACAAACTAAATAACAAACGATGGGGAAAATAACCCATCACTCACCAATGTTGAGGGCTGCGACGAGCAAAAGGAAATGAGACGACCAGAAACATACAGTATTTCCGCTGTGGGGGCGAGGGGGGGGGTACATTTCGACGAGTACACAACTTCCGAAACAAACGGCTCATTCCCTGTCGCGTGAATAATGTTTCAAACCGAAATGTTTTCGGTTGGCTCATTTGTTTTTCACACGTCGCAGCCCTCATCTTTGGTGAGTGATGGGTTATTTTCCATCCTCTTTGCTATTTACATTGGATAAAATCCGTTTCTTTTTTCCTTAGTATCATTAAATTATACAAACTATAACATGTCGCCTTTGTGATTCGAACAGGTATTTTAAAGCATAGTTTATACACATCACCATTTCAAATATTGCTTTTATAGAAGCTTACGTTACAGTAATGAAATATGGACGGGATTCATCCATGACCATAACCTCGGGAATTATAGTCCGTTCATTTAACAAAAGCGGCTCAGGCCAGTATGCTCTTACTACCACTCTGCCCCCCTACCCGCACATACAAATCTACCACCCACCTACTTGGACACAGTGGTCTGCTCGAAAGGATAGGCAATGGGAGGGGATGGGAATGTGAGGAGCGAGGCTAAGGTAACCTGACCATGAACCGCCAGTTCGGAGTGAACAGGCTATAGTGAAATTTTCGAAAATTGTTAGAAACAAATATTGCGCCCAAATTTGTTTAAAATATTTGCAGACAACCCAAATTTAGAAGAAGATCCAAAAATGGGTAATATCAGGGTTGCTTTTTGCTACCCAGCTACATTCCCTTGGTAATGAAATGTAATCAAGCACTCAAATAACCATATAGCATTGTTGCCTGGGAGATCCGAAAGGTTTGTTCAGCCCCAGGGGACAGGATTTTCGATTCTCTGCACAATGCGTCCATTTTCGTGTCCAAGTAACCTAACCCGGTAATACTACCGGGTACAGCTTAACGATAAGTCCGATCCACGGAAGCGTTCTGGGGTGCTTCACGTAACACAGTGAGCTGTTCTGTGGTTCGGATTCCCCGGTAAAGCGAGCAGCTCTGGTGTCACGGCGTGAGCATCAGATCTGAATATGACGGTAGAGCACGCCACCGAAAGCCCGTCTTTGATCATCCGGCAACAAATCTGCGAAAGTTATATTTCAGAAGGAATAGGAATTGTACAAGGAATACGAGAGATAATCAAGATCAGAAACTGGAACTTGATTGGATTTAGGGACTGGAATAAGCCACCAAGAGAAATGACGAAAAATTTAACACGGAATGAGTTTAAAATACAAGGGGTGATCAAATGAAAAGGTACGAAACGACGTAAAAACGTAACAGTTAAATATTTGCATATTCCGCCATGGGAGAACGTAGCGAGACATCTCGGGATGCGATTGGAGTCTCTGACTGAGATCGGAGCATGCGCGGGCGCCCGCATGCGCAGTAGAGAGCAGAGGCTCTTATCAAAAGCGGCGTCCAAATGATGCGGCATTCCGTATGAGGACAGGATGGTGTACAGGTGGGGGATGTGTACTGTGAGACACTCCGACGCCTACGCAGGTCCATCAAGAACAAAAGACCGGGGCTGCTCACGGAGGGTGTGGTTCTGCTCCATGATAACGCGCGTCCACACGTCTCCAGAGTCACACACATGGAACTGGCCAAGTTCAAGTGGGAGATGTTGGACCATCCGCCCTACAGTCCGGACATGTCGCCCTGCGATTTCCATGTGTTTGGTTCACTGAAGAAACACCTGAAAGGGAAGCGCTTCAACTCGGACGACGTACTCGAGGACGCTGTGAAGGACTGGGTCTCGTCACGGCCACAGGAATTCTGGGAACAAGGAATCCTGGGGCTTGTTCATCAGTGGGGTCGTTGTACTCAGGCCTATGGTGTATATTTTGAATAAAGTCTACATTTGTACTCACTGTGTCGTTTCATACCTTTTCATTTGATCACCCCTTGTATACATGATTACCAATTTTTTTGTATTTTCTGCGAAATGTCTGCAATATTGTTTTCCCCACTGTGCAGAATATTTCCTATAAAACTCGTTCATAAAAAACGCAACAGCCCGAAGTTTGGTAGGATCCTCCCGAAGGAGGCATACTAAGCCATTGTGTCGGAGGTAGGACGGCCAGTTCCTTTCCTCTGGGACCTACAGTTTAATGAGGAATCCGAAACATGGAACTCCCTGGCTTAGCTCATCTGATCAAACACAGCTGTTAAAAATTCCTGCGCCCACCGGGATCTGAACTTGGGAGCGCAGCAGCGACATTTTTGGTAGGAAGCGCCTTAACCACTGAGCCACCACGAGCCATGTATAAAGATCGGTTGTTAGATTTTATGCAGATGTAGTTATAAAGTCAATGACACTAGTTCTCAAGTGTCGACTGGGAACTTTGTTCGTGGTGTTAGTGCATTCCGGCATACATGCCTAGCGGTGATATGTACCTGTCACGCACATATCATTGGTCAGGGGCTGTCTGCATCCCATATCCAATGGTCACAGGGCAAGCAACTACCTCTGTGCGCAGTATAAAATTTGCAAACCAGCAGAGAATCAACCAGGTTTTCTTTTTAAATTTTTTTTTTTTTTAAATATCATCAACATATTCCTTCAAGTTGACAGTTGTAACTATTATCGCACAGTAAGTGTGAGATCATTGACGTATGATTGGTTCTTGTTGAATATAAGGTGGGGAAAGAATTGCTTGCTGAAGACTTGAAATGTAAATATCTTGGCATTACATTAGATAACAAGTTTAACTGGGCAGGACACATTGGACAGGTGGTAGGAAAAGTTTTCAAAATCCTGCACTTGTTGGAGAGAGTGATGAGGGGATGCACCAGAGAAGTAAAGGAATTGGGTTACAAAACTTTGGTCAGACGATTGCTCGAAATGGTAGTGTAGTATGGGACCAACATTTTGAGCATCAAATACGGGAGTTGAAGAAGGTGCAAAGAAGGGCTGCTAGATTTGTTTCTGGAAATTATCGCAGAATGCAATCAGTGACAGATGTGATAAAGGAGCTGGAATGGGATTCATTGCAAGACAGGAGGAGGATGAGGAGGGTCATGGGAGTGTACAGGGCGTATGCTGGCTATGAGGCATCGAAAGATATTGCAGTAGGTATGAAAAGTAGTGCAAGGAAGGGAAAAGATGACCATGACCACAAGCTGGCACTCGATTTCAGGCACAAGGGTGTGGGAAGATTTTCTTTTTTAGGTAAGGGTGTCAGGGATTGGAATCAATTACCAAGGAGAATGATGAATAACTTACCAAATAAGTTAAAAGAATTTATAGTTAAAATTTGTAGAGGGCAAATGTAGGTGGGTGCAGGATAGGAGGAAGTTGGGTGTGTAGGGAAATTGCCACCGGAGTGTGTGCTACATTGCAATTAAATTAAAATTAAAAATCCTCTCCCAGCTATAATAACCTCATCATCAATGATCAGTATAAGACTGCCACAAAAATACCTAATATTTGGAATTTTATTTCGAATGAGATTTCATGTTCAGTTTACAGCTATAATTATTATTATTTAAAAAAAAGGAAGAGCATGAGATTGACTCAATATGAAGCAATCAGGTTTCATTAATAGCATGTAGTTTATTAACATTTGATATTCATTTGAATTTAACAAGAAAATCTAAAATTTCTTATGTAAGATACTATTTCAATTACTATAGAACTAAATATAGTTTACAATATAATTTTCTCAGTGGTTTACAATGCATATAAAAATATATATCGTCAGTGCGTAAAATGCAATTTATACCATTTGGGCATGGATAAATTAGCAAAAGGACACAACGATATTCTCGAACCTGATTGTAGTACAGTAACACTAAGATTAAATTGGAAAGTTTAGAATGATATAGTGATGGCAGTTGCTCTGCTATGATTTATGAATTGTTCTGACAATATTTCCAATGAGAATTATAATCATCTCCATTGGTTTTTAACCTATTGTGCATTTAAGGAAAACACTTCACTACGTTAATTAATGGTTACTTAAGTAAATGAAGTAATGGACACAAAAAGGACTGTGTTGTTATGTACTATCTGCAACACCTTATTCTATATAAAAGTTAGTATTTTTGCAAAACCTTAAATAACAATGGATATTTGAAAATATTCAGTCTTTAGTTATGTAGAACATATTGGTATAAACCAGGGATGGCCTGCCCTCAAGATTCATCCCACTTTTACAAAATATATTTATTTTATAACTGCCAAAGTAGTGAAAACCTATGTATTTAAAAAATAAATTATTTGTGCATACATATATTCAAAAATTAACCGTCAAAATTATGAGTATCATTATTATTATATTATCTATGTTTAAGAATAACAGTAAACACAATAATAATAACTCATTATGTTTCAATTTTTCACTCAAAAAAATAATGTCTCTAATGGGTCTAAATCTCATACGCGGATATATAATTTTATATGTGGCCCACGGAAATATGATGCATTTTCAAAGTGGCCTGCAAGATCATTTGCGTTGGCCACCCCTGGTTTAAACTGTACCAATTTTTAATTTACTAATCTCTATTTATTTTTCAGTCTTAAAAAAAGTTTTTTTTATATTTCTTTCTGCCTGCAGTATGTTATTGTCTAATTTCGATATCCCTTGACACAGATACCTGTTGGATGACACCAAACATATGCAGTTTGATTCTTAAAACATTTTAGTCTCTTAAATGTATGAAAAACTTCTCTGACAGTGAATTCATTCCCTTATGTGTGTAAAAATAAATGAAATGTCACTAAACACATATTCCAGAATTTCATATTTTTCTTCACGTCACCAAGACAAGCAAGCCACTTAGTAATTTACATAAGTACAATAGAAAATTATATACCTACAATAATAATGTGGGCAGAAGTGTTGAATGTAAAACATATAAATGCACTCAGTTCATTTAGAGTCACCCATTGCTTGGAAATGTCCACACAAAAACAGGGTGTAAAAAGCACCTTGTTGGCCTTGAGACTGGAGGTGGCCCTCTAACGAGCATGGACAAGTAGAGATTATCCAATGGTTGGAGACACAGATGTGATTGGAAAATCGCTAGATTAAGCATTGATAATTGTAATCCAGAGATTACAACTGGATGACTGTACCAGATGATAAAAGGCACCAAAAACGGTGGTATATATGTGGCATGATTAATTTCATTTTCTCCTTCAAAGTTGGTTCATCCATCTCAGTAGTTGAAACATCCTTGTTTCTATTTACCGAATATGTTTTAGTCTAGTCAGAGAAACGGACCATTATGTAAAAATTGTAAAATTTTAAAAGACTATTTTTTCACAGACTACCAACGACAAGTCTAAGTTACGATTTGATATGCTACGATTTTGACACCAGAAGCAAATCCCAGTAGCATTGGCTGTGTGTGTTGCTGAATGACTCGGTATTACAATAACTGTCTTGATGTGGTTAAAGTTACGAAAGCAGTTTGAACCTGGGATCGCTTATCTCGATTGGCTCGGTACCGTCCTGAAATGGGATTTTGTAGGCAGGCAGAAAAGAAGAGTACAGTCATTGGTCCACCAATTTCTCAGATGGCCCTGTTTGGGTCCGTGGGTACTGCTTCACCCTTCATGTTGCGGTACAGACTGTACACCACCAGGATGAAGTAGATCATTTTCGCTGGAAAAAGAAATAATAAATAAATAAAAAAAGTTTAAAACATTTTATGTTTTGAAAGTACTAACCATTTTAACAGTATAACATGTCAGTTTTAAGTATGTACACTTGTTGTTCCAATGCTTTGGTGTATTGAGATTGCTTGCAGGAAATTGTGCCTAATATATATTTTGCCTTACCAATATGCCTTAATGCAACTTGAATTTTGACATCCCACAGTATTCGTATACAAAATGGGGAAAAATGTCACAGTGAAACAAAATTTATACAAATCCATAGAAAATGTTTCTTTTTGGAATTTATTTATATTGCAGCATGTTGAAAGCTCCCCATTAAAGATAAAAACAAAACAAACAAAAACAAAACTCAGTGCAGACAAAAGTGTGGTGAACTTACCAGTGTCAAAGACGAGCAAAATTGTGAAGTATTGACCCTGGAAATCCTGTCCTCCCATGAAGCACACAATGATGTAAGAAAGCATCAGCAGGAAGAAAATGGGTAGCACCACAATCTCAAAAATCAACCACGGTAGCACCAACTTGGGCAGATCCTGTAAACACAAGCGAAGCATTCAAATCGATGCAAGACATAAGGTACATGGGAAAAATGTGAGGCACCATAAGAATGAAAGAATTAGGCATCAGCTGCGATTCCTCAGTCATCTGTGCCAACAACGTATGGATGACATTGTACAGAGTTAACTACAGTGTAAAGGATGGGAAGTATTGAAATGGTGTGGGATCAGAGGGTCGAGGAAACCAGCTGAGGAAGTATCAGGAGGGACCAAATTTGCAGCAGTAGCTATTGTTCAGTTGAAGGGGAAAATTGAAATTGGTGTCAGAAGTGGGATATGAGGACAGATAAAGTTCATAAGGAAATGTCAGCTTTCATTAATGTTTAAATAATAGTTGTTTCTAGACTATTCTCCTTAGCTTTAATGCCCCAGGAGGGATACTTGCCCAAATACATTACAGGTTAGGAGATAAAATGATCAGATGATTATTTTTTTTCTGTCATCAGTCTTTCGACTAGTTTGATGAAATCCTCCATCCCTTCCTATCTTGTGCTAACCTCTTCATCTCTACATTTCCCCTACAACCCACCGCGACCGAGCGTGGTGGTGTAACGGTTAGCGTTCTCATCTCGCATCCGGGAGGACAGTGGCTCGAATCCCCATCCAGGCATCCAGATTTGGGTTTTCCATGGTTTCCCAAATCACTCCAGGCAAATGCCGTTATGCTTCCATCAAAAGGCCATGGCCGAATTCCTTCCCATTCCTTGCCCCCATCCTTTCCCGTCTCTAAAGACCTCGCTGCTGAGAGACGTAAAGCAGTTAAAAAAAAATCAACCCACGTCCTCCATTATCTGCTTCATATATTCTAATCTCTGTCTTTGTCTACAGTTCTTACCTTCGACTGTTCCCTCCACCATCAAATTAACTAATCCAGCATGTCTCAAAATATGACCTACCACCCTGTCTCTTCATTCTGTAAGCGTCTCCCACAAACTTCTTTCCTCACCCATCATTTCCAAAACTCTTTCATTTCTTACTTTGTCTGTCCACTTAATTTTCAGTATTCTTCTGTAGCACCACATTTCAAATGCATCAATCTCCTTTCTTTCAGGTATTCCATGTTTCGCTACCATAAAGAGCTGTGCTCCACACAAAGAGCTCCACACAAAGAGTTTTAAAAAGTTCTTTCTAATTCCTAGATCAATATTTGAAACTAAAACACTTTCTCTTTTTCATGATGGCTCTTTTTGCTAGAGCTATTCTGCATTTAACATCATTCTTACTTCGGCCATCGGTTGTAATTTGATGCTAAAAAACTCGAAATGTGGTTTTCCAGTATGTCACTGGTTCTTTTTTATTCAGTTCTGAGATTCTTGAGAGCATGGTGTGTGGCTAATGTTCAAAGTATCAGCCTCAGGTTCTCAACAAGAACACACTGTCTGTAATTGGTGTCAGGTGTGGGGTAGTGGCGAGTTGAGTAAATTCAATTCAATGGGTTAGCCAGTGCCATGGATGAAACTGCCGTCTGTAATGATGTGCGAGTATCCCCCCCCCCCCTTGAAGATCTCTTAGGCACGTTACACTTCCGAAAATTCGTTGAACAACGATCAATTGATCAGGTCACATGCCTGAGATATCTTCAAGCATCAGATTCGCCGGGAAAAGCCATGATTACATAACATTTTTCTTTGTTTTGTTAACATTGGAACTTAAATGTTTAGCACAACTCTGGTGTGCGTTGTAGATGTACATGAAAGGTAGCTCACCTTTCGGATGCCTACGATGAGTAGTACATTGCAGATAAGCTCGACAACGCACATGACAGCAATACCAGAAAACACGACGCGGGTCACTGAAATAGAATTGGCATTGGGTCAACATTAAGAAAACTTCAAAGCACCAAACATTTATTTATAATTCAAAAAAATATTTAAAAAAAACAGTTTATGAAGCATAGTATGGAATTACAATCGCGGTGCCAACGTGTCAAAAAAAAGGGAAAATCATGTAGTGTTAAAAAATTTGATTATACTCAAAGCATATGAAACGGCAATGATGTGAAAATGTTCCATACACCGAGGCATTTACGGAAGAACTAAGTGGCCAGTGCGAAAATTTCGCGAAAGATATACGATGAATAGTGATGTGCGTGGTTTTTAGTAGCATCAACCAAGAACTGGCTAATTTGTAACAATTCTTTGTTTGTAAAATCAGTTAGGAATTTAACAAAACACTACAACGTCATAGAAAATAATTAGAATGTACTTTTGGACACATTTAACTTACTTATGACACAAACTCGTGTTAATTTACAGCACAGACCAAAATGTAATTCACATTACAACTTAGATGTAAATAACATTACAAAATACACAGTCCAGTCACATTAATGTGACCACCACCTACTTTCGACGTCAACTTGAAATAACCAATCACAGAAGGCAGGTGGCAGCACATTACAGTGGAGTGTATATAAAGGATGTCGTAGGGCATCGGAAAGTATTTCAATCGTTGGCGTAATGCAGAAATGTAGCGATTTATCCGACGTCCAAAAGGGCATGATTATTGGCTTTCGGGACAAGGTGGAAGCATTTCGGAAACGGTTAATTTTGTGAACTGTTCACGTGCCGCCGTGGTGAAAGTATACCGTGAATGGCAAAATGGCACTATTCAAAATCAGCGGCGTGGAACATGTGGTGCACCACGGGGCTATAGATGACAGAGGCGATCGAAGGCTACGGAGATACGTTCGGGCAAATAGACGTGCAACTGGTGACCAACTGACCGCCCTGATGAACCGAGCGGCTACCAAGAGTGTATCCTCAACAACGGTTCAGCGAACATTGCTGCGCATGGGCCTCCGTAGCAGACGCCTGGTTAATGCACCTATGCTGACAGCTGTTCATCGGCGACGAAGGCTGAAATTTACACGCCAGTACCGCAACTGGACGTCCACAGAGTGGCGACAGGTGGCTTTTTCCGATGAATCACGTTTTATGCTCCATCGGACAGATGGACGTTGGCGCATATGGTGTGAAACGTCTGAAAGCGAACACCCTGCGACAATTACCTGAAGGTTATGGTTTGGGTAATGTTTTCCTGGCATTCACTATGTGAACTCATCTTTGTGGAAGGCACGATGGAACAGCACAAGTACGTATATGTCCTTGCGGATCATGTCCACCCCTACATGCGAATAATTTTTCCTCAAAATGATGGCATCTACCAGCAGGACAATGCGAGGTGTCATACAGCTCGCAGTGTACCTATGTGCGAGGTTCGAAGAGCACCAGGATGAGTTTACCTTACTCCCCTGGCCAGAAAACTCACCGGATTTAAACTCAATCGAGAATCTGTGGGACCACCTCGATCGGGTTGTTCGCGCCATGGATCCTCAACCGCGTAATCTAGCGCAGCTGGCCACGGCACTGGAGTCGGCATGGCTCAACATCCTAGTGAACACCTTCAGAAACCTAATCGACTCTCTTCCTGCACGCCTCGCAGTGGTCCGCTCTGCCAAAGGTGGTTATTCTGGTTTTTGAGAGGTGGTCACATTAAAGTGACTGGACTGTGTATTTATATTAAAACAGGTATGTAGCAAAAAAAGCAGGTAAGTAAATACCATACTAGTCATTACACATACATGAAGTCATTCCTCGTCATATCTACTGTCGCCATATTCAAATGCAGAAGTGCTACAGCTATGTGGTCACCATATACTTACCGGTGATGCCGATCTTCATTAACTGCTGTCTTTGCTCAGGAGTGATTTTATTGAAGATCTCCTTTTGTTCCGGAGTCAGGCCTCCTTCGAACCGCTTAAGGTCCTGCTCGTTCACATCCACCAGTTGTACCAGTTGCATGCAGAGCATAACAAACAACAGCAGGTCTGCCACCTGTAGACACAATCAACAAGTAGTCGTTACCAGATATTTAAGCTTCCCGACAGTCCGCAGCCTTGTAACATGAAAATGGTGTCAGGTGTGGGATACGTCGTTTTGAAAACTCGTGTGACTTTCCCTCAAAAAATCGTTGCGCCAATAGCCTTTCTCTTAGATGTCTATCATGCGTAATATCATCGCCTATGACAGTGATTCGCAATGGGACGGTTCAACCCACTAGGAGGGGGAGGGGCGTTGAAGAGATCTTAGGGGGCGTTACTGGCCCGAGCTAAATTTAAGAGGCATTCAAAATCAACTACCATCCCCTGCTCTCCAGTACTATATCTGGCTTTAATGGTTACATCAAAGAAGCTTGTAATTGTATTTCCATGATCATATCATGGAGGAAAGAAATATATGCTGGAGAAGTGACGTTAAATCTGTGACGCCACCTCTAAACTCTCAGCTGATACTGCGCATGCGCGGTAGCGGCCATATTGCGAATCCATGGAAATGCAAAGTTCACATTGTGTTTGATGCTGTGATTATTTCATTTTCTAATGTGTCTAACTATTTTATAATGCCATCTAGGAATGCTTGATGAAGCAAACGATGTTGTTACCCCAAAACAGTTTTCGATTCGAATACGCGTGTGTGGATGTGTCTACATAGTTTGATTCTGTAGTGGCAATTTAGTGGAGATTGTGGTTAGGTCTAAATGCATTCTGTACTAGAATGGTTCTGTTGTTGCATATATAAGGGAAAAAGAAATTATCTATTATTGTTAGTAATTTCATGAGAACCATTTTAGTGATAAATCGTGTATCGCGATGTAAACTACTTCCAGCTATTCCCAATTAAGCTTACGATGTATGGTAACAAGATAACTATTTTTATTCTGGTCTATGCCGCATTTCAACCTAACCACAAATGGTGGTAATAAAACTGAAATATCCATTCTGCATGTCCACCATGAAATTCATTGTGGCTTTGGCAGAACTAATTTTTGGTCCACCCGCAACCCATTCCCGTCAATTTGGAGACAGTATATCCCGCTAACTAAGCAAGATATCGAAAAATTGTATTATTTATTTTCGATTGATTTCGTTGAGTTACATAAGAATCCATCATCAAATTTGACTTTTGCGAAAATTTTCTTCTGCATTTCAACTCAGAACACCTCACTTTTGAGACAGTATATCTCGAGAACTAGGCGAGATATCGAAAAATTTTATTCTTTATTTTTTATTTGTCTCATCAAGTTACATAATAATCCATCATCAGATTGCGGCGTCACGTTTATCCTAGAGTCCCCTTGAGGTTTTTGTACGTATACCCCGTATCTGTATGGGATCGGCCTAGCCCCCCACTCCTCCTCCGCCCGGCATCACTTCAATGCGTGGTTAAGGTCTCTTGCGTCGTCTCCATATATTTCTTTCCTCCATGGATCATATGTAGCCTAAATTCATTGGCTGAGAAAAGAAAGAGATTATCGATAGTGGAATAAGTAAAAAAAGATCTGTCTTTGAGCAATCTATGTCTACTACAAACGACGGGGAAACGGTATCCACTGAAAGAGACTTAAATAACTTATTAATAGGGAAAAAGCTTCGTTTGTTGCAATACCAACACTTTCTCAAACAGCAGATCTAGAATTAACGAAACAGGTGCACTCCCCATATTTTTATCATCCAGTGATGTCATATGGCATAATTTTTTGGGGGAACTCTTCACAAAGTAAAAAAAAAGTTTTCATAGCACAGAAAAGAGCTATTAGGATGTTATTTAGGGTAAAACAAAGACCTTCTTGCAGACCACTTTTTAGAAAACTCAAAATTTTACAATAACTTCTCAGTATATATATTCTCTCATGTGCTTTGTCATAGATCATTTTAACCTGTTTACTTCTAATTCACAGGTACACAATTTCAATGCAAGAAAAAGAAATAACTTGCACAAAACACAAACACCTCTGACGTTAGTACACAGAGGAGTTAATTATTCTGGTATATATCTGTTTAATAAACTTGCCAAGGGTGTAAAACAGTTTGCAGATAATAAAGAGATATTTAAAGAAAAGCTGAGAGATTATGTTATTGGCACTCCTTCTACTCCATTCAAGAATTTAAACAAAATAATTTATAGTATTTAATATGCAAAATTCAGTTGCAAAAATTAATGTTTATTTTCATTCTCTTTATTTGTCTTTGTAACATATAATTGTTTTTACTATGGTTATGACTCGTATGTATGTGTATTAACCATGACATGTCTCGCATCCCAGAGGTCTTTCCCCTGCAGGGATGCACAAAACAAGATTGATAAATAAATAAATGTACGTAAAAGCGCAAAATTCTGCGAGACAAATGATTGTTGGCGGATGTGACGTCCCTGGACCCTAATCGCTAAGACTGAAATAATTATTCTCCCCTATGCCGAATCTTTCTTCCACTATTACTGCGAACTTTGGTCGTACATGCGGTAAAATGAAAGATAGAAAGGGCAAAAACATTAATTTTATTTTGGGGGGGGGGGGGCTGAAAAAGTTCTTACCACTGACCCTTCATATAATTATCAGTACACACTCTGGAATTGTGGACTACAATCCTTCACGGTATGGACTCGTCCATATTGGTGAGTAAATGTAAGATATTGCATTTACGTATGTATGAGTGATGCCAGCAGAAATATTTAACTTACTGTAAAAATATTTTAGATTGAAAGGATAGTCACCTAAGATAACTCTACTACTCTCTGGATTGTTTTTGACTTTGGTTACTTATTTACTCAATTTACTGAAATGTAGTAAATTAAAATGAATGGAATACGATAGGCAAACCACTACATCATAGTGAATGGAATCACTGACTTTTAACAACAGTTTTTTAATTCATATAAGCACACTCGCTTTTCGCCCTTTTGGAATGGTGCTTCGGCAGTGAGTATTTCGGTAGAAACAGTTACATGCTGGTTGGGAACAGCTCTATTTGCACTATGTACAACCCATAACTGCAATATGTAACCGTAACCGTAAACAAAATTTTCAATGACGATGCCGCATGCCATGAGGGCGAAACGTGTCTGAACTTATATGAATTAAAAAAACTGACGGTGTTTCCATTCACAAATGTTTACAAACAATTGCAGAAGAATGGGTAACAACCAATATACTACATCATAGGTTAGTAAGAGTTGGAAATACGCCGAATTTGTTCCGGCAGAACATGTTAGTTGCTACGTGTTTGCCTGAGACCAATTAGTCTTACCACATTTATGACTCCTACTATGGTGGACCCTTTCTTCAGGTCGAACACGCCACAGCATGTCTTCAGCATGATCACCATCTTGGAGGAGAATCTGGAACACACAACAATTTCGATGTCACACCAAGAGTGGTGGGTGAACGGTTAACGTTCTGCCCTCGCATTCGGGAGGACGCGGGTTCGAATCCCCGTCCGGGCACCCACAGATTTTGGTTCTCCATGGTTTCCCCAAATCGCTCCAGGCGAATGCCAGGATGCTTCCTTCAAAAAGGCCATGGCCGAATTCCTTTTCGTTCCTTGTCCCCAGTCCCATCCCGCCACTAATGACCTTAGCCGTCGACGTCGCGTAAAGCCGCGTTCCCACGATCCCTTGTAACGAGGCGAGACGGGACGGGACGGGACGAATACTCAACCACACGCCATGGGAACAGGGCCGCCTCTGCTAGCGGAGACGAGACGCAGCTACCCACTCTATGTCGATAAACATCACAGGCGTGTGTAGCGGTGCGCTGTTGCCATCGGTTTGCAGCAGCGGTCCGCACCCCTTCTGTTGCTGTAAAGTGCTCTGTGCCAAACGACATTAGGCAACGTGGTGGGGAGGTGGCGGCGAGGTAAGCCAGGCCTAACATGCGGCGCGCGCTCGTCCCTACACTTCGGCTAATGAGGTCCCGTCCCGTCTCACCTCTGTTACAGAGATCGTGGGAACGCAAAAAAAACTTTCGATGTCACAAATCCCTTTTACAATTACCGACTAGATCGCTCACGGTTCTTGTAAAGGGACGTGATGTCCTCTACAAACTGTGTAGCATCAAACAAAGATATAAAGTAAAAGTTTGATAAACAATATCAGGGCGGTACCATTTTCTCCACCTCCCCGAATTTGTTAGTAACTTGTTGAAATTTGGACTAACTGCTTCTTTATAATGTCCTCTTCCCGTTTTGCACTCTCCTTTTTCTGGAAAGTTGTCACAATTAAAATTAAAAATACAAGAAGCATTTGGAATGCATACATCCTACAGTACACCAAGCACCATTCGCTCGTGTTTGCTGATGATGGTACAGTAGCGTTCTGTTTTTTTTTCTGATAATTTGTGAGGTCATGAATAACCAGTAATCAAAGGAAGTGGTGGCTGATATGGAAGTCCCAAATAGACTGAGATCAGGCGCGTGTAGACCAAAGGCCAACCTAGCAAGATGGCGCTAAGCTGGGGCCAACAACAAAATCACTTACAATCATCACGAAAGACACGCAATAAAAACTAAAGACATTTACGCACAAAATGACCAACATAAGCCGGTTCAAACAGTTGAGAATCGACCTCCAAACATCGCGGCTGACCTCGGTACGTACAATTAGAAAAATTTTAATAAATTTTTCACACGTAATACTGTCCTTGATCGTGTCACGTATCATTCACACAGTTTCTCTCCATAAAACGATGTTCATTTTCATTTTTTTTAACTGCTTTACGTCTGTCAACAGCGAGGTCTTTAGAGACGGGAAAGGATGGTGGGCAAGGATGGGAGCAAGGAATGGGAAGGAATTCGGCCATGGCCTTTTGAAGGAAGCATCCCGGCATTTGCCTGGAGTGATTTGGGAAACCATGGAAAACCCAAATCTGGATGCCCGGACGGGGATTCGAACCACCGTCCTCCCGAATGCGAGGCGAGAACGCTAACCGTTACACCACCACGCTCGGTTTCATTTACATGGTGAATACACACAAATTCACAATTAATCACACGAAATATGAATATAGCCTTAACTTAGTCCACAACCCGAAGGTTGGTTGGATCCTCCCGAAGGAGGCGTACTAAGCCATTGTGTCAGAGGTAGGACGGCCAGTTCCTTTCCTCTGGGACCCACAGTTTAACGTGGAATCCGAACCACGGAGGTATGTATATACAAATCCTTTATTAATCAACTCCCAAATTACTACACATAATTCTTAAAGTGCATGTGGGGGCTCTTTTAACATGCTCCAATATCGATTATGTGCAGCCTCCTGCTCAGAAGACAACGTATAGGGGGCATCCATAAATTACGTGAGGTGATTTTCCGGATTTCCGGACACCCCCCCCCATTCTGGTGAGATTTCGTGAGATCTGGCTGGAAACCCCCCCCCCTTCTGAGATATGGTCTGTCGGAACGCCACCCCTCCCTACCCTCGCAACATTTTGAGACGTATTTTTTTTATTTATTTTTTAGGTTTTACCCTTCCAAAATCCAGTTATACCTCTCTAAAATCAACTTTTACGCAATTTGTAGACTTTTTTTTTTAGCTCTACAGTCCTACAATTTTTTTTTACAAAACTTCACGTGAGATTTCCGTAGAACCCTCCCCCCCCCCTCCTTGGTGAGATTACGCAGGACTCCCCCCCCCATATTTCACCTCACGTAATTTATGGATGCCCCCATACGAGGCCTCGGAAAATGCACTGGATGTGGCCAAGTTTTGTTCTAGTACAGTGATAATCTTGTTACTGTGCAATAACACGAAATAAATAAATAAAATATGTCCATTGTCGAGTGAAGTACGCCAGAACGCATCCGTGATTTAGATTCCTCGTTAAGCTGTAGGTCCCCTATACATGGTATGATTACCTGTTTAGGTTAACGAGGCTACGATAGGGGCGGATTACGCAGCCAGTAAAAGCGATGTCACAAGGTCATTGCGAACAGACGAGCCTTTATCCTCATATGTGGACTCAGGAATCCTGAACGAGCGTGGTGGGTGAGCAGTTAACGCTCTGGCTTCGCACTCAGTTCGAATCCCCGTCCGGGCATCCAGATTTGGGTTTTCCATGGTTTCCCCCATCACTCCAGGCGAATGCCGGGATGCTTCCTTCAAAAAGGCCATGGCCGAATTCCTTCCCATTCCTTGTCCCCAGTCCCATCCCGCCTCTAATGAGACGTCGACGACTTGAATTTAATTGTGGTGGAACGCATGGTGCGCGAAGGTTACGGGATCGAATCCACAATCGGAGAAGCTTTTTCTAAGTGAAAACTTTTTTAGGGGGAGTCCGTTAATTACGTAAGGTGATTTTCCTGAATTCCTGACCCCCCTTTTTTTCTCTGGTGAGACAGATCTCGTCAGACCTCCCCCCCCCCCCTAAGATGACGTTATATTTTGACAGGTTGATACTTTTTTTAGCTCTCCTCCTTCGAAGAGCGGTTAACCCCCCCCCACCAAAAAAAAGTTGGTATCCTCGCCATTTCTAGACCCTTTTTACCTCCCTAAAGTCGACATCCGTGTCTTTTTTATGTTTTTATGGTTTTTTTTTTTTTTTTTTTAAAGCACTACTGTCCTTCAAGGATTTCAAAAGCTCACGTGAGATTTGCGCCAACTCCCCCTCTCTCCCCATTGGTGAGTTTTCGCCGGACATCTGCCCCCCCCCCCCTCCCTCCCATTTCACCTCACGTAACAGGGCGCTTTTTGCATGGGCAACCGACATGCTAATGTTAACAGTATATATGCAGCTATAAGTATGACGTGTTACGCATATGATATTCATAGTATTAAATTTTCACGTCTGCAGGCAGTACCCAATCATTGCCAATTATTATTATTTCTTTTTTTTTACTTCGTGACTGTCATAACAACAATTAATGACTTAATAATTAAAATGAACTGCTCTGTAAATATATATCCAACCCTCTCCCGCACGGGCATTTGTCAAGTCGTGGAAATCTGAAAAGTTGGCAACCCTACCTACAGGTAGCGGTGTGCAGCGTTGCAACACTGGGTCCACCCCTATTACTGTGTCCGCCGGGTGACACATCGTGGAAAATTTTCTCCCTCAGCGTTCGTTGGGCGGTTTGTCTTCTGTCCACCCTACTACTGGCGAGCCACACGATAGAATGGATGCACCTTCTCGACGTCACTCTATACCTGTTACAGTCGTATTTGTTGTTATTGTCACTGAAATATACATACGAGAAGTCAATAAATGTGGTTAGTATTCGGCTGTACACAACCCACTGGTAGCCGGGATATACTGATTCCCTTATCTGGGTCGTCAGTAAACTTGAAGAGCGGTCCGTGACAAATATTTACCGCCTCGATACTTAGAAACTAGCCGAACTATTCCGGATGGCTACCAGGAAAAGATGACGCCTAGTTAGTACATATGAACAATTTAATTTAATTTAATTGCAATGGAGCACACGCTCCGGTGGCAATTTCCCTACACCCAACTTCCCCCTATCCTGCACCCACCTACATTTGCCCTCTACAAATTTTAACTTTAAATTCTTTTAACGTTTTCGTTAAGTTATTCATCATTCCCCTTTATTACTCATTCCAATCCCTGACACCCTTACCTAAAAAAGACAATCTTCCGAGTGCCAGCTTGTGGTCATGGTCATCTTTTCCCTTCCATGAACTACTTTTCATACCTATTGTAATATCTTTCCATGCCTCATCGCCAGTATATGCCATGTACACTCCCATGACCCTCCTCATCCTCCTCCTGTCTTGCAATGAATCCCATTCCAGCTCCTTTATCATATCCGTCTCTGATTGCATTCTGCGATAATTTCCAGAAACAAATCTAGCAGCCCTTCTTTGCACCTTCCCCAACTCCTGTATTTGATACTCAAAATGTGGAACCCATACTAAACTACCATATTCGAGCAATGGTCTGACCAAAGTTTTGTAACCCAATTCCTTTACTTCTCTCGTGCATCCCCTCATCACTCTCTCCAACAAGTGCAGGATTTTGAAACCTTTTCCTACCTCCTGTCCAATGTGTCCTGCCCAGTTAAGATTGTTATCAAATATAATGCCAAGATATTTACATTTCAAGTCTTCAGCAAGCAATTCTTTCCCCACCTTATATTCATAATTAACCTTTTGTTTTTTATTTGTGTATGCAAATAACATAACAATACAGTTAAAAGGTCTACTTGAATACGCATATTTAGGGTGTCAACCATCCTTTATTATTAAGCACTGTATCATACTTTATTTTTCGTCGGTATACTAACCATAGATTATACTAAAAAACTTTTATTTTTGCTAAAATATACACTTTATGGAACGGGATGCCCTTGTTAATTTATGTACATTTAGGATGTGGTAGCATCCATAGCATTTTGAAGGAAACCAAAAATTGGTAGCTAGGTCCATACACTCGAAAAGAATATATATTTAAGGCAATAAACAACTAAATTTAAAAACATTTTTCGTGTGGTATTTATTTTCCTTTTCCAAAGATAAATATACATCAATTGTTTTCCAAATAAGTTGACATATTAGATAGTATCCCCTAAAATATCAGACCAGGGAGCGTCCATAAACCACGTAACTCCATTTTGGCCTTCTGTGAATCCCCCCTCCCCCCACGTGGCTTTTGTCTCTAATTCCCCCCCCCCACCCCTTCCAAACGTAGCACGTAGCTTTTTTCCCTTTTGATTCCAGAAGACATTTTGTACTGTTTTCTCTTGTCATACTATTGTAATTTACATACGGAGATAATTAACTGAAGGAAATAAATATTCACATGCTGTTGTGAGTTCTGTGCATCATTTTAACTGTGAAAAATAATATGAATGAAAACCTGCGTGGTTTGCCTCGGAACCCCCTCCCTGCCTCGGAACCTCCCACTGTCTCAGAATCCCCCCCGTCCCCCCCCCCCCGTAGCGCAGCGTAGCCTTTTAGCCAATCCCCCACTCCTCCTAGACCGAGCCAAATAGTTTATGGTCTCTCCCCAAGAAAATATCTTTATGACAAAAAAAAAGCAGCTACCGATAACGTAATAGATCCATCGCTATGATTTAAGAATAAAAACTGGATGTTCTGATTCAATAAAAGATCTAAGCTAACTATAGTATAAACTAAAATACTAGAAAAGTTATGTCTATGCATGAAATTTGCTTCAAAAACAGTGACTGGAATGCGTACAGCTCGTGACTGAGACGTCAAAACCATAAAATTATCAATTTTTGTCTGAGCGTCCTGATATTACGAAAAATTTGATGTACGGATCTTAAGGAAACCACAAACCAGGTTGACATGCAGGACAATTCGTACCAAGATTAGAAATACTATTCCTGTAGGAAGTCTCGGTTATTGGAAATAAATAGAAGCTCAAACCGCATGAGTGGTAAGGTTCTGGTCTCGTATTCGGGAGGACGCCGGTTCGAATCCCCGGTTTTCCATGGTTTCCCCAAATCACTCCAGGTGAATGCCGGGACGCTTCCTTCAAAAGCCCATGGCCGAATTACTTCCCGTTCCTTCTCCACAGTCGCATCCCGCCTTTAATGACTCAATGTCGACGAGGCGTAAAGCCATAGGTAAAAAAAAAAAAAAAAATCGTACAAATTTCTATCGAAGAATTTCTACCAGTTTGACACTAATTTTACTACCAGACTTGGAACTTCAGTATTTTCTATTTGATATCAAACTGTGCAGTGAATTGTTGGCAATCTGCTGCCGCAACTGGACGACAAATTAGTCATCAAAAGTTGGAAACAAAATTTTGGTTTCAAAATGCATTTAAAGACGGGCTTGGTTATAACATTACGTTTCTAGCAACGTACAATATAAATTGAAGCTGAAAGATGGCAATGAAGGTATTTTTTTAACTTAAGATATGAAATAGAAGCTATTTAAGTTTATTTGAAACTTCTTTACATTACATTACTTTGAACATCTTTATCCTTGTAAAACAATAGGGGGATTAAAGTATTTATTATAAATTTAAAACTAATACCAGAATTTTTTTGAATGAAAATTTCATATCATGAATAAGTACTAATCAGTACTACTAAAACATAACCAAAATAACAAAAACAACAGAGTTAGTAATTTGCAATTCGTTTATTAAGTTATCTAAAAAAAGTCATTAACCTCAGTCGAATAGCAACAGAAACACACAGGGGTAGATGTCAAAAGTTATTCGGAACATTCCGAAAAAGGTAACTAACTACCTACCGTATAATCGATTGAATAATTCCCCGAAAAACATAAACGGAATGGGTTGCCAACCTATAAAGGTAAAATTTTGTTGTATTCTCAGAAATCTTGGAAAAATTGTTATATTTCGGTAGGACAGACTATATCGGTAGAAATACCGAAAAATCGATAGTTTCAAGGAGAATGTTTTCGGTACAGGCGTTACAGTTTAGGAGCACGATTTATTAACTGGCACATGAAACATCCATTGATATAAACTAGGCAGTTTCTACCACGTTTAATAATTAATTGTAATAATTGCCCTGAGCAGTGTTACTTACTGTATTATCGCTGGGTAGAGAGAAGCTGTTCTTCCTGTGGTACCCGCTCCGTTCCCTCGGGAGTTTGTCGAGTCACTGAACTGTATCCACGGCGATAGCTGGGAGGGAGACCTTCAGGCCTACCAACCTCCCCGCAACACAACCACGGGCGGAATGCGGGTTGGTGCCAGCCACATCTTCACAGTGGTCTCACCCGTCTTGCCACGTGTTAAGACGCTACCATCGGGAGGTGCAACAGTCCATGGTTCAAACCTGGGTTCCCACCCACAGACCATACTCATTAAGCCACATTTATTTAGCGCAAGACTCATTTAACAATCACATCATTTCCGAAGAAAATATAGTGTGGAACACATTTATTATATTTACGCAAGACGTAGTGAAAATAATTGATTCGAGATCACAAACCGAGGCTGGTGGTTGAGTGGTTAACGCTCTGGCCTCGCATTCGGGAGGATGCCGGTTCGAATCTCCGTCCAACATCCAGATTTGGGTTTTCCATGGTTTCCCAAATCACTCCAGGTGAATGCCGGGATACTTCCTTCAAAAGGCCATGGCCGAATTGCTTCACGTTCCTTTCCCCAGTCCCATCCCGCCTCTAATGACCTCGATGTTGATCAGGCGTAAAACAATAACAAATATATATAGCAGAACGGGCATATAAATATGGCTATATATATTTGTTATGGTTTTATGCCTGATCAACATATGGCGTTTCTTGATTTAGAAAAAGCTTTTGATAATGTTAGGTGGGACAAGATGTCCAAAATTTTAAAGAAGTCAGGTCTAAAATATCGAGATAGAAGAATACTTTATAAACTATATAAGAATCAAGTGGCTGTAATAAAAATAGAGAATCATGAGAGGCAAGCATCAGTTAAAAAGGGCGTGAGACAAGGTTGTAGTCTATCCCCACTAATATTCAACTTGTATGTAGCATAAGCAATAGAGAAAGTAAAAGAAAAATTTCCATGTGGCATAAGTGTTCAAGGAGAAAAAATCGGTATGCTACGATTTGCTGATGACATTGTCTTATTAGCAGAGAGGGCTGAGGATATTGAGAAGTTACTGAATGGCATGAACAAAATACTGAAGGAAGATTTTGTACTGAATATAAATCAAATCAAGACAAAAGTGATGAAATGTAGCAGAAATGATACCAATACTAGTAGATTAAATATAAAAATAGGATCGGATGCAATACGAGAAGTAAGTGAAATTCTGTTACTTGGGAAGCAAACTTGCAACCGATGACCGAAGCAGGAATTATGATAAAAGCAGAATAGCACTAGCAAAAAGAGCCTTCATGAAAAAGAGAAATCTTTTAGTTTCAAACATTGAACTAGGAATTAGAAAAAACTTTTTAAAACTCTATGTGTGGAGCACAGCACTTTATGGTAGTGAAATATAGACTTAAGGAATACCGAAAAGAAAGAATATTGAAGCATTTGAAATGCGTTGCTACAAAATAATGCTGAAAATTAAGTGAACAGACAAAGTAGGAAATTACGAGAACTTATGGAATGGTGACAGAGAGACGGATGTCTGTGTTAGTCTGTAATGTTACGTCGCTTGCTCAAGCTATTCTTCTTGTGCAGTCTGTTAGTGTATGATTTGTTAATAAATTTTGTTTAGAGACAAAACGTATTATTTAGTATAGATTTCGATTTTCTCTGTACTCATACTTTGTGTCTGCTTAAATGTTTCTGGTATCAGTTTATTTCGCCTTCTTTTTTGACATGCCTTGCGGGCGTAAACTGGCCTAAGTAGTAGCTCTAGCAGAGCACGAGCAGCTAAAGTTATTAGGACCCAAGAATCGGATGCTCATGCTGAAGAATGAAGAAAAGACCAAGCTGAAATAAAGCTGCCCTTAGTTAACCCCCACCCCATCCCAAATACCCGCACCTTCGTTTGTTTTTAAATATGTTGGAAATTGATTTTCTTCATGAGACATGTTTGACGGTAGAATGATGTAGTGATGGCTTTCCTGTCATATTATGCCGACTCGGTGTTGTTTGGGACCAATCCTACGTTACCAACAGCTTTCTATATTCAATTCTGGCAACGAAATTATTAATTCACGCGTACGAAGTCGCGGGTATCAGTAAGTACAGTATGTATTTCAAAGATAATGAGCATTATAGTGTGTTGAAGTGTCGTTTGGGGACTTGATTCCTGGTGTTTGTGCATGCCAGCATATGGCGCTGAGGCTGTTGGTCAAGTAGTACTCAAGCCAAGCGCAGATATTCAACTAGGTTTTAGTAAAAATGCTATCTAAATACTCCCGAAGAAACCAAATGTGAAAATTATCACGCAATAAGTTTGACATCACTGAGCTATGAACGGTTCTTGCTGATAATTCCCCCCTGCCTTAATAACACTGTCGTCGACTACCGGTAAAGAACTACCACATTAAAACCTAACATTTGGTATCTTATTTGCAAACGAATGTAATGTTTACAAACGTATTATGTTTTCTGCTATAATTATATTTTTGAGAAAGCAAATTCATTGGATTGGGTCAAGATAAGGCAATCAAAAAATTCTTTTATGGCATATACTTTATTAACACTTGCTAATCACATGAATTTAACACAAAAAATCGATATTTTTTTTCTGTAAACTGCTGTTATAATTCACTACACAACTACAAAAAATATAGTTTGCAGTCTTATATCATTAGTAGGATATCATTATTACTTATGATGTCTATAAACAAATTTATCCTCGTCCATTAATAAAACAGGATTTTGACCAATCTTTATACTATTTAACACAAAGAGGATTAGCTAAGGACACAAAAATATCGTTGTTTCTAATAGTACTATTTTAACACTAAAATTAAATAGGAAACGCCAATTTCACCAGAAATAATATTGTCATAAATCATTTTAACCTAATGGTTATTACGTACAGCTGGTATCATTTGCCAGGAAAACACTACGCACCCTCCATTTTAACCTTAAATACACTAACTACAATACACAAATGTAATGGTAAATGAAGTAGTGGAAAGAAATGAGATCATCTTCATATGTATTATTTCAAACAACTTATTCTATGTAAAAGTAACTATTTTTACAAAACCTTAAACAAAAATAGACATTTGAAAATGTTCAGCCTTTAGTTGCATTTGGACGATACCAATGCCGAGGTTTTATGTTTGTAAATCTGTTTATTTTTCAGTCTTACATAGTCATGCCACGAATGTTTCTGCCTGCAGTATATAATTAATTGTATCACTCTGATATCTCTCCACAAAGGTATCTTTTTATTCTTGACATCACTTAGCACACATAAAGTTCCGGAAACTTCTCTGATAGTTAGTAACTTGTTTATTTTATTGGAGTAAAAGTAAATGAAATATCACTAAATACCTATATTTACAAAAGTCGTATGTTCGTTGCCTCACCAAGTCAAGCGACTTAGTAATTTACAAGACTACAGTACAAGATTATATGCCTACATCAATAGGGTGGGTAATAGTGTTGAGAAAAGTGTTCAGTTCATAACACCAGTACCGGATTAAACACGTAGCAGGAGGTAGCAAATGCTACGGGCCTCGTGCCTTCTGGGGGGCCTCGCGCCTCCTAGGGGGGCCCCGCACCTAGGCTAGATGGGCGACCTATTTTTTTAGCTCTATAATTTTCCCCGGACGGCAAAAATCAAGGGCCTCTTCTTCACATTTGCTACGGGCCCCGCGCTTTCTTAATCCGGCCCTGTATAACACGTCCAAAACTCGATAACCTTTAGGGTACAAAAGGAGATATAATGGTTAGTGTGTGCCAACCTGTCTTTTACGTAAGGGGCCATCCATTAATTACGTGAGGTGTTTTTCCCTAATTCCGGACCCCCTACCCTCTCTGGTGAGACTTCGGGAGATTTGGTCGGACCCCCCTCTAAAATGACGTCAGATTTTGACGGAGACACCCCCCCCCCTACCAATCGACCTCGCATGCTCCCAAGGGCGGTTACACCCCCCTAAAGTCGGTTTTTGGACGAAAATATCCCCCTAATATCGACTTTCGTGTGATTTGTAGACTTTTGATTTTAGCTCCATCATTCTACAAGTATTCCAAGTATTCCAAAACCTCATGTGAGATTTCCATTGACCCCTTCCCCCTTGGTGAGATTTCGTGAGATTTCGCCTAACCCCCCCCCCAACCCCTGTTTCACCTCGCGTAATGAATAGACGCCCCCTAATGGATTCGGTTTCCTTGAACGGGTGTATGGGAACGGAACGATACCCGTTATATGGAGTCACTCATTGGTTGGAAATGGCCAGCCAATAAAATAGAGTAAAGAGGGTTTTTGTTTTGTTTTTCTTACCTTGATACTGGAGGCGGCCCTTTAACGAGCATGGACAGGAAATTATCCTAGACATTGAGACACATGTCTGATTTTCAAACCATGTTATCTCTGCTATATAATTCCGTTGGCTTACTCTGTCCGCAGCCATCGGCTAGGGAGCGTCCATAAACCACGTAGCTCCATTTTGGCCTCATACAACCTCCCCCCCCCCCCACGTAGCCTGGCGTGGCTTTTGCCTCTACATCTCCCCCCCCCCTCATGTGACGTGTAACTTTTTCTCTATTGATTCCAGAAGATATTTTGTATTATTTTATCTTATCAGACTACCGTAATTTACATACAGAGATAATTAAATGACCGAAATAAATATTCACATTCTGTTGTCTGTTCTGTACCTTACTTTAACTGTGCCAAATAATAATAATGGAATGCTGCGTGGTTTGGCCTGGAAATTCTCCCCCACTTAGCCCAGCGTAACTTTCTACCCAACCCCCTCCTTACCCTAGACTGTACCACGTAGTTTATGGATGCTCCCGTATAGGCTGGAGCTCCGCTAGATAGCGCCGATAAAGTCTGATGTAATCCGACGGTAACCGATCAAATTAGAAGACTTATTTGAGTCTCTTAGCTTTCGTTAAACAACTTTTCTTGGCATATGATTTTAAATAAAATGTAAATTTAAATACATATAGTAAACGTTTACAGCTCAAAAACGTGCAGTGAAATTGTGTTTTTCGATTCAATGAAGTACCTCCCATTGCTGCCATTTTTCAATTAGTACCGCCACGTTTACCGGCTATCTTTAGGAAATTAGGTATCAACATTAGGCATCAAACCTGAGGTTTCATCAGATGTGAGGTGAGGCTATTAAAAATAAAAACCATGGTTTATTTATTACGTTTTGTTTGCCTTCTACTTTGTTTGCGTGTTTATTGTAGGTGTGTGGTTAAGCTGTTACGTGTATTTCTTCGTTGTATTTTATGATGCTATTTTTATCTATTTATCAAACTAATAAAACTGTTAGTAATTAACGTTCTGGCCTCGCATTCGGGAGGACCCGGGTTCTAATCCCCGTCCGGGCATCCAGATTTGGGTTTTCCATGGTTTCCCCAAATCATTCCAGGCAAATGCCGGGATGCTTCCTTCAAAAAGGCCATGGCCGAATTCCTTCCCGTTCCTTGTGCCCAGTCCCATCCCGCCTCTAATGACCTTAGCAGTCGATGAGGCGTAAAGCAATAAGAAAAAAAAAGTGTTAGTAATATTAGATTTAATCGCCGTCTAGACCGCATATATCACGATAGACGTGTAACTGTTTCAGATCGGTGACTATACTCAAAACAAATTCACGGGCTTTCAATAGTCAGACGATTAAGACAGGAAAAAGAAAATAATGATAGGGGGCGTCCATAAAATAAGTGAGGTGAAATAGGGCGGGTCCGCCGAAATCTCACCAAGGAGGAAAAAAAAAAACACGCGAAATTCGATTTTAGGGGGATATTTCGTCGAAATGGAAGAGTGAAACCTAAAGAAAAAAAATGTCTCAAAAAGTTGCGAGGGCGATTTCTAGTGGGGGGGCCGTCACGGACCAGATCTCACTGGAGGGGGGGGAGGGGGTCGGATCAGATCTCACGAAGTCTCACCAGAAGGGGAGGGGGGTCCGCAAATTCGCAAAAACACCTCACGTAATACATAAGTGTGTGATACGGTTAGGTTCCATTTCTTCTTAAAAGATGGTTCATCCTTTTCAGTAATTAGGGCATCCGTGTTTCGTTTGTCAGAAATATGTCCTTGGCTAGTCGCCAAAAACGACCGTTCTGTAAAGGTTACAAAATTTTAAAAAGCTAGTTTTCAGCGAACATCAACGGTAGCTGTGTTTAAAGTATGGTTGGATTCGTTAGGTTTTCGGCACTATAAGCAAATCCCAGTAGGGTGCGCCGTCTCTTCGGCCTGGTTCGTTGCTGGCGCTTCATTCGCCTGCTCCCCGTGGGCACCCTCGATTTGGAGGCGAAATGCGCCTCGCCTAACGATCCCCACTGTAAAGGCGGGCAGTTCATAAGGACCCAATTCGGCAGCGAGGGCGGATGCTGGATAGTTGATGTATTAGGGATCTCCGCGAAGGAAGTAACGAATGAGAACTCTGGGACAATCTGGAACGCCGTGTCTACTTCACTGAAGGACAAAGTATTTCTGATGCAGTTAACGCGATGTAAGCAGCCCGAAAATGGAATGGAGTAGCTCGGGGTTGCTTGGAGAGATGTTGTGGGCAAGCAGGTGATGCGAGTCAGGGCGTTGGCACGTCAGTTTCTGTGATGGCCCTATCCGGGTCAATGGGAATCGCTTCAGTCGTCAACTCCCGGACCAGAGAGCAGCACCCAGTGCACACGAAAACAGTCTTCACTGCAAACAGAAAGACATTACACACCAACAATTCCTGTTTAGCAAGGGTTTAAATTTTATCTTTAACCACGCATACTTGTAGTTTGAATTTTTTGGTGTTTTGATATCGCTTGTCAGAACGCATTTGTGTGGTCCTCTTAATTTAATTGCGGTGCATCGCACGCTCCGATGGCAATTTCCCTGCGCACCCATTTCCCCCCTTTTCCCACATAATTTTACCGTCTACTAAGAAGAGCAGATATCAGGCAAGTAAGTTCGTTCAAATATCTTGGGAGTATGATCACCAAAGATTTGAGGTGCCATCATGAGATAAAATCTCGCATTGCCGTAGCAAAAGAAGCATTTAATAGGAAAAGGAGGATACTAACTGGAAAAATAGACAAAACACTCAGGAAAAGACTCTGTAAATGTTTTGTATGGAGTGTGGCTCTTTATGGGTCGGAGACGTGGACACTGAGACGAGAGGATGAAAAGCGGTTAGAAGCGTTTGAGATGTAGATGTGCAGGAGGATGGAGAAGATAAGCTGGGTGGATAAAATAAGCAATGCTGAAGTGCTGGACAGGGTCAGTGAAAGCAGAAAAATTCTCCAAGTAATAAAGGAGAGAAAGAAAAACTGGATGGGGCACTTGTTGAGAGGGAGTGCCTGATAAAAGACGCCTTGGAAGGTCTAGTCTGTGGGAGGAGAATAAGAGGAAGAAGGAGGTATAAAATTATAGACAACATCAAGGAAGACGGTTCTAAAGAGAAAGGCAGAAGATAGAAGAGCATGGAGAGCAGCCAAGTGAAAACCTGCCCGACGGCAGAAATCTGATGATGATGATGACTAATGTCAACTTTAAATTCTATTAGCGTTTTTGGAAAACTGTCCAATGTCTGATCACCTTAACTACGAAAGAGAGTCTTCCCATACCATTATGCCTGAAACTGGGTGGCAGGTTGTGGTCATGGTCATCATTTCCCTTTCGGGCACCACTTCTCCTAATCTTCTCACGCCTCATCGCCAATATATTCCTTACACACCCCATAGACTCTTCACCCTCCTCCTCTCTTCCAGTGAATCCCATTTATGCTCCTTTGTCATATCAGTGACTAATTGTGTTCTGCCATAATTTCAAATCTAGCAGCCCTTCTTTGCACCCCCTCCAAGTCCCCTATTTGATACCCAAAATGTGGGTCCCATAGTACACCACCAATGGTCTGACCAAAGTTTTGCAACAAATTCCCTTATTTCTCTAGTATATCCTCTTATCACTCTTCCAACATGTGAAGGTTTTTGAAACCTTTACCTACTACCTGTCCAATGTGTCGTGCCCAATTGAGTTTGTTGTCAAATTTGAAGCTAAGGTATTTACGTCTCAAGTCTTCAACAACCAACTCTATCCCCACCTTATAATCATAATCAAGCTTTAGTTTAGTTTTTTTTATCTCAGTACCTAATAAACATACTCTTCTACATTTTTATCTTCATCCCCTGTTGAACTATCCACCTAGATATCCTGTACAGATCACCTTGCAGCTGTTCACAGTCCTCTACCATTTTGATCTTATTATATCATCTGGAAACAATCTCAGTTCTGACAGTAAACCATCAACACGATCATTCATTATGTACAGGTAGGTTCTGTATTGTGCCACACATGAATTTTTACCAGCCAACATGTTTAAATGCAACTCACGTTTCAACATCCCACAGAATTCTTATGGAAAAGGGAGGTAAATGTTCGCCGATATGTTACAGATTCTACAAAATTCATTTCACGATTAACTGACGTTGCAGTACATTGAATGCTCTTCCTTACAAATTAGACCTAAAGCTGGTGAACATACATACCAGCGTGGACCAGGAGTGTGAACAGGAAGTAGCCACCCACTCCCGTCAGTCCTCCCATGAAGGACAGCACTGCCACAAAAATCAGCAACACCAACACGAAGGGTTGGAGCAGCACCGTATTGACAGCTAGTGGCAACCCCAACAGGCGGTTACTCTGCAAATAGAATCAAAATGTTGGAATTGGTGTAAGAGATGAGACGTATGCAGAAAAGGAAAACATAAGAACTAAAATTAATAATACTTCTTCACAAACACTGTAGAAAGTTAGCCAAAACATCCTTAGAAGATGTCAAGCGTGTGTTGAAGCCGTGCTATAAAGTAAGACATCGACGCAGGGAAGAGGCATTTCTGAGCACGGGCGCTGCGCGGTATGAGTTGCCGGCAAGCGAGGGGGCGCTGCGCCGGGCGATTATTGCAGTGCACGCGGACGCGTCATAAATGAAACGCCCTATATACAGGGTGTTACAAAAAGGTACGGCCAAACATTCAGCAAACATTCCTCACACACAAACAAAGAAAATATGTTATGTGGACATGTGTCCGGAAACGCTTACTTTCCATGTTAGAGTTCATTTTAGTTTCGTGCTCGAATTGTGGACGGCTGTGATACAATACGCCATTCTCCAGGGCTGCATCAGCGCATCAGGGATTCCATGTGACGGAGGGTGGATGCATGTATCCTCGCTAACGGAGGACATTTTGAACATTTCCTGTAACAAAGTGTTTGAAGTCACGCTGGTACGTTCTGTTGCTGTGTGTTTCCATTCCATGTTAAATGTGATTTGAAGAGAACTAATAAAATGAGCTCTAACATGAAAAGTAAGCGTTTCCGGACACATGTCCACATAAAATATTATCTTTGTCTGTGTGTGAGGAATGTTTCCTGAAAGTTTCGCCGTACCTTTTTGTAACACCCTGTATAGGTATCTTTTTTATTATTATTATTATTATTATTATTATTTTTTGTAACTGCTTTTACGTCTCTTTTTAACATCGAGGTCTTTTAGAGACGGGAAAGGATGGAGGGCAAGGATGGGGGCAAGGAATGGAAAGGAATTCGGCCATGGCCTTTTGAAGGAAGCATCCCGGTATTTGCCTGGAGTGATTTGGGGAAACCATGGAAAACCCAAATCTGGATTTCCGGACGGGGATTCGAACCGCTGTCCTCCCGAATGCGAGGCGAGAACGCTAACCGTTACACCACCCCGCTGGGTAGGTATATTTTCCATTCGTGAAAAGATGCATAAACAGTAATTGTAAGGACTGTAGTAATTAGTATGTGGAACCTGTCCTGCAAATTTGGAATAGATCTATGCACGTGGAAAAAGTTTATCTTTAAAATCAATTGGTGAATTTCTGTTTTGAGATATTTAAGGTTAACGATTTGGTTTACTTTCAAGATTTAAGTGGCTGTCAATCGTGCAGGACTTAGTCACGCATAACGCCCACACTGTCAAAGATATTTAAATAATTTTTTTACCAAGTCAAAAGTAAAAACTATTTTTGTGAATTTAAAGAAAAACATATTTTTCCAAACCTGATAACTGTGTCTAACCCCTTAAATCGCTGTTATCATCCGCCATTCTTGTTATATAGGGCTAACAGTCTCAACTGGAATAACAACCCATTTAAAAAGAGATAGGTTCTTTCGTATATTTGTCCTCAACGCGGCTCTTAACGAATTAGTTCAGCGGGTGCAGACTTGCTGTTGAACTTATCTTCTATTTCATTTATCAAAACGTTCTTATGAGAGTGTTTTAACAACTTTAGTTAATATTTACATGACGTTTGTCCTTCGCTCGCTTTAATCTCAAAACGGATATTTGCCAGAGTTATTCCAGTTGAGAATATCGGATGCTGATTAACTGCATATTTTGTGTGCAACCATATCAATTTTTATATATATATATATATATATATATTCTTTGAATCAAACCGGTGATCATTGTCTGCTGGTATAATGCCTCCTGCTCATAATAGATTTTTATAAACGATCTCGGAGACAAAGTGAAAAGCCTTTTTAGATTGTTTGCTGATGATGTGGTTATTTATGGGGAAGTAAGGAATTTGGCAGATTGCTTAGAAATTCAGCGTGATCTGAATATTATTTTGGCATGGTGCTCTGAGTGGCAATTTACACTAAATTGTAAAAAGTGCAAGACAATGAGCATTAATAACAAAAAGAATCCAATTGTTCAGAAATAGAGTTAAACAATTCAGTTATTGATATCGTCGATTCTATGAAATATTTGGGAGTAACAGTACAAAGGAACATGAAATGGGACTTACACATTAATTCGTTAGTAGGTAGAGCTAATTCTAGGCTGCGATTCATAGGTCGAATCTTGAAAAATTGTAATAAACAAACAAAGGAGATAGCGTACAAACCTCTTGTGCGTCCACATTCGCACTATTGTTGTGCCATTTGCGACCCGTTTCGTAAGGGGTTGATCGAAAGTATAGAGAAAGTACAGAGAAGAGCCGCTCGATTCGTGACCGCTTGCTACAGTCCTTATGAAAGCGTTACAGAACTGATTAGTAGACTGGGCTGGGAGTCTCTGGTAGATAGACGACGCACGTTTCGTTTAAACTTATTGGTAAACATGTGTACTCCCACTTTCAGTCACGAGTGTAGTGAAATACTTCGTCCACCAACCTATTTGAGCCGGAATGACAGGAAAGATAAGATTAGAGAAATAAGGTGCCGCACTGATTCTTATACGAATTCTTTTTTCCCTCGTACCATTAGGGACTGGAATGCACAACAAAGAGATTAGCTTTGGTGCTGAGCACCCTCTGCCACCCACAATTTTGTGAATTTCAGAGTATATATGTAGAATAGGTTTTAAACGAGAAGTCGCTTTCTTTTTTGTGTTACCGACCGCGCAGCTACGAAAATGGTGTCAGATGTGGGGTAGCGACGAGTTGAGCAAATGTAATTCAGTCGTTTCACCCATGCCAAGGTCTAAATTGTTGCCTGTAAGGATACGAGAACGCCAGATAACGTTTTTCTTGTTTTCCTAGCGTTATTAAATAAACTTTTAGTACAACATTGGCGGTGGTTGAAGCTGACTCACCTTCCACTTGCCTACGATGTGTAATACAAAGCAGATAACGTCGACAGCATACAGAACGATGATGCCATAAAACGGGACGGGGTACACTGAAAGAGAATTGCCAGGAAATCAGCATTGATAAAATTATCAAGTAGCATACATCTATCCGGAACACAAAAATATTTGTAAAAAAATGTGTATGTAGCGTATTATGATACCACTGTTTGGGATCTGGGGTGTCCAAAAGGGGTAAAACATGCAGTGTTTATAATGTGGTGGTTTTGAAAGCGTATCAGTTGGACACTATGTGGCCATGTAATGGAAACAAAAGCCGTTTAAGGGGAATACGACAATAAACATTGGACGGGAAGTAGCGTTTTTGACATTCAGGAATCAGTTGTGTTGTTAATGAGAGGTGCAGTAGAATGGAAGAACTGTAGAAGCGGACAAATATTTGCGTATATATATATATAAACCTGTTTTTGTAGTCCTTTAGGGGGCATCCATAAATTACGTGTGGTGTTTTAGGTGTTTTTCCTGACCCCCCCCCCTTCTGGTGAGATTTGGTACTTGAGGATCCCCCGCCCCCCTAGAAATCACCCTCGCAACTTTTTGAGACCTTTTTTTGGCACACCCTTCAAAAGCCGGTTACACCCCCATTTTTCAACGAAAAAAACCCCTAAAATCGTCATTTGTAGACTTTTTTTTTAGCTCGACAGTGCAACAAAATTTCAAAAATTTCAAGTCAGATTTCCGTACACCCCTCTCCCTCTGGTGAGATTTGGTGAGAATTCGCCGGACCCCCCCCCCCCCTTATTTCACCTCACGTAATTTATGGACGTCCCCTTATGAGACTATCTTTGGGAGCTGACGTGTCCAGAACAGAGAAAAATTTAGTTTTATAGTGTGATTCTACTCAAACCGTATAAAATCGACACTATATGAACGTGTTCTGGAAACAAAGCCTTGTTAGGAAGTATATTACAATACAGGTTGAAGGTAAACGCTTTTAAGAGATGCAGCAATTAATTATTTTGTTAGTGAGAGGTGCAGTATTTGAGTATGTGGAGCACATAATTGAAAACACTGGTTGTAATTACTGAGTACAGATGAAGAAATCAGTTCCGTGTAGCAAGAGTTGAAGAACTTCATCAAACCAGACTGAGGACAGAAATGAATTAGGTGTCTGTATTGAGGGGTACACTACTTCACCGATCAATTCACTTTTAATAATATTCGAGTAGTGGAGTGCCTCTGCTGTATCGTCGCCGGGTATTTACCTCTGACGGCGTTGTGGAGCCGCTCGTATTGTTCCGGAGTCACTGTGTCGTTCAGTTGCGTGTACTCTTCCTCGCTCATTTCCTGTTGTGCGCGAAGATTCATCAAACAGCCAAACGTCAGTATAAAGTCTGCCAGCTGCACACACAACAAACAAGTCGACTTAACCAGATATATCGGCAGTACACTCGCGATGACAATCAAAGGCAATAACACACCCAACCGCAGCTGCTCAATAAACTAATAGATACAGACATCGTGCAGTCTCATAAGGCACTAGTCAGAATGGTGTTAGAGGTGGGATACAACTTTAGGAGGGCGTAGTGTAGTAAAAAAACGTTTTTTTCTGACTTAAAAAACTGTGAAAAAAAACATGTTTTTTTCTGGGACATGTTTTTTTTTCATAACTACTAAATTTTATGTTTTTAAGGCATTTATCGTTTAATATGACCGTTTTAGAGTTTATACTAAGTACTTATCTTAATTTTTAAATCTACTATTTTTTTTCTGGTTCAGTAGGAAAAAAAAATACAAAAATATTGGCAACATTGACTGAAGTATTCTTTTCCGAACGGGGATTTCCCGAATATGCTAGGTTGCACGAGAAGGAATCCCCGTTGTTTGGACTGATACTCACTATTTGAACTAGTGCTGCCAGCCCTCCAAATTTATCTGTAGACCTACGGATCTTTTCAAAAAAATTAGGAATTTTATATTTATCAACTGTTTTTTGCCTCCTTTTATTACTTATCGTTCCTTCCTTATATTCGTATACGTGTTAAACTCGCAGCATATAGTGATACTGAGTCATTAAATTGTCAGTTATTATGAATCGTTTCCTTGCAACCGTTGGCATAAACCAACGATTGAAAGCTCCTAGTTTGTATGATAATAGATTTAAATTCAAACTTAAAAGACTGTAATATGGAACTATCGGCGCAGTCTTTATGCACAGTGCGTACTTTGCTCACAATTTAAAATTGCAATCTCAAAATCTTTTGTGAACAATACAACCAGTAAAAGAAAATGTAACTACTTCTGAAGTTAAGGATA
Source organism: Vandiemenella viatica (assembly GCA_031002005.1). Lineage (NCBI taxonomy): Eukaryota > Metazoa > Arthropoda > Insecta > Orthoptera > Morabidae > Vandiemenella > Vandiemenella viatica. The sequence goes on from CM061918.1 coordinate 126,249,425, forward strand.
TAGAGGAGACAGAAGAAGAAACAGAAAATTCCGACACCGACTGAACTATTGTTGGTAGTGTTCATATTAGTGAATGTGGTACTGACATAGAGGATGAATAAAAAATTATGTTACCTATATAGATAACATTTATGAATCATTATGTAAGACATTATATGATTTAGTAAGATTTAAAACACGGATGTAAAATGTAATTTCGGTAAATAAAACTATAATTTATCAAATATATTGTTTTCTGGGGGAAAAAAAAACAAATTTAGAAAAAAACCTGGGTGCTAGGTTTATTTCACAAATCTGAAAAAAAATGTTTTTTTTTCAATTTGCAACACTGGGAGGGCGGCTTTATTGTAGAAATTATGACACTAGTATGCCTCTTGATAATCGTCTAACTAATATAATGATACTTTTTTGTGGTACTGCACTAACGTCTCACATAAGCATTAACTTTAAACGTCTCGTGGTGCCCTCACAAGTTACCAGCCAAAATGGTATCAAGGTGTGGAATACAACTTCAGGAGGACGGCCATTTGAAACATGTGGAAGTAAATTTGTAACGAGCAGGGGATTATTATATGTCAACTCAGTGAGCTAGTGCGTATCTGCTTTATAACGAACTGCATTCCCCAGCACCGTACACGTACTTCAAGCTAGTTAAAATGTGTTCCATATCCGGTTGTGGAAGGTAACGTTGGAAGGTAACATATGGCTAGGATGCTTTCCACAGTTTCATAGCGTCGGTAAGTGTTGCTGTATGTTCAGTTGATTGTTGTGGCGTGTCTGTGTTCCGTTTAATGTTTTGTCTGTGTGGTGGATGAGAGTTCAGCGTATCCCACACCTGGCACCATTCTGACTATACTATGTTCAGACAGGAAGGGCGGATCAAGGTCACTCCGCTCTATCCCCACCCCGCTACCCCAGCCCCTACAGGCGAAGGGGAAACAGCTGCCGCGCATGCGCAAACGTAATCACGACGTATGTGGTACAATATGTTGCATCTAATTTGATGATTTCTTCAGAAAATCCAACATTTTAACTATTTGTCCTGACGAAAATGAGTGAATCGTATGTCATAGAAATTTCGTGTTTACCAATTACAATTTCATATATTAATAAATATAAAAATTATTTACATATCAATGAATAAGACTTACTCCTTCCAATCATTATTTTTAGTTTTAAAAGTTGCTCAAGACATTTCTACGATTAAATCCAATGTCTTTCCCAGTGGAAGTTAATTCTCTAAACACGTCGTTTAAATTTTGAAATGAAAGTGATATTTACTCGAAGCGATAGTTTCTGTTTACAGAAATCGTTGATGAGACCACCACTGCGTTTAGTGTGTCGCCAAATAAACTTCCTTGCGTGATTTTGATTTACCTACGTCTCGTCAAGGTAGATGACAGGTCGAAGAGGATGTTCCTTCCTTAAATCGTGCATTTTTCTTAAAAATGAGGCCCTTGCTGCAATAATGTCTGTCCTTTCCATCAGAAAACGTCTACCGTCATTACATTTTCTGTATATGAAGTCGAGTGCATTTAATAATTTATACGCCTCCAGTGTAGTTAATTTTCTCTTTCCGTACCTCCCTCAATTTTCGTAAGGTAGGGTATTGACCTCGGTCATAAAATTCTAGAACGGAACGTTGAATGACATCTTTCTGAAAGTCATCCATCTCCGTGACCAGTTTTTCTCGGTGAATGTTTTACTTTGGCTCAGCTGGGCTTCGCTACGTACACGCTGCACGGTTCATAACGATACGCCGTCATTTTTAGCGGTTCCCTAAAAAGTATATTAACTTTCTCTTCAGAGTTTTCTAACGTCTTAAAAAACTATACACATAAAAAATAATGTCGCCTAATGTAACAACTATCTGATGCCATTTCATTTTTATAACGGTGATTCGTAATAAACACGACAATACTGCGACAAACGACAATGCCTGTAGGCAGCGGTCTGCTCGGAGGGGAAGGCTTCTGGAGGGGGTGATGAGGTGAGGCGCAGGACGAGGGGAATATGACCTTGACGCGCCACTTGAGAGTGAATATAGTATAGTGACTTGTGAGGGCAGCACAAGAAGTTTGAAGTTATCGCTTCTTTGAGGAGTTAGGTCATGCCTTTACTCCATAAGCACTGTGCACATGTTTGGCATATAACTGACGACTTTGGTGCCATGATGTTCTCTGCTGTTAATGTGCCACCAATTACACATCACTCTGATGTAAAGTTTTATGTATGTTTTTCTGATGTTTTGCTGCAAAAAAAATTGAGTTTTTATTTGAGAAGCCACCTGTTACTGGGATGTTTAAGGAGTTGGTATAAACTTCAGTAAAAGTGTAAATTCGAACATGAGACATCATACAAAAGTTGTCAACGCAGAGGCAATATTCAGCGCAGAATGGCTGGTATTGAATACAAAAATCGAAATTGCGGAGTTAGAGAAAAAAAGAGAAGAAAATTCCTAAGAAAGATCTTAGGGTCAGTAAAGGGAAAAGACAGTACCTGGTGCAAGAGGAAAAATGAAGATCCATATAGATGTGCACAGAAAATTACAGACACAATGCACAAGGCTGAAATTTTAAAGACACCTTTTATTCCAATATGCATCTTCGTGATTTCTACGTCCATCTGTTATTTGATTGAAATGCTATTTTTATGTATAAACATTAGTAGCAGATTACGATTCTGCCAGGTTGCTATCCAAAAATGGCAGCAGGTATTTTTGATTAAATTTTCAAAAATATTTTTTTTTCATTCACATGTTTTTAAATAAATTCTAATTCATTCCGAAGAGAGACATGTTTGCAACACAAACTTTTTATGTTCTTTGCATGTCTCTCTCTGAAATAAATTATAATTTACGTTAAAACCAAGTGAACGAAATTTTTTGAAAAAATATATTTTTTTTTGAAAATTTAATTAAAAATACTTGGTGTTATATTTTGATAGGCACCCCGGAAGAATCGTATTCTGTTAATAATAATAAAAAATAAAAATTTAAATCTGTTATCAGATGTACGTAGAAATCGTGCGACGGGATCTTGGAATATGAAAATGACAAAATAAATTTTGCACTGCAGCACTAAATTATAAGTGACAACAAAATGGTTTGAAGAGACGAGAAACAATATGGAAAAAGTTGTAATCCATCTAGATGAAATAAAGAATTGATCAGTTTTCCAAACTAAAATCGATAAATTCGAGTTGTTCCACGAACAATGTATAAAGGCCAAGACCACCTGCTCTGAAGAAAGAAGGAAAAACCTCAGTGAAATTATGAAAAAATTCTGGGTGAAGAACAAAAAGCGAATCAGCAAACTAATTTCTTCCCGAGGTTCAAAATGTGTCAAAATTGGAATAAGAAAAAAGTGTAAATTTCTTGGCGACCATTTCAATGTTTTAAACTTCATAAATCAGTGTAAAACACTACAGGGTGTATCATAAAGAATCATCCGATTTGGCACGTCTATATTTTTGGATCTAATATTTTGTTTTTTGATAAACGTGAAACTCAAAAAGATTTTTTTTCCATACCTTTTCATTGGTTCTATATTTTACTAATAATTTTCACGCCAATGCAATTGAATATGAATAAAAACAACATTTTCAATTGCATTGGCGTGAAAAGTCATTCATAAAAAAATTGATCCTACCGATATTGAGGAAATGGCGCACAATATCCATATGCTTTTCATAGGTGTTCAATATGCCCCCCTTGAGATGAGCGGCATATGTCAATGTGCAGGGGCGGATCCAGAGGGGGGGCTAAGGGGCTCAAGCCCCCCACCCAAAAGTATCTAGGTCCACCCCCGACATTGTAGTTTTGAGACCTTTTTTTTTAGCTCTACGGATTTGAAGCCCGAGGAGGCTATAAATACTACCTTTTTCCCGATTCAAGCCCCCCCCCCCCCAAAGCCAAAATCCACTGAAGGCAAGCCCTCTGAACCAAAATTCACTCAAGCCAAGCCCCCCCCCCAAACCAAAGTCCGGTCAAGCCCCCCCCCAAAAAAAAACAAAATCCTGGATCCGCCCCTGTTAATGAGGTATTCAAATTCTCCCCACTCTGCAGCGAGCATGTCTTGAGTGACAGCTTCCACACCTGCTGTTATGCGATGTCTCAGTTCTTTCATTGTTTTGGTAGCGGAGGCACATAAACAGAGCCTTTTTATAAACCACCACAAGAAATATTCACACACAGTCAGGTCGGGTGACCTTGGAGGCCAGTAATGTAAGGCTGAATCATTTGATCCAGTGCGACCGATCCATCGTTCAGTAATCCTTTGATTTAAAAATTCCCGCACTTCCAAATGCCATTGTGGCGGTGCCCCATCCTGTTGGCGAATGAAGTCGTTCGTATCAGTCTCCAACTGTGGGAAAAGAAAGTTCTCACGCATCTCGAGATTTGTGCTTCCTGTAACAGTGTTCTCCGCAAACAAAAATGGACCGTATAACTTTTCCCGTGAAACTGCACAAAACACATTCAATTTTGGAAAGTCCCTCTCATGTTGTACAATCAAACGATAGAGGATTGTAAACAGTTGCAGGGTGATCTGGACAGGATATCTAGTTGGGTTGGTAAACATAGGATGAAGATAAATGCAAAGAAGAGTCAACTAATTAGATACACAAATAAAAAACATAAGGTTAATTATAAATATAAGGTGGGGAAAGCATTGCTTGCTGAAAACTTGAAATGTAAATATCTTGGCATTACTTTTGATAACAAACTTAACTGGGCAGGACACAAAGGACGGGTGGTAGGTAAAGGTTTCAAAGTTCTGTACTTGTTAGAGAGAGTGATGAGGGGATGTACGGTAGAAGTAAAGGAAATGGGTTCCAAAACTTTGGTCAGACCATTGCTCGAATATGGTAGTGTAGTATGGGACCCTCATTTTACGTATCAAATAAAGGAGTTGGAGAGGGTGCAAAAAAGGGCTGCTAGATTTGTTACTGGAAATTATCGCAGAATGCAATCAGTAACAGATATGATAAAGGAGCTGGAATGGGATTCATTGCAAGACAGGAGGAGGATGAGGAGGGTCATGGGAGTGTACAAGGCATATACTGGCGATGAGGCATGGAAAGATATTGCAATAGGTATGAAAAGTAGTGCATGGAAGGGAAAAGATGACCATGACCACAAGCTGGCACTCGATTTCAGGCACAAGGGTGTGGGAAGATTATCTTTTTTAGGTAAGGGTGTCAGGGATTGGAAAGAGTTACCAAGAGAAATGATGAATAATTTACCGAAAACGTTGAAGGAATTTAGAGATAAAATTTGTAGAGGGCAAATGTAGGTGGCTGCAGGATAGGGGGGAGATGGGGGTGTAGGTAAATTGCCACCGGAGCATGTGGTCCATTGCAATTAAATTAAAATTAATTAATTAATTAATTAACTTCATGTGGTTGTTCCTTATCCCATATTCTCACATTATGACGGTTCACCTTACCATTTAAACGGAATGTTGCCTCATCACTAAACACTAAGCGTGGAACGAAACTGTCATCCTCCATCTTGCCAAGAACTAAATTACAGAACTCCACACGTTGCTGTTTGTCACATTCACGAAGGGCTTGGAGTAGCTGAATTTTGTATGGTTTCATGTATAAACTTCGACGCAACAGTCGCCAGACGGACATCGGGGGCATGTTGAGCTGTCGAGCTGCACGGCGAATGGATTTCTGCGGACTCCTTGTGAATGTATGGCGGATGCGTTCAACGTTTGCGTCAGACACTCGGGGGCGGCCCGGCGATATGGCTTTACACAAACAAACTGTTTCTCGGAATTGTTGATGCCATCGTCTGAAGGCGCATTCGCACGATCTCTTGTAACGAAGGCGAGACGGGACGGGACGAATACTCAACCACACGCCATGGGAACAGGGCCGCCTCTGCTAGCGGGGACGAGACGCAGCTACCCACTCTGAGTCGGTAAACATCACATGCGTGTGTAGCGGTGCGCTGTTGCCATCGGTTTGCAGCAGCGGTGCGCACCCCTTCTGTTGCTGTAAAGTGCTCTGTGCCAAACGACACTAGCCAACGTGGTGGGGAGGTGGCGGCGAGGTAAGCTAGTACTAACCTGCGGCCCGCGCTCGTCCCTACACTTCGGCTAATGAGGTCCCGTCCCGCCTGCGTTACAAGGGATCGTGGGAATGCGTCTTAATGCTCTGTGCTGTAGGAGGATCCACTCCGTACTTAGTACGAAAGTCACGCTGAACAGTTGTTACTGACCCGCACTGCGCAAAACGTAGAACACAAAAAGCTTTCTGTTGCCCCGACGCCATTTTTACTAGAACTGAAGTGGGCCGACACTGCTGCTACCTAGCGGGAACCGTGTGAACCTCGAGTGTTTGATCTTTCCAACGGTACATTGTTCACGCACATAATCTCAAATATCATAACAGTTACGATTTTTTTAAAAGTCGGATAATTCTTTTTGATACACCCTGTATATTCCGGTTACCTTAGCAGGGGGTTAAACTTGTTCAGACTAGAAAGAGTTGGTACAGATATGTACAAATATTAATTTATCACATCTTTGAAATACACTGAAACTGATTCTAAAGAAGATGGTAGTTGCAAAAAAGAGCCATTAACACTGTCGTTCTTACCGTGTAGCCGATCAGTCCTATGTCATTCATGAACTTCTTGTGACTATCCTGTTCGGAGTTGGTCGCCATCTTGCAGGACAATCTGGAACACACAACACACTAAATAGGCAACAGGGTTACTCGCCGCATCAGTAATAATAAAACACAAAAAAAATATGATAAATTGCATTCAGCAAACATTTTAGTATTTTAGATTGCTGTCTGGATGGCCGACCTCATTACAGTAGACCATGTAGACAGATATTCGGTAAATTTTTAATCCACATGCTAAGCGGGCGCTAATAACCTCTCTGTCGACGATAGAAACAACATACTGTTAAGGGAGGTTCCATGAACTACGTGGCTTGGTCTAGGGGGGGAGAGGGGTTGCCTAGAAAGCTATGCTGGGATAAGTGGAAAGGAGGGGAAGTGCACCAGGTATTAGATGGTTCGCGTTTTTTTTTTATTTAATATGATAAATAACCAGTTCAATTTAAACTTTTTTTTTTCATAAGCGCGACTTCAAAGATATTGGTTACATACATACATACAATCCAGCGATTGCATACAACACTTCTTCCACAGACAATACAGTCCTTGGCTGTCGTAAATTGAGTCTGTAAAACTGTTTCTCTGTGTCTGATGATAGCTTTATATAAACTCCATCGAAATTTCTAGAACACTTCAAAAGATTCCGACAGATATTTCTCGTACATTAAAACAATTGAAACATATTAAAAACAATCAGAATCAATACATTATCATTTACAATCATTACAAAATGGTCAGAAATGGAAATTAAAGGTACTAAAACACAAAAAAATTTAATTTAATTTAATTTAATTGCAATGGAGCACACGCTCCGGTGGCAATTTCCCTACACACCCAACTTCCCCCTATCCTACACTCACCTATATTTGCCCTCTACAAACTTTAACTTTAAATTCTTTTAACGTTTTCGGTAGGTTATTCATCATTCCCCTTGGTAACTCATTCCAATCCCTGACACCCTTACCTAAAAAAGAAAATCTTCCCACACCCTTGTGCCTGAAATCGAGTGCCAGCTTGTGGTCATGGTCATCTTTTCCCTTCCATGAACTACTTTTCATACCTACTGCAATATCTTTCGATGCCTCATCGCCAGTATACGCCCTGTACATTTCCATTACCCTCCTCATCCTCCTCCTGTCTTGCAATGAATCCCATTCCAGCTCCTTTATCATATCTGTCACTGATTGTGTTCTGCTATAATTTCCAGAAACAAATCTAGCAGCCCTTCTTTGCACCTTCTCCAACTCCTGTATTTGATCAGAAATCATTTTAAAACTGTAGTAAATTGTCCTTTAGACATCGTAACTTGCCTTAACACCTACAATTACAAACATTTAAGCAATTGTCTTGTACAATTCTGTCCTTAGACATATTAAATGGTCTCTACATAATTTCTTTTCGTAAAACAAAGTCTATATACATTGATTTACAGGAAATCGCAAAACAAACGTACAAGATCATATTCAACAAAACTATAGCCTACTACAAATCTTTATATATAAAGGTGAATGTATGTTTGTTTGTTTATTCTTCATACAAATCCACAGTTTTCATCCGATCTCGATGAAACTTTGCACACGTATCCTTTGAAACAAGGAGAAAAATACTGTCTACATTTGGTTGAAAAATTAACTGTATAAATAACACATGTTGTCTCATAACTTCGAAATACGGCGATAGACAGACACGTTGGATATGGAAGTCTCCAGACCGTGTTTCCGTGTAGTGGAGTGGCAGCTCGGTGGATAAAGCGCTTGCTTACGAACGTCGTGGTCTCCGGTTCAAATCTCCGTGGAGGCCAAGATTTTTAAAAATTTGTTTTTTATCGTAAGAGTCAGGCCTGGGCCGTAGGATATTCGGATTGAATGTTAAACTGTAGATATTAGAGAGTTAGGGGTGCAATGCGAGGCAAATCGTAGGTAGTCTTGCAATGTTGAAGGTGTACACTTTTTTACGTTATAATGATCCTTCAGGTGTTGTTCGCAGTCAGTGTGTGAGTGTGAACCACAGTAATATTATTATAAATACGGAAGTAAGTCTCTGTCTTTTTGTTACATTTTGACGACTAAATGGCTATATCGTTGTGATTGAATTTTATAAAGAAATCTGTAAGAAGGGCACAGGATATTTTTTCCACTATGATTAACAGTTGCAGTCACGAAATTTTGAGACCTTATGGAATGGTGACAGTAATATGTTGGAAATTGATTCTTTTCAAGAGACAGGTTCGACGGTAGAATGATATAGTGATAGCTTTCCTGTCATATTATGCCGACTCGGTGTTGTTTGGGACCAATCCTTCGTTACCAACAACTTTCTATATTTAATTCTGGCAAAAAAATTCTTAATCCACGCGTACGAAGTCGCGGGTACGAGCTAGTGCTTCATAAAATACAATTCCATTTAAGTTTAGGTTTGAGGGCTGTTACACAGTTCAAGTATCTTCATATTCATATTATTTGTCACAGTTAATATAAAGTACAGAACATATAACAGTATGTGAATATTTATTTCCGTCATTTAATTGTCTCCGTATGTGAGAGAACACAGTACAAAATGTCTTCTGTTATCAATAGGGAAAAAGCCATACTTGCCACGCGTGAGGAGGGGGAGGGGGGAAGAAGCAAAAGCCACATCAGGCTACTTGGGGGGAGGTAGAGGGGTACACAGGAATGCAAAATGAAGCTATATAGTTTATGGACGCTCCCTGATTTCCACCGGTCTACAATGGACAGAGAAGATCTAGTCAATTGCTCAGTTATTTTCTTGGTTAGTGTAAATAAAAGAAGAAATATCTATACTAATATTATAAGTGCGAAAGTAACTTTGTCTGTTTGTTACGTTTCTTGGGCTAAACGGCTAATCAGATCGTGACGGAATTTGACAAGGAGATGTTATTTGACATTAGGATGGATATGGGATACCATATTCTATATAGATAAGAACATATTGTCATTAAATTATGAAAACTATCTGAACTGTGACAGATAAACGCATATATATATATGACATTGTATTGCGTAATGGGTTAAAGAGCAATTTTTTTCAGATCTTTATTTTTTACTATTTTAAATTTTACATTTTACCATTTTACATATTTTACAGTGAAAAACTGTCAAATTAATCTCTACAGATACTTTCTTACTGCCAAAGAGTCTATTACAATCAGAGATCTTCACTCAGCTTGCCTCCATTATAACCGCGCCAAAAATCAACAAAGGAAGAACGGAACTGCGAATTCAGCCAAGCTTTTACCATGTTATAATGAGGTTTTAGTAGAAGTTTGCTTCAAAGCAGCGATTTCCGAAACAGTTTTGCAGTTTACTTGGTCGCAGTCATATTTCATCAAACAGTTCATGGTGCTCCATATTTGTAGTGCTTTAATGTTAAACGAGAGCATACAAATATGGGCTGAAGGCAACTGCTGTGTTATTCCGAGTTCAAACCCCACTGGGAGCACAAATTTTTGTGAATTGTTTTTCAAACTTTGAAAGACAAGCCTAGGATTCTGTAGTAAGGATACCATGTTCTGACAAATCTTTGGCGATAGAATAGTGCCCTAAGCGTTTTCTTTATTCTGGGTATACTGGTTCCACAGGCATTTATTGTGTGATCTAAACTAATATTATTATATATGCGAAAGTAAGTCTCCGTCTTTTCTTTTTTTTTTACGTTTTGACCACTATATGTGTATACCGATATACCGAAATACTTTGTATCATTAGGAACGAAATAGGATACACTTTTCCGATATGAATAATTGAGACATTTTCGACGGTAGAATGGTAAGACAATTCCAGACAAGATATAAGGAACACATGCGAGCGTTACAGTATAGCAATCATTCAACTTTTGCTGAACACCTCTTAGACAATAATCATTTCCCCACAAATTTAAATGTAGACATGAAAATCCTAACAACAAACAACACAAAACACAATATTTTAACTCTGCAAGAAAATTATTAAATTCAAAAAGCAATAGTCTCAGGAAAACACGTACTTAATGACCATGTTAACCTAACCAACCAAACCTTGTTCAAACTAATAAAAATCGAAAATGACGTAAAACAACATCAAACACACAAAAAAACCACTACAACAGTAATATAATACCACGTTGCGTCTCCACCATCCCCCACACATGCACATTTAGCTAAAACAAAGCAAACACACACACACAAATTCAATTACGAAATTCAAACTCGCCGCTCGCTACACTACCGATAGAACACCGTCAAGAAAACAGCAGAACAGCAAAAGCGCACACATAAAGTTTGACAATGTCGTGCATTGAAAACTATGCCTCAAATTGATTGCTAGTCAAGTCACGAGAGCAAACTATACCAAGTGCAATAGTGTAAAAAAACAACATGCTGGTTGAGGTCGCAGGCGAGCAACGACCACACCTCAAAATGCAAATGTAAAATGTAAGTTACAATATAAAACATATCCTAGTATACTTATGTAAACAAAACGTCTTGCATGATAATCCAAAACGGATATAAAAATATTAGTAATCAAACTGTTATATGAATATAAGTAATATTATGCTGCCTTTATAAGAGTAATTTTGGTAAATCTGAAAATGATTGTATTCAAAAGTCAATAACAAATCACATATTACAGCAAAACTGTACGCTGAAGATACCTCGGCGAGAGGCGAAACGCGTCCGGAAAATAAAAGCAATATCCAACAGTTGTAATGGCGTATTATTAAACAACAAATACTAATTTATCAAGCAACTGTAGAAGAAAATGGCCTACAATAATCAAATATATATATATATATTGTTTGTATGCGATAGCGAAGATCTGTCGAATTTTGCGTGATTTTTCGTAGGTTCTTAGCTGTCGTCTGTTACCTCCTGAATGCATATTCACGAGACGAGCGTCCTGTAAGTTAATGGGCTTTCAACAGCCCATGTCGAAACCTCTGACGATACGTGACTAACTTGCGTATCGTCAGCGTCTAATGCCAACCGCTTTGGTGACGTAGGCCAGAGCAAAGATGACAGAGTACCGGCTGATACCCGGAATCAGTATCAGAGAGCACATCGACCGTTTCGTAGCATTCGTTAGGGCCTTTCTCACACGACGCTACTCAAAGGAAACGGAACTGATCACATACTGAAATTACTAACTAGTCACTGACCAATGTTCGGACACGGCGGTAGTAAAATCTCTGGAACTGCAGTCACTCGTCTGATCTGAGTGAGGCGACGATTTCTTCAGATTCAGATGCGGATATTATGTTATATTATAACAAAAAGGAGATTAAAACCTTTGCCTGCAAGGCTACCAAGTGACGAAAATACGAATCCCGTTTTATTTCGTACGAGATGAAGCGTTCCCTCTTACGCGTTATTTAAAGAGACCACATACCCACAAAGAACTCTTGATAACGCTACTAGAGTATGTATTTATAGACTCAGTAGAGGAAGAAAAAGTATAGAATGTTCACTTGTCATGATGGCAAAATTTCAAGTGTTAAACAGTTACATACGATGTAATGACCCGCGAAAAGTGATTAATATAGTAAAATCAACTTGCATAGTGCACCGAGCGTGGTGGGTGAACGGTTAGCGTTCTGGCCTCGCATTCGGGAGGACGCGGATTCGAAACCCCGTCCGGGCATCCAGATTTGGGTTTTCCATGGTTTCCCAAATCACTCGAGGCGATTACCGGGAAGCTTCCTTCAAAATAGCTATGGCCGAATTCCTTCCCGTTCCTTGTCCCCAGTCCCAACCCGCCTCTAATGACATCGACGTCGACGAGGTGTAAAGCCATAAGTAAAAAAAAATGCATACTGCATAATTATGTCAGGAGTGGAGAAGGTATCCCGTACACTTCGAGTAAATTTGAAAAAAAAATATAACTTCAACACCACACGTACTACCGCTGCCATAACTTAAAACAAGTTCTCGTTCATCAGCATATGACACCAGAAATTATTAAGCCAATCGCTGTATCACTCCACAAAGAGCAATGCAGTTACATTATGTAATTTATTTTAAGAAAAATAAATCTGCGGTGTTTATATAAAATATTGTTCATTATTCTTTACTAAAAATACGTTTACATAGCTGATATTAACTTTCTGTCCAATGACATTCCATGCTTTTTCTGTGGTATCTTTCCGTGAGTATTAACTCTACTTGTAGCTATATAAACACGGATGTTTCTACATTCCAGCAACAAGCTTTAAAATTCATTACCTGATCCGCCATTTTTATTGGGAAACTAGTTGGTAACTAGTAGCGCGGCAACTTGGAACTAATCACCGAAGCTTTAACGTTCCCCGCTCCCTCCTTTATGGTTTTACGCCTCGTTGACGTCGAGGGAAAGGACTGAGGACAAGGAGCGGGAAGGAATTCGGCCATGGCATTTTGAAGGAACCATCCCGGCATTCGCCTGGAGTGGTTTTGGGAAACCACGGAAAACCCAAATCTGGATGCCAGAACGGGGATTCGAACCGGCGTCCTCCCGAAAGATAGGACAGAACGTTAACCGCTCAACCACCACGCTTGGTGACGCATTACGGATTGGTTACTAACCCGTCACCCCGTGTCTGAGCCTCCACGCAAATACTAGTGCAGTAACTGAACAGAAACTGATTGGTGATTCGAGTTAGTAACTGGTTTCTTTTCAGTGGCGCCGTGTGAGAAGGGCCTTCCTATTCAGAATCACGGTTTGTTTACTGACATATGAAACAAGCGTCAGCATACATTTGGCAGTTGCTACCGCAGTATATATATATAAAGAAAGTCATAAAAGCGCGAGTTGCATATCCTGAGTAGCGGCACTTACTGTATTATCGCTGGTGAGACAGAAACTATTGCGCTGAGCTCTTCTTTTGTTCCGTTCCCTCGGGAGTTTGTCCAGCGACTGTACTACGTGTGAGTGGTAAGGGAGGTGGGAGAGAGGTCACCAGGCCTACCAACCTCCCCGCGACACGGGCGGAATGCCGGGCGTTATCATGGAGCAAAGAAAAGACAGGAGACACGTGCGGGACCTCTTCCATACAACGAAGTGAAGCAGAGAGAAGAGCGGTGGGGTGGGGAGGCCGCCATATTGGTCGGGCCAATAAACACAGAGAATGTATATGCAACGGAATAATTTCTTCGTTTTTAACCTTCGCATTACTAAAAATGAAGTCTTGTGGGGTCACATTTATAAATACCCTAATTGATATAGCCTACAAACATTAAAATTTAACAAAAACAAGCTGCTAAAAATTTTTTACAGGAATTTTGTACTGCGAAACAGAACTTTTTTTCTCCCTACAGTCTCAAAAATAAACTGTGAGGGTCATATTGCTATTTCAAATAGATTAGATAGATGTTCAAATTGATTATATCTATTTCAAAATCTTTGAAGGGAAAAATTACAAAATCATGAAAAATAGGTCTAGACCTATTTACAAGCAGAAGGAAGTCCTACATGAAATTTTAAAAATAGCCTAAGTGAATGGTTAGGACTTTAAAACAACTGAAACCTTCAAAAGAATTCACAGCTTATTTATATATATATATATATATATATATATATATATATATATATATAATATCGATATGTATGTGTGGTAAGGACCAAACTTGACTCTACTGAACCCTGATTTAGCGCGACAACAAAGTCAATAACGTCTTTTCCTCCTGTGTGACACCAATCCGTTTCTTGCGCGTTATTCCTTCCTTATTCATTTACGTTCACCGTTTTTTTATTTAATTTGTTACGTTATGCTCGCGTTCGTTGGTTCTTGGTTCTCTGTACGACGTATTACAATATTTAATTTAATTTAATTTAATTTAATTGCAATGGAGCACAGGCTCCGGTGGCAATTTCCCTACACAGCTATCTTCCCCCTATCCTGCACCCACCTACATTTGCCCTCTACAAATTTTTTCTTTAAATTCCTTCAAAGTTTTCGGTAAATTATTCATCGTTTCTCTTGGTAACTCATTCCAATCCCTGACACCCTTACCTAAAAAAGAGAATCTTCCTACACCCTTGTGCCTGAAATCGAGTGCCAGCTTGTGGTCATGGTCATCTTTTCCCTTCCATGCACTACTTTTCATACCTACTGCAATATCTTTCCATGCCTCATCACCAGTATATGCCCTGTACACTCCCATGACCCTCTTCATCCTCCTCCTGTCTTGCAATGAATCCCATTCCAGCTCCTTTATCATATCCGTCACTGATTGCATTCTGCGATAATTTCCAGAAACAAATCTAGCAGCCCTTCTTTGCACCCTCTCCAACTCCTGTATTTGATACGTAAAATGAGGGTCCCATACTACACTACCATATTCGAGCAATGGTCTGACCAAAGTTTTGTAACCCAATTCCTTGACTTCTCTCGTACATCCCCTCATAACTCTCTCCAACAAGTGCAGAACTCTGAAACCTTTTCCCACCACCTGTCCTATGTGTCCTGCCCAGTTAAGTTTGTTATCAAAAGTAATTCCAAGATATTTGCATTTCAAGTCTTCAGCAAGCAATTCTTTCCCCACCTTATATTCATAATTAACCTTTTGTTTTTTATTTGTGTATCTAATAAGCTGACTCTTCTTTGCATTTATCTTCATTCCATGTTTACTAACCCAATTAGATATCCTGTCCAGATCACCCTGCAACTGTTTACAATCCTCTATCGTTTTGATTCTTTTATACAGCATTATGTCATCTGCAAAAAATTGTAAAGGGGGTAAAAATACGACCTTATAACTGATGCATGTTTTGTCATTGATAAAAGATTTTTAATGCGGCTGAAGGCAAAAGTTTTAAGTATTAAATGAAGCGCTCAGTATCGTTAAAAAAAAGGTTACTTCTCGTGGAACTATCAAAACAGAAATTGGTAAAATATATGAAAAATTTTAAAAAGTTGTGAAGGAGAAGTTAATAAGTGTGAAATACAAAGAAGAGTCAGCTTATTAGATACACAAATAAAAAACAAAGGGTTAATTATGAATATAAGGTGGGGAAAGAATTGCTTGCTGAAGATCTGAAATGTAAATTTTTGCCATTACATTTGATAACAAGCTAAACTGGGCAGAACACATTGCACAGGTGGTAGGAAAAGGTTTCGAAATTCTGCATTTGTTGGAGAGAGTGATGAGGGGATGCACGAGAGAAGTCAAGGAATTGGGTTACGAAACTTTGGTCATACCATTGCTTGAGTGTAGTATGGGATCCACATTTTGAGTATCAAAAACTTGAGTTGGAGAGGGTGGAAAAAAGGGTTGCTAGATTTGTTTCTGGAAATTATCGCAGAATGCAATCAGTGACAGATATGATAAAGTAGCTGGAATGGGATTCATTGCAAGACAGGAGGAGGATGAGGAGGGTCATGGGAGTGTACAGGGCATATACTGGCGATGAGGCATGGAAAGATATTGCAATAGGTATGAAAAGTAGTGCATGGAAGGGAAAAGATGACCATGCCCACAAGCTGGCACTCGATTTCAGGCACAAGAGTGTGGGAAGATTTTCTTTTTTAGGTAAGGGTTTCAGGGATTGGAATGAGTTACCAAGGGGAATGATGAATAACCTACCGAAAACGTTAAAAGAATTTAAAGTTAAAATTTGTGGAGGGCATATGTAGGTGAGTGTAGGATAGGGGGAAGTTGGGTTTGTAGGGAAATTGCCACCGGAGCCTGTGCTCCATTACAATTAAAATTAAATTAAATTAAATTATTCTGCTATATATCTGTTTAATAAACTTCCCAAATGTATAAAACAGTTAGGAATAATAAAGATATATTTAAAGAAAAACTGAGAGATTATCTTATCGGCAACTCCTTCTACTCTATTCAAGGCTAATAAATACAAAGCCGAGAAACTAAACATAATGAGTTGTTATTATTGTGTTTACTATTATTATTATTATAAACTTAACTTAGTCCACAACCCGATGGTTGGTTGGATTCTCCCGAAGGAGGCATACTAAGCCATTGTGTCAGAGGTAGGAAGGCCAGTTCCTTTCCTCTGGGACCTACAGTTTAACGTGGAATCCGAACCACGGAATTATTATTATAAGTAAATATAGATAATAGAATAATATTGATACCAAACGCACATTGTAAAGAAATATATAACTCTAAAAACAAATGTGTGCATGCACAAATAACGTATTTTTTAATACATTGGTTTTCATTACTTTGGCTATTATAAAATAAAAATATTTTTTAAAAGTGTGAAGAATCTTGCGGGCCGGAAAAATTGTCTCCGCGGTCCACGGGTTGGCCACCCCTGCTCTAAAGCCTAACATTCAAATTCAAAGCCTAGAAATAAAGGGGCGTCCTTTAATTACGTGAGGTGTTTTTCCGGACTTCCGAACCCCCCCCCCCCCCCCTCTTCTCTGGTGAGACGTCGTGAGATCTGATCGGACCCCCCCCCCTTTCTCTAAAATCTCAAGTGACCTGAGATTTTGATGGAGATTCCCCTCCCTCCCTACTAATCGAACTCGCGACTTTTTGTTTTAGGTCTCATGCTTCCAAGGGAGGGTACAACCCCCAAAGGTTGGTTTTAGGGACCAAATCCCCCCCCCCTAAAGTCCACTATTTCACCTCACGTAATTAATGGACGCCCCCTAAGATGCCGCCCTGATGCTCATATTAATTCATTCTTCCCTCGTGCCATTGGGGATTTGAAAGCAGAGAGTTAGTTTTCTTGCAAAGTACCCTCTACCAGCCACTATTTTGTGAATTGCAGAACATGTGTATGTAGATAATAAAGGTAAGAATTAAACACGACAAATATAGAGCTTCATACTGAAATCCTGTACCTTGGCTACTACTGCATTACTTGCATTCGGTAGGACGGCGGTTCGAATCCCCGTCCGGGCATCCAGATTTGGGTTTTCCATAGTTTCCCCAAATCACTCCAGACGAATGCCGGAATGCTTCCTTCAAAAAGGCCACGGCCGAATTCCTTCCAGTTCCTTGTCCCAGGTTCAACCCCGCCTCTAATTACCTAGACGTCGACGAGGCGTAAAGCATGAAGTAAAAAGTAAAAAAAGAAAATAGTTGCGTTGAGCCATGTTTATTTGAACCTTCATTCAATTCATGTCCATGTCAGCCGCGTCGAATCAACGGTGGCACTGCCAACCCATTTTTGTACCCTAAAATCTTCGGTCTTGATGAAGCTACATTCCTCAGATATCTTTAACTCATAGATACCGGCAACCCTAGTCAAAACTACTAATTTTCTTGTTTATATTTGCAAACGACGTTTCATTGACTCTTTACAGTTATAATTATTTTTTGAAAAAGGAAAAACATGGGATTAGGTCAAGAAAAATCAATCAACAAATTTTTTTATAGCACGGAGTTTATTAACACCTAATATTCATATCAATGTAACAATAAAATCGAAGTATTGTTGTAACTTGCTACTAAATATTGTTTGCAGTCTTTCGTTTTCAGATGTTTACAATAGGTATAAAGAAATGCCTCTTCGACATTGCGTAAAATGCAGTTTAATGAACGGTTTTTATGCTACTTAGATTGGGTAAATTAGCAAAAGGACACAAAAATATCCCTGCTCCTAATGGTACTATAGTGACACTAAGATTAAATACGAAAGTTTAGACTAATCTAGTGACGTCATTTCCTTTGAGTACAGCTGGATTCATTAGCCAGGAAAATATTTTGCTCCATTTTAACATTAAACACATTAATTATCATATACAAATATAATTGTAAATGAAGTAAGGGAATTCTTGTACCATCTCATTCTATGTAAAAGTAGCCATTTTCAAATAACCTTAAATAATAACAAACATTCAAAAACTTTCAGTCTGTATTTGTGTTTGGTCCCAACTGTAACAATGATGGGATTTTAAGTTTATAAATCTGTTTATATTTCAGTCTTAAAAAATGCTTTCATGTATGTTTCTGCCTGCAGTATTTAATTAATCATATAATTTTGATATCTCTCCGGAAAGATTTGCGTTTGATGATGCCAAACATATGTAGTTTTGTTCTCGAAACCTCTTAGTATCGAAAAGGTGCGACAAACTTCTGTCATAGTTATTTCTTTCCCTTATGGGCATAAAAATAAATGAAATGTCACTCGACACGTATTTCCAAAAGTCGTATTTGCGTCGCCAAGCCAAGCCACTTAATAATTTACAAAAATACATTAGGAAATTATATACCTACATTAATCCACCCACTACATATAAAAGGTATCAAATCAGATGCAAACAACAATAGAGGGATCTCCCTCCTACCAGTCACAAAAAATTCTTTCAGTCTGTATTTTGAAGAGAGCACAAGAGCAGTTAGAACCTAAATTAGCACAATATCAAGCAGGATTTAGACCAGACAGATCAATTTTCAACATCAAAACCATAATCAAAATGCGAGCCCTCAGACAAAAACTCCTAGTATGCACATTTGTGGATTTCAAAAAGACATATGACTCAATAGACAGGCGTTCACTATTTCAAATTTTAGAAGAAAGGGGATTAGATCCAAAAACACGGGAACTCATAAAACAAACACTAATTGGCACTAAATCTAAAGTTTAATTCATGGGAGAAATTTCATAACCCTTTGACATTCAAACAGGTGTGAGACAAGGCGATGGGATCTCTCCTCTTCTGTTCAATGTCGTTCTAGACAAAGTTATGGAAGAATGGGAGAAAGAACTCAAGAAATGTAAGTGTTGGGAACCAATTCCACTTGGATTTCCCAAAAACTACCTCTATATACCATACCTCACTTTTGCGGATGATTTGGCGATACTAGCAGAAGATGAAGAGACTGCCATCAAACAGCTTGAGACACTCAAAGAATGTGCAGAAATAGTAGCGCTACAAATCTCATTCGAGAAAACTGAATTCATATGTTCAAAGACAGAAATAGCAAGTTTGAGAAAAAAATACGGTAAAATCAACAGGTTCCCATACTTTAAATACCTCGGAGAATTTATCGAACTGACAGGCTTTGAGAAAATCTCACAGCATAATCGCCTCCAAAAAGTAAAAAAAAGCATTAGGGTTAATCGGCATTACAATACAGTCATAAAACCAACATTCCTCTATGCAAGTGAAACATTAACACTTAACATAAAACATGACCTTGAAGAAATTAAAAAAGTAGAGAGAAAAATCATTAGAAAAATTCTAGGAGCAAGACTCACTAAAGATGGTTACAGACTACAATCAATCAAAACAACAGAAAAGTTTTCGAATAACGAAACTGACACCAAGAAAAGGCGAATGAAATATTTTGGTCACCTTAAGAGGCTACCAGAAAATCGATTGACAAAAAAGATAATAGATTATGTAACTTCACTTAGAAATCCAACACCTTGGCTGAATGAAATTTTGAAGGATCTTAAAAGTGCAAACATAGGAGCAACAGACATCTTAGAAAGAGACACAAAGTAGACATATGGGAAGTTATAACTGAGCAATCAAAACAAAAACAATACAGACCAAAGTGGTCGGAAGAAGGCAAACAAGCTTTCTCGGAAAGAATGAAAGCCTACTGTAACAACAAGAAGAACTCAAAGAAAACTTGATTGAATCATTTGCTTAACGTCTTGCATTTATTGAGAGAATTCGCCAATAATAATAATACCTACATTAATGGCGTGGGCACACTTATATTTCCGAGAGTCGTATTTTCGCCAAGCTAAGCCAAGCTACTTAATAATTTACAAAAATACATTAGAAAATTATATACCTTCATTAATAGAGTGGGCAGCAGAGTCGTATATAAAATACATAAATCAGTTCAGTAAAACAATGATTCTCGGTAAGACAAGTCACCCACTGGTTGGAAATGAACACCCAATATAAGGAAGTACAGAGAACCACTTGAGACTTCGGCCCTTTAACGAGCGTAGAAAAGAAGAAATTATCCAAAACATGGAGAGACAGGTGTTAAAGGAAAATCACTATATAAAAGATCGAAAAATGCAATCTAGAATCTACAACTAATAAAAGACATAAATGAGAATTATAGATATATGATACAGTTAATTTCATTTTCTGCTTCAAAGTAGGTTCATTGGAACATCCATGTTTATTTTATCCAAATACGCCCTGCCCTGAACATGCAAATTGACAATTCTCTAAAGATAGCAAGATTTTAAAAGTCTAATTTTAAACGAGTACCATGTTTAAGGTTTGGTTGTATACGCCTCGTTTTCGGCGTACAGAAGGGTACACTTTCTGTAATACTAATTGAGCTCTTGATGCGGTTAAAGTGACGTAGGCATCCTGAAAGTGGAATCGACCATCACCGATTGCACTGTAGCTCGGGTTGGATCGGCATCCTCTTGTAGTGGGATGTTGTAGCTAGGAAGAAAAGGAAATTAAAGCCGTTGGTCCATCCATTTTTCAAATGGCATTGTTAGCGTCAGTGGGCACAGCTTCTCCCTTCATGTTCCGGTACAGTCTGTACACAATCCGGACGGAGTCAATCGTCGACACTGCAAACAAAAAAAAGAATTACTCTATAACAATAGGTTACTTGACTAATTTTGGCAAAATAGTCGGTATTCTAGCTGTGCGTCTACTATAACAGAAAAAAACATTTCTTGAGGAAACAACAACAAATTGTTATGCGTTAATTTGAATTTGGTGCCAAAACGCTAGCAACTGCCATGTCCTCTCTTGTGACGTCACGTCTCTCGTCGCGCAGTTGTAAACAAAGCGGCGGTTTGCTTATTTTGTTCATAAAATGAGTTCTACAGCTTACAACTGGTTTACAGTGCTTCAGTGCATAAACACATCATTTATAAAGCAATAAATTGTTTGTTTACATTCCAAACAAGGAAGATTCTGGACAAAAAATGGCTACAGCTTGCACGACGTGATCCAGCATTTTTTTAAAAAAAATTTTATCTACAAAGTCTTCAATATGTTTTTGTGAAGACTGTGTTGTCGTACGCTTTTACGTGAAATTTTATTATGTTTAATAAACTATGAACCTAAATATTTTGTTCTGTCATTTACTTAAATTTCCTTCGAAATTGAGTATCGTATGCTCCCACAAACGCAATGTCTTTCTAACCTCCTGAAATTAGATGAAATTTTCTCAGAAAATTGTCAAGTGACAATGGTGGCACCGCCTCTAATGAACTTAGCCGTCGCCGAGGCGTAAAGCAGCAAGTAAAAAAATAAACAATGGCGGCAGAAATTATGACCGCCTAAATGTCGTGCTATACAAATGTTCTCGGTTAGTTTCCAGACAAAACTTCACCTATATACGACGTCGAGAAACGTCTTGAAATTAGTCAGACATCATCTATATCATCTGATACATTATTTAAATGAATATAAGTACACAACTTACCTAGCAAATTAGTAATTCTTTCCAAAATATGTCCACAATTTTCGTAACGTCGCTACTGTTGATAGTGCCCTATTCATTGTTAAAAGTGTCTGGGATTTATTTATTATTTTCTAATAGACTATGGATAATACAAATACAATTAAATTTCGATAGATTTAGTTATACTTTCTCATAACAATTAATATACATCATTTCAACTGAATATTGGTATATTGTGGCGAAGAATGCTTACTGCTAGTTCATTGTCTACTTATGCGCACAACAGTTAAGCAATATTTTCAACTACTATCTCTGCTAACACCGGTCCAATAAAACAATATTTAGCTGATAGCGACAATTCTGTCTAGACTATGTAATTTTCTGAAATCTATCCTGTAAACTCTAAAGCAGGGGTGGCCAATCGAAATGATCTTGTGGGCCACTTTGGTAATGCATCATAACTTCGCGGGCCGCATATAAAATCATATATCCCCATATTAGATTCAGACCCACTGCAAACATTTTTTGGAGTGAAAAATACAATCATAATGAGTTATTATTATTGTATTTCGTATTATTATTACAAGTAAATATAGATAATATAATAATAATTATACCAAACGCACATTGTAAAGAAATATATAACTGTAGAAATAAATATATGCATGCACAAATAACGAATTTTTTAATACATTGGTTTTCACTACTTTGGCTGTTATAAAATAAACTTATTTTGTAAAAGAGCGAAGAATTTCGCGGGCCGGAAAAATGTTCTCCGTGGGTTGGCTCCCCCTGCCTGACATTCAAATACAAAGCCGAGAAACTTTTCTTAATTGTACAGTTAAAAGCACATAAATGCTCCTTCAGGGGTTTTTTTTAGGTAAATTTTGACATTCCTGAATTCTGCTGTGCAAAAATCATTGTTTTATCCGAAAAACTTTTCCAGCGGCCTCACATCAATTTTGGGGAAATTGAAGTTTGGTAAATCCAGTTTCCATTGTAAATATTATTTGTTTTAAGGGTGTGTAGCCAGAACGAAGTTATCGATTGACATAAAACCTTAAATATACAACACGCAAATTGTCTATACATGCTTAACACAGAAGTGACGTCATTAGTGTTTCGCGTCACCTGACTTTTCTGCATCTTTATTTTATTGAAAATAATATAAACTCTTACTAAACGAATACAGTTGATTTTCTGTATAATTCAACTTTATAATTTTCAGTTAAAGTTTCGTAGTATTTTTAGTGTTAATACCATATTCCTGTGTCATAAGGACTTAATTGCTCTTTTGAGCTTAAGTAGGCACAATTGTTGGAATGCTTTCTTATATTGATAAGGCTTGCAAGATATCATTTGCTTGGGTCTCTCACTACACGGACTTTGCGAAATATACCACATATGTGTTTTGACTTTCGGACATTGCGCTTTGATGTCTTATAGCAATTGCACCAACATTGGGCAGCCCAGGCGCGGGGTATAACGAATTCCGAAGAAAATACTTCTTTCCGGGATAAATTTTCATTCAAGCACGTAAACGGTCTCCCATACGGACACATAAAACTCAGGTCAGACCTGAAAATGGTGAACGTACCAATGTAAAATACCAGTAAGAACCCGAACAAGGCACCCAGTTGCTCTTGTCCTCTCATGAAGGCCACTACGGTCCCAGAAAGAAATATCAGGCTGCTGAAGGGTAGCAGCAGTATCCTTTTGATCACCCACAGTAGCAGCAACTTGGGCATTTCCTGCAAATAAAAGTGAACCATTAAAATTGGTGTTGACAGAAGGCATGTAAAAATAATTCTAAGCAATGTAAGAACTAGGCATCAACTACAGCTGCTCAATCAACCATGGCAGCACTACATAGACGATGTCATACGGCCTTAAGACCAATATATTAAGGTGGATGTATTCAAATTGGTGTCAGATGTGGGGTATCACAGAATAGTGTCATATAGCGGAGCAGTTGGTAGCACTGTCGAGTCCTCAGTCAAGCTTGGCATTACCAGCATGGCGATCTGCTCCCGGCTTTTAATCGCTACATCGGAAAGGCACTATAAAATTGGTGTCAGAGATTAGATTAGGGAAAAAATGGTGATAATGCGTGAGAAAGTATAAGATCAATAAAAGCACCAGTTTTTCAATACTTCTATAATACCAGCTGTACCTTCTCCTGGAGAAATTAAATTGAAAATAAAACAGGGCGAGAGAAAAATTTAAAAATTTTGACACCAGAATGTAACTATTTAGATTGATCTTACAAATGGGTTGGGGGGGAGGTAAAAAAGTGGGGTAATGTGTAAAGGGACTGTTTGAGTGTTGGCAATAACAACTGCCCAATAATATGTGATGCGTCCCCTGCAGACATAAAGACACGGATTCTCATTATTTTGGTGTCAGAAGTGGGATACCATTAAGAATCCGAGGCAGCAATAGAGCAGACGAACTGGTTATCAACGATTACTGCTGTATTACCCAGCTCAAGCATCTCGTGTAAACATAAAACAGTGTGAAATAAGAATGGCCCATTTCAATTCATATCAGAGATGCGACACATTGTATTAGGGATTTTTAATACTGACAGTGGCGTCTTATACATAGCTGTACGAGTCTGCATGCCAAAACATTTATTACGGAATATTTCTTTCTGTGGTAAGTAACAAGTTTGTGTGATTTTTCCAGACAGTTTGTTCATGGTGATAAGTCACCTACAAAATAAGCAAATAAATTAACTTATTACAAATGAAAGGATTATTACGACCACCAAATCAATACTTCAAATTGCGCCTTACATTTCTTTATGCGAAAATCGCAATGATACAACTCATTTATAACAGTTACTACACCACACTTATAACTAAGTTTTAACAGTTTCGACTAAAACAATTTTAATGTCCCAGAAGATATACTTGCTAGAATCATTACAGTTTTCTTAAATGGCTTTAGGCCTTATCAGCTACACAGCCAAGTTCTTTGCGTTTTGTGAAAATTCACATTTCATTATTTTACAGTTATTTACATAGTTTAACAATTAAAATTTCATTTCCTCTACAGTTTTAAGTACCATATACATAATTTACATTACCTCACAGTTCTATACACAACAGTTTACATTGTATGACCATTTATATTTCAATCCTTTATAGTTCTATATTTATCTGTTTACTTCTTGGTGTTATACTATGATGAGTCGACATGTAATCACTTAATTTATTATATTTCTTATCTGCGCTGTAGAGTGTTTATTATACAATTTGTGGGTTTCTTGACACTATATCTTAATTCTATTTGGGCCAATGTATAGCACTGGTGATTAATCGTTCACTGTGGCCTCAAATTCTAGTATTATGACTGGCTGATATGTATGAGGATATATCTGTTCAAGTGGTGTACGATAGTAAATGTACTAACTTTGATCCCGTCGTTTCCTGTTGGATTTCCTACTTGTATGAAATTTATAATTGGATGCTTCCCTCCTTGAAGAAGGTCATTATGATTTTGAGTATTTCGTGTTTATTTGAGGCGAGCAGGATGGAAGCGTTGGTTGGGAGAGGATGATTACAGTTAAGCAGATAGCGGTAGAAATATATCATTGGCTCAGCATATTTGTTCTATGAAAATGGCATACATTATTGCGAGTGTATTGACCCACGCTCACGGTATTGCGTTTACGTTGTAAACAAGCGCACTCTTTCTCTTTTTCGTTAAGACAGCTATCGAAGTGGTGTCAGGTGTGGGGTAGCGGCGATCTGAGTAGATGTAATTTAACATATTCACCAGGGCCAAATACGGACTGCCTTCCCGTATGGAAGAATGAGTGCCAAATAACTTTTTTCGTCTTTTGATAACATTAGAATGTAAATGTTTAGCGTATTTTTGGCGTGCGTTGTAGATATACATGAAAGATGACTCACCTTTCTGACGCCCACGATGAGTAGTACACTGCTAACAAGTTCCAGACAGCACTTGACGACGAGACCATAAAACACGACAATGAACACTGAAACAGAAATGGCATTTGCTGGATCAGCATTGAGAAAACTTCGAAGCAGCAAACGTCTACCCAGAATACAGAAATTATATTGAGAAAACTGTTTATGTAGTGTATTGTCGGACTGAGGTGTGTAGAAAGGGAAAAAGCTGTAGTGTTTAAAATGTGATTCTACATAAAGTGTATCAACGTGGGCGTTTGTAGAAGGATATTACAATAAAGACTGGAGGCAAAGTAGCTTTGTCAGAGTTGTGAATATGGTTAATTTGTCAGTTAGAGGCACAGTAGTATGTAATAATTATCGTAAAGGACGATGTTTGAGTGCATTTACCGAGTGGGGCGGTGTAACGGTTAGCGTTCTCACCTCGCATTCGGGAGGACGGCGGTTCGAATCCCCGTCCGGGCATCCAGATTTGGGTTTCCCATGGTTTCCCCAAATCACTCCAGGCAAATGCCGGGATGCTTCCTTCAAAAAGGCCATGGCCGAATTCCTTCCCATTCCTTGCCCCCCCATCCTTTCCCGTCTCTAAAGACCTCGGTGTTAAAAAGAGACGTAAAGCAGTTACAAAAAAAAAAAAAAAAAAAAATTGAGTGCATTAGAACTCCAATTATCCGAATCAATTGGTACCGGACCCCATTCGGATAGTAAAAAATTAGGATAATTGGATTTTTTCCGAAAAATGATCTATTTTAATTACTTACTGTATGTATGTTGAAAATGGAAGAAAAAAATATTTTTTAAAGAAAAAGATCTATTAATTAATTAAATAAAAAGGCAACATGTTAAGTGTACTTAAAAGTGCTGTTCATTAGTACACCATCTTTGTACCGTCATTGCTTGCTGAACATCTCTGTCGTAGTAAGCTGTTTGTCTGTATTCATCCGCTTGACAGTGAGAAGTTGCATGTTGTCACACTCGGGCTGACGCTCCATCCACTTAATTAAAAAAGCGATTCGGATAGGTGGAATTCTACTGTAGGTGTAACAGAAAACGTCGGTTGTAATGATTGAGTACAGATGAAGAAATTAGCTCCGTGTAACAAGCTTAGTGTTATTAATGAAGGCGCAAGTAACGAACAAATTAGAGAAGGCTTACGAGAACGAACGACTCCAACACTGCGAACATACCGAGATGTAATATTTTTCCAATCGCCGTCAGGAGGCAACAATACTTTGAGAAACAAGTGGACGATCGCAGTATATACAGTTAATACATAAAATAACATTAAGCGAAATCAATGTATACACTCGTTACATAACATGGGAACAATATGTAAGGCCTCGTATCCACTTGAGCACGCTCAGGCGAATGAGCCGCTCAGTGAAGCGAGCGGTTCAAGTGTGGAAGCCCGAGCACGCTCGCAACGAACGACAGCGAGCGCGCTCGGGGCGAGCCGATCGGTTGTCGGTATTTTGGAATGCTCAAAGGCGAGCCAGTGTTTGTTCGGCGCTCAGTGTGGATGGTATTTGGCGGTTTCTACAATGAGCGCGAGCACGTGGGACAATGAAACTTGCTTAACTCTAATTGATGCGTATGAATCAAGAGGGTGTTATGGGATAGCTCCAGTATTATAATCGAACTAAAAAATAAGGTGCATGGCGTGAAATCAGCGAGATATTAAACTTTGGTATTGATGATGTAAAGAAAAAAATAACATGCCACCAGCTAGGGTCATTCAGGCGAAAACGATCAAAACAGAAGAGAACTTCTATAACGGGAAGTGGTAAGTCTATTTTAATAGTATTTTTCACAGCTGAACGGATTTTGATTGAATTTGGTGTTACGAAATTCAGATCCTAAGTGCCTAAAATCATATTGATTTTGTGCCAGGCAAAATAATTCTTTTACGAATTTTTATTAAAAACTTGAAATCAATGCCATAATTTAAAAAACATAAAAATAACCTTTAAATCTATATTTGTAAACACAAATTAAAAATAGGTACCAGCCTTCATTTAATTTTGGAGTGACTCAATAGTGCCATCACAGACTACCCGTACTAAACGGATGATGCTTTGTTTATATACTTTGAACATATACGAGGCTTTACGAGAGCGATATAGTCTGGGTGCAGAGACTGGGTTGAGATGGTTTGGCTGGCAAACGGCTTTCTTCCCGCTTGAATTTGTTCACTAACATGCGACCATGTAACAGATTTCTTAAGCCTCGTATCCACTTGAGCACACTCAGGCGAATGAGCCGCTCGTTCTAGCGTGCTCAAGGAAAAAGAAATTTTGGTCGAACGAGCCTGGTGCCAGTGCTCAGAAAACGCTCGGCTATTGACGTGTCGTCACGCGTAGCTGCGGCCTTTATTATTATCCACACGATGTCACAACAGAGAAGAAAATTACCAAGTTGATGGATTAGAGAAATTCATCGTCTGCGAAGAAATTATCTTAATAATTTAATTCGCGAATTTACTTTAGAAGATGACAATGAGCTATTTCAAACCTTTACGAGATCGATTTCGAAATAAATGACTCTCGGGTTTTCTGCCGGTTAATATATTTATTTGGATCTTTTAACGACGTTTCGGCAACTGCCATCGTTGCCTTCATCAGGTTAAATAACACTTGCAAGAACAAGATACGACTGACACTCGCGAGCCAGTCCTGGCTCCTATTTATAACCTGTTTTTGTCAAGCTCATAACGAATATAGCGAATCCGCTCTCGCAAAAGCGCCATGCCAGTACGATGTAAGATTCTTTTAGCAAGATCCAAATAAATATATTAACCGGCAGAAAACCCGAGAGTCATTTATTTCAACAATACGCCGGGAAAAACTAAAATTTCATATTAGATACCTATACGGGGAGGAATTTGTACATCATATCAAACAATTTGAGAAACTGCGCAAAAAGAAGGCCAGACTTATCAGCACTCTGGTCTTTCTATTGCGCTGCAGGGACAATGCTGTGCTGCCTCAATTTGTTAGAGTTACGCACCACATTAACAGCAGAAGTGCTAAAAGAATCTTACATCGTACTGGCATGGCGCTTTTGCGAGAGCGGATTCGCCATATTCGTTATGAGCTTGACAAAAACAGGTTATAAATAGGAGCCAGGACTGGCTCGCGAGTGTCAATCGTATCTTGTTCTTGCAAGTGTTATTTAACCTGATGAAGGCAACGATGGCAGTTGCCGAAACGTCGTTAAAAGATCCAAATAAATATATTAACCGGCAGAAAACCCGAGAGTCATTTATTTCAACAATACGCCGGGAAAAACTAAAATTTCATATTTGCTGTCATTAGTTGGACCTCATATTAAAATGCACAATACGTCTATGCGTGAGGCGATCCCACCAGAAGATAAAATTTATAATAACTTTAAGATTCGTATCCTCAGGAAGTCCCTACACAAGCCTGCAGATATGTTCAAAGTATATAAACAAAGCATCAACAGTTTAGTACGGGTAATCTGTGATGGCACTATTGAATCACTCCTAAATTATATGAAGGCTGGTACCTATTTTTAATTTGTGTTTACAAATATAGATTTAAAGGTTATTTTTATGTTTTTTTTAATTATGGCATTGATTTCAAGTTTTTAATAAAATTGGCAAAACAATTATATTGCCTGGCACAAAATCAATATGATTTTAGGCACTTAGGATCTGAATTTCGTAACACCAAATTCAATCAAAATCCGTTCAGCTGTGAGAAATACTATTAAAAAACACTTACCACTTCCCGTTATAGAAGTTCTCTTCTGTTTTGATCGTTTTCACCTGAATGACCCTAGGTGGCTTGTTATTTTTTTCTTTACATAATCAATACTAAAGTTTAATATCTCGCTGATTTCACGCCATGCACCTTATTTTTTAGTTCGATTATAATACTGGAGCTATCCCATAACTCCCTCTTGATTCACACGCATCAATTAGAGTTAAGCAAGTTTCATTGTCCCACGTGCTCGCGCTCATTGTAGAAACCGCCAAATACCGTCCACACTGAGCGCCGAACAAACACTGGCTCGCCTTTGAGCATTCCAAAATACCGACAACCGATCGGCTCGCCCCGAGCGCGCTCGCTGTCGTTCGTTGCGAGCGTGCTCAGGCGTCCACACTTGATCGGCTCGCTTCACTGAGCAGCTCATTCGCCTGAGCGTGCTCAAGTGGATACGAGGCCTTACCTCTCCAATGTAAACAGCATTGGCATGATAGTAAGGTCAGGAAGTAAATACGGGGACTGGTCCACATTCTCCACCTACCCGAAACTGGTACTAACCTGATGAAATTTGAATTAATTGCATGGTGATAATGTCTTCTTCGCGTTTTACACTCTTATTTTATGGAAAGTAGCCACAAATTAAATTAAAAATGCTGAAACATGAGAGCGATTCACAGCTACTAGATGTCGCCAGCGCTGTAAAATCGACCACAATCTCTTGAAATGCTGTTTAAATCCTTTGTTGTAATGTTTTCATGGCGTTACAGCTTCCATCCTTTGTAAAAAGTCGCACAAAATTTAGAAGTCGGTGTATCACAGCAACGCTTTCTTTCTTATATCGATACAAGCAGTCGAAGACAATCGATTTCTTCCATTGTAAGCAGATACGTCATTTTAGAAATGGATGCCGTAGAACGAAATTTTGTTATTTTTTCTCCCCCCCCCCCCTCCCCCTAGTGGTCCAGGCCGCATTTCAGTCTAACCACGACCTCTACAAAAAAAAAGGAACTGCTTAGGTTGATATGAAGTGTGAAGTGCTGGTAACATTTTACAATTGTGCAGCATCTCATATTTCACCATTTTTAATTTTTCAGCGACTTTTCTGTAAAATACGAGTCCAAACGTGAAGAGGACATTATATCGAAGCAGTTCAGCCAAATTTCAACAGGTTAGTACCAGTTTCTGATAGGTTCCGAAAAAGGTGCAGTCCCCATCAATACCGTACCAGTCATTACACACACACACATATTTGTATCCATTATTTCAACCTGGTACCATGCGATTCGCATGTATTAAAACTACTGCAACACTGTTGTCAGATACTTACCTGTGATGAAGGTCTTTTGTTCGGGAGTAATGGTTCCGCCCAATTTCTCCTCAGCGTTTTGCCGCTGTTTGTCTAGTACCGTCAAGCAGAAAAGCAGCAACAACGCGTTTCCCACCTGCAAACACAACGACATGTCGACTTAACCAGATACGTTTGCTTCCCGAAAGCGTGCGGCCCCAAATTACTAGAATGGTGCAGGTGTGGGGGTATATCTCAAGGTGGGTTTGACTTTACTACAGACATTTCAACACCAATAGCCTTGCTCTCAGATGTCTGCCTTGCGTAATGTCGTCATCTACGATATGAAGACTCAAGAAATTTCGGAAAGCTTCGACTTGGTTGACATTATTGTTAGCAGATTGCGATCTAATCACTGAATTAGTGCGGATTAATTAGCTTCCGAAATCCAGCAGACAGCTTCTGATGACACATGTAACTTGTTTATATTTTTCCACACTAATTGGAGTAACAGCGTGTTTTTGGACGGTAACGGCCCAATTACCATCTCGCAATACATGCCAGCTGCACACTCATTTTAGTTTAATTCAGATAATCAATAACTTACTGTCCCCAAACAATTGAAAGGTATTACATTTGATTAGAGAAGTAATAAAAGTGGCCTCGAATGAAATACCACTAAATTTCGACTGATCACTAATTTATGTTATTCATTTGTTCATATTATTTGTTTATATTAATTAGGACACATATAATAGCAAAAACTGCTCCTATTTATAAAACATAATGGAAATGGGCTACTATATAATATGCATCATGTAATACATTATCAATTGATGAATTTGCTAGAACTAACCCAGTTAAATCCCCAATTGTAAATAAAAAAAATACAACTGCTCATAATGCACTGTGATTCATGATAACGTAATTAATGTAAAGCATTTAAAAAAAATTACTACGGAAACAAAGTTGTTAAATTAGAACTGAATTATTAAAAGTGAATACACTGGGCAGCTGGCACTTGGGAAATAAACACCATTTCTATACAATATTAGTTCCCTTGATTTCAAATATGACGTTCAAGTTAACATAACACGTCTAGTTTCTAAGTTATACGTCAAATATCTGTTACATATTAGGTATTAGTCAAAGTGCATGATGTATAAAAGTGTGTATGAAGTGACAGTCTGTCTGTTTCTTTGTTGTTGTTTTTTTCATACATATTAAAAATATGAAGCAATTAAATTGGTTTCAGAGAAGATTCTGGATCATGAACATAAGTGGGTAATTTGTGTTGACTTAAAAGTTGAGAATTTTCTCTTGGGACAGCAAACGGATTACACAAAATACCCATCTTTCCTTTGCATGTGGGATAGTAGACACCATGACAATCACAATATTAAAATAGACTGGCCCCCTTGAACAAATATGGGTCCCTGTAGAGCTGCCAATATGTTAGAAGAACCTTTTGTTGAGCGATAAAAATCATCTTCCCACCTTGCACATCAAAATCGAATTGACAAACATGAGGAGTGCTTTAAGTATACCTGCAATGTATTTCCAGACAAGGGACTGTGCACAAACTACGTGGCTCGGGCCAGGGGGGGAGAGGGGTTGGCTGGAAGGCTACGCTGGGCTACGTGGGGGGAGGGGGGGTTCCGAGCCAGGCCACGTAGCTTTCCTTTTATAACATTTTTCATAGTTAAAATGAGGAACAGAACTCACAACAGCATGTGTACATTTATTTCCCTCAGTTAATTATCTCCGCATGTAATTTACAATAGTCTGACAAGAGAAAACAGTACAAAATGTCTGCTTGAATCAAAAAGAAAAAAAGTTACGTGCTACTTGGGGGGGGGAGGGGGGTGTAGAGGCAAAAGCCACGTAGGTCTACGTGGGGAGAAGGGGGGGTTCACAGCAGGGCAAAATGGAGCTACGTGGTTTATGCACGCTCCCCAAGACGGCTGAAAAATTTAAGGCAGGGATTTTTGATAGACCAGTCATCTGTAAGCTCGTAAAGGACACAAATTTCGCGAAAACGATGGACGAGAATGAAGCATTAACTTGGCCAGCTTATAAGGACGTAGTGCAAAGTTCCTTAGGAAACGCAAAAGTTGTTAGTGACATGGAATCAACTTTTCATGATATTGGTGCGAAAATAAACATCAAAATGCATTTTCCTTTTAGTCATCTTGATCGCTTTCCTGAAAAACTCGGAGATCGTCAGCGAGGAACAAGGGAAACGATTCCATCAGGACATCAAGGGGATGGAAACCCGGTACCAAGGACTTTGGGATACAGTGATGATGGGAGAATATTGCTGGTGTTTAAAATTATATTATCCTATTACTCAAAATTCATGGTGCGCAAAGAAGCTAAAATTTTCCCTTGAATTTTCTGACAAATGCATTGCATTTTCAATTCTGAATACATGTTTGTGTGTGTCTGTGAATTTTTTTGGAGGGCGGGAGGGAAAGGTGGGTCACGCACACTTTACCGCTTAGTGTTCTTTGTCTCTTATTCGAATAAAATAAATTCGCTAAAGAAACAGCCGTGTTTAGTTCCCATACAACACAGTAATACCAGCCCATGTATACTATTGGAAATCACCGAGCGTGGTGGGTGAGCGGTTAACGCTCTGGCCTCGCTTCCCGGAGGACGCCGGTTCGAATCCGGATCCGGACATCCAGATTTGGCTTTTCCATGGTTTCTCCAAATCACTCCAGCCGAATGCCGTGATGCTTCTTTCAAAAAGGCCAAGGCCGAATTCCTTCCCGTTCCTTGTTCCCGCCTCTAATGACCTCGGGGTCGACGGGGTGTAAAGTCATAA
The DNA here is from genome assembly GCA_031002005.1 of Vandiemenella viatica. Lineage (NCBI taxonomy): Eukaryota > Metazoa > Arthropoda > Insecta > Orthoptera > Morabidae > Vandiemenella > Vandiemenella viatica. The sequence goes on from CM061918.1 coordinate 126,283,143, forward strand.
AAAAAACCTATTGGAAATACACTGCCGAAATTAAAAAATGCAGCATCCAGAAGAAGTTGTGTTAAAGACTTAAAAATTTGGTCCCAAGTATCCCCATATGAAGAGTATTAAATGATTAAAAATTGAAACTTTTACATGACATAGTATGAGAATTACGGGGCTATTTATTATGGAAAATGGCTATGATTTTTAGCATATACGCAGTGAACAGTGTGGTGTAACATGTCACATTTTTGTCCACAAGTTCTTGTTGACCAAGTTTGTCATGGCTAGTGTTGTTAAAAAGTTGTTTTTTTCTGACTTGAAAAAAAAAAACATGAAAAAAACTGTGAAAAAAACTGTGAAAAAGACATGTTTTTCTTTCTTGGACATGTTTTTTTTCTGGGACATGTTTTTTTTCATAACTACTAAATTTCACATTTTTTAGGCATTTATCATTTAATATGACTGTTTTAGAGTTTATAAGCCTACGAAGTACTTATCTTAATTTTTAAATCTACTATATTTTTCTGGGTCAGTAGAAAAAAAAATTACAAAAATATTGGCAACATTGACTGAAGTTTTCTGTTACGAACGGGGATTTCCCGAAGAGGCTAGGCTGCGCGAGAAGTAATCCCCGTTCCCCGTTGTTTGGATTGATACTCGATATTTGAACTAGTGCTGCCAGCGCTGCGAATTTATCTGTAAACCTACGGATCTTTTCAAAAAATTAGGAATTTTAAATTTATCTACAGTTTCTTGCCTCTCTTTATTACTTATTGTGCTTTCCTTATATTCGTATACTTGTTAAACTCGCAGCGTATAGTGATACTGAGTCATTAAATTGTCAGTAATTGCCGACCCCGGCAGCGTAGGGGTAGCGAGCTTGCTTCGCGTTGCAGGGGTCGCCGGTTCGAGTCCGGCCTAGGGCATGGGTGGTTTTAATTAAATGTTGTGTTCGTTTTGTTTCGTTCTTACAGAAGATAGATTATAATCACACTGAAATGAAATGTATACATTGTGAGATACACACACGTTGAGCTGGCTGTATGGCTAAAATGGCCAAATGCCATTAAAAAAAAATTGTTAGTAATTATGAATCATTTCCTTGCAACCATTGGCGTAAACCAACTATTGAAAAGAAATAAATCTCCTATTTGTGTGAAAATAGATTTAAATTCAAAATTAAAAGCCCTTAATACAGAACTATCGGCGCAGTCTTTATGCACAGTGTGTACTTTGCTCACAATTTAAAATTGCAATCTGAAAAGCTTTTGCGTGTAATTATTTCTGAAGTTATGGATCTAGAGCAGACAGAATAGAGAAACTGGAAATTCCGACTCCGGCCGAACTAGTGTTGGTAGTACTGATACTAGTGAATGTGGTACTGACATAGAGGATGAATAAAAAATTATGTCACCTATAGAGATACATTTATGAATCATTATTAACACATATGATTTAGTAAGATTTAAAACACACATGTAAAATGTAAGTTCCGTAAATAAAACTATAATTTATCAAATATATTGTTTAAAAAAAAAAAAAAAAAAAAAAACCAAGGGTGCTAAGTTTTTTTTCATGTTTTTTTCACAAATCTGATAAAAACATTTTTTTTTTTCAATTTGCAACACTAGTCATGGCAAAGAGTGACGACCCTCGAAACTCAAAAGTCTAACTATGAGAGAGGTCGGAGAATTGGCGCTTTTGAAATGGGTGCGTCATAGCCTGAAATCTCCCGAAGGATTGGCCGTAGTGTCAATATACAGACTTGAAACATAATGGATGAAAGAAGGCTCTAGTACTCCTAGAGCAGACACAGGTCGATACAGAAGGACAACAGCACGTGATCACCGACAAAATTGTGTGGGTGGCTGTTGATGGTAGACGGCTGATTGACTATATGAATCATAATGTTGTATCTCCGACCCACCTACTGTGACCACAGCACATGTTGAGACAAACTGTAGTAGACAAGTTAGCACTGTCAGTCTTACCACACTGGAGTATCCTATTACGATGGCTCTCTTCCTCTCGTCCATTTCCTGGCCGCACTTGATCGCCATCTTGCAGGACAGTCTGGAACACACAACACATTTAATAGCAAGAGGCTTAATTCTCTAACAACGAGGTGGCGATTTTAAGGTTAATGACTCAAATAATTTGTACTCCAACCTTAGGAATCGCTAATTCTGTCCGCGTTATGTTGACAGTTAATCCTGGAAATAAATATTTAAACAGTTTCTTGGACTACCCCCACCCTGTAGAACATATATACATTGGCTCTGAAACATACATCGCGCATCGCAAAATGCAGTTGCAATCCCAATTTAAAAAAAAAAAAAAAAAAAAAAAAAAAAAAAAAAAAAAAATTACTTCTATTTGTAAACAAACCATTGTAGCTGGTCATTTTGGTTCAATAATATTGAAACTCGCTCTCCAACTAGCAGTATCTTTGCTTGAATTGACTACATAACAGTGTAACGCAATCTTTATAGAGAAAGAAAAAACCAACGCATACAAAAAAAAAAAAAAAAAAAATATTACACTCGAGTGCCGAAAGGCATGGGATGGGAAGATCAGATATCCAGATCGCGGTAGCACGGCGGAAGAAACGTAATACTGTGCCGTGCAGTTCGGGACTTTCATTTGTACTGTCGCGTCTCGTGCGAAAGTTTTTCTGGCTTGATTATCGCCGTTCGACATTAATTAATAGGCTATGAACGCGTGATGGTAGTTGGCGCTAGGGATGGCGATTCTTTCCGAAAAAAATCGTTTCTTGAATCGATTCAAATCGAAACCTGATAAATCGATTCACACAAAAATCGAGGTCATAAAGATCGATTTTCTAAAAATCGATCTATTTTTCGATTTGCTTTTCGAGATCGTATTTTCAATATAAATCCAATCATGGAAAACAAAAAGGACACCGTAATAATCGATCTTTTATCATTTTTAAACTAATTAAAGTTTATTTCTACAACTAAATCAAAGTATTTTATATTTACTGTATACTTGTGTAATGTCTGTGATTAATTTTAATGTGGACTCTTTTCGAGGTTTGATATTTGTACTTCACGGTCTTTGATGAAGCTTTGGGAAACGCGCGGTCGTCATTTCTATCAGGATTAGGGGTGACTTGGTCCAAAAAATCGATTCTTCGATCTCAGATAGCCATGCCTAGTTGGCACATGACGTACAGGGGAATTCCTCGATCCACAGTGTCGAGAACGTGCCGTGAATATGTAAGTTTACATTATCTCCCGCTTTGACAACGCAGAGGCCTACTAATTCTACTTAATGACTGGGACCAGTGACGTATGATAGACCTGTAACAGTGTAACGCAATGTTTATAGAGAAAGAAAAAACCAACGCATACGAAAAAAAAAAAAAAATTACACTCGCCGTCCGTTTTATGTGTCAAATTTTGCGCATCTTTTGGTTTGTAGGAAATTTGCAGTATTTTCGTAGGTTCTTAGCTGCCACTTGAACGAATATTCACGAAAGCTAACACCGCCTGATGGAACTTTCTCCAAACATTACTCACCTCCATTTCGCCATTTCGTCACAGATGCCAATCGCTTTGGTGACGTAGGCCTGAACAAAGATAACGGAGTACCTCTGACGACAATGCATTTTTGCCCGTCATCCAACCGTACGTTTTTATCTCGGGCTCTTTATTTCGTTAATTTAAGGTCTTTTGGGTACCGTTAACCGCGATGATTTTCAGGAACAGAATCATATAATTAGTGCATTAACAGAACAAGTAATATTCGTGGATCTGCCGGCTGCTAGGCTTTGGAAGCCAAGTGGCCGTAGATATTTTCAAGCTTTTTGAAAGGTATTTCTGAGCATTGGTTTCGAAGTATGATTGGTCCCTCACATGGGCGAGGGGCAAGGGGGGGGGGGAGCCTAAACGAAAAATCAAGTTGCCTTCAGTACGCTTCGACGAGTGAAGAACTGGCTCACGAGCACTATGGGAGAGGAAAGATTAACTGGATTATGCCTGATGAGAGTGAACAGAAAAAAAGAGATGGAAACATTTTTGGAGTTGGATTTTTTATGATACCCATGAAACTATGTAAATCAAAATCTCTTCAACTCCATACTAAACGTATGGTTATTTTAGAAATTTTACTTTATGAACGTTTTTACATAGTTTGAGGTAAAGTAGTTCGCAGTTACAAATTCGCAAATAATGAATCTGTGACAGACGGACTAAAGAATTATTCCCTGAAGGAATGCATCTTTAATTCTGAGGGACGAACAAATATCGAATCGGTCAAATTCGTGCCAATTTTGTAGGACTACTTTGGAAAAAAAAAGACACTCACGTTATATGCAGCAGGTACTTAGCAAAAACCGAACGGGATGGATGAGCGGTTAACGCTCTGTTCTCGCATTGGGAGGACGCAGGTTCGAATCCGCGTCCGGGCATATAGATTTTGGTTTTCCATGGTTTCCCCAATTCACTCCAGTCGAATGTCGGGATGTTTCCTTCAAAAAGGCCATGGCTGAATTCCTTCCTGTTCCTTGTCTCCAGTCCCATCCCGCCTCTAATCACCTTGACGTCGACGAGGCGTAAAGCACTAAGGGAAAAAAACCCTAACTCAGATTGACCTTAGGGTCATCCATAAATTACGTCCCGGACTCCCCCCCCCTTTTTTTGAGATCTGGTTACACCTCACTTTTCGACGAAATTTCCCCTAAAATCGCCTTTCGCGTCATTTGTAGACCATTTTTTTTTAACCTCTACAGTCCATTTCAGTTGACCTCCTCTCTCTTTTTATTTCACCTCACGTAATTTATGGACGCTCCCTTAAGGGAATCAAGATAGGTATCACCTACCCCCAGCACCCGTAGCAGAAAGAATTAAGGTTTAATGGAATGAATAATAATGTATCGTTAGTTTCAGCTTAATAACTGGAATCAATCATTAAACTGATGTCGATTGTTTACAACTCCCGGTGAACACGCCTCTATTGTTTCCAAAAAGCAGTAAAGAAACAAATATACAGTCGCCTGGACATAAAGACGGGTAGCAATTTGGCCGTGGCGTTTGGAAGGAAACATCCCGGCATTCGCCTGGAGTGATTTCGGGAAACCATGAAAAGCTCAAATCTGGATTCGAACCCGCGTCCTCCTGAATGCGAAACTCAGCGTTAGCACTCAGCTCATTCAGAACGGTGGAGCGCGGTTGGACACTTCACAACACCATCGCTCTGTGATAGGTTAAGCTGGTTAGTGACAGGAAGCGTTGCGTTACAATTCGGGAACATGGTTTGTTTAGTAACATACGAGACAAGCATTACCGTAAAGTTGGCAGTTTCTGCCACATTATCTAATTAATTATTGTAACAAATGCGCGGACAGCACTTACTGTATTAAAACCTGTTGGGCTGAGCTCTTCTCCCTGCTGCGCCTGCTCCGTTCCCTCGGGAGAATGTTCACACTCTGGACTGTGCGTTGGACGGAAGCTAGGAAGAGAGCCTCCAGGATTACCAACCTCTGCGCGACACAATCCCAGGCGGAATGCGGAGCGCCATATCGTTTGTATTTATGGCACAATCACATGATAATTAATCCAATATGTGAAGGGGGAGGAAAATCTAATAATCATGGGTGACTGGAATGCGATAGTGGGAGAAGGAAAAGAGGGGAATACTGTAGGAAGTTTTGGTCTAGGAGAAAGAAATGAGCGAGGAAGCAGGTTGCTAGAATTTTGTGAAAGATATAAGCTATTGGTGGCAACACACTGTTTCAGAACCATGCAAGAAGAATATACACCTGGAAACGTCCTGGGGATACAGGCAGACATCAGCTAGATTATATCATGGTCAAACAGAGATTCAGGAATCAAGTTCTAGACTGTAAATCGTACCCAGGAGCAGACATAGACTCTGACCATAATTTGATAACAATGAAGTGCAGGCTGAAATTTAAGCGAATAAGGAAGCAGTATAAACAGAACAGACTGGATGTGAATAAACTGAAACAATCTAGCACGAGAGAAAAATTTGCAGAAATGGTAGACTTAGGTCTAAGAAGTAACTCTGAAAGGCGCTCAACCGAGGACGAATGGAATGCATTAAAGACCGAAATAATGAAAACTGGTAAAGAAACATTAGGATTTAGGGAACAAGCTGCCCGAAAATCTTGGATCACATACAAAATTTTGGAGCTGATGGATCAGAGGAGAAGGTACAAAAATGCTCAGGATGAAACAGGAAGAGAGCAGTACAGGCAATTTAGAAATCAAATAAACAGGAAATGCAAAATAGCAAAAGAAAAATGGCTACAAGAAAAGTGTGAAAGAAGTAGAAAAGGAAATGGTCGTAGGAAAAGTAGATATTGCATATAGAAAGATCAAACAGAATTTTGGAGAAATGAAGAAAAGAGGTATGAACATCAAAAAAAAGCCGATGGGAAACCTCTTTTAAGCTCAGACGATAGAGCTAACCGATGGAAGGAATACATTGAAAACTGTATGATGGGGACGAATTGAACAATAGCCTATTGGAAAAGGAAGGCGATATCGACATTGCATCACTTAGGAGTTCCTGTTTTGAGGAAACAATTTAATAAAGCTCTGAATGACTTGAAAGCAAATAAGGCAGTTGGAATTGATGAGATCCCTGCAGAACTTCTTAAATCCCTACGAAAGATTATTCAAGCTGATATCAAAAACTTGTGAAACAGGAGAAATTCCAACTGATTTTAATAAAAATATCATCTTCACACTTCCAAAGAAAGCAGAAGCCGACAAATGTGAGAATTATCGCACCATTAGTCTAACATCTCGTGCTTCAAAATTACTGACCAAAATAATATACAGAAGAATGGAAAGGGTAGTAGAAGAGATAGTAGGTGAAGATAAATTTGGGTTTAGGAAAAATCGCGGTACAAGGAAGCAATTCTGTCTTTAAGATTAATGCTTGAAGGGCGGATCAAGAAAAACAAAGACACTTTTATGGCATTTGTTGATTTAGAAAAAGCTTTTGATATAGTTAGGTGGGAAAAGATGGTCAAAATTTTAAAGAAGTCAGGTCTAAAGTATAGAAATAGAAGAATACTCTATAAACTATATAAGAATCAAGTGGCTATAATAAAAGTAGAGAATCACGAGAGACATGCATCAGTTAAAAAGGGTGTGAGATATGGTTGTAGTCTATCCCCATTAATATTCAACTTGTATTTAGAAGAAGCAATGCAGAAAGTCAAAGAAAAATTTCCATGTGGTATAAGTTTTCAGGGAGAAAAAATGAGTATGCTACGATTTGCTGATGGCATTGTCTTGTTAGCAGAGAGGGCTGAGGATATTGAGAAGTTACTGAATGGCATGAATAAAATACTGAAGGTGGATTTTTGACTGAATATAAATCAAAGCAAGACAAAAGTGATGAAATGTAGCAGAAATGGTACCAATACTAGTAGATTAAATATAAAAATAGGATCGGATGCAATAGGAGAAGTAAGTGAGTTCTGTTACTTGGGAAGCAAAATTACAACCGATGGCCGAAGCAGGAATGATGTTAAAAGCAGAATAGCACTAGCAAAAAGAGCCTTCATTAAAAAGAGAATCCTTTTAGTTTCAAATATTAATCTAGGAATTAGAAAGAAGTTTCTAAAACTCTATGTGTGGAGCACAGCACTTTACGGCAGCGAAACATGGACTTTAGGGACACCGGAAAGATCGAAAATTGAAGCATTTGAAATGTGGCGCTATAGAAAAATGCTGAAAATTAGGTGGACAGACAATGTAAGAAATGAACGAGTTTTGGAAATGATGGGTGAGAAAAGAAGCTTACAGAAAGAAGAGACAGGATGGTAGGTCATATTTTGAGACATGCTGGATTGGTTAATTTGTTAGTGGAGGGAACAGTCGAAGGTAAGAACTGTAGAGGAAGACAGTGATTAGATTATATGAAGCAGATAATTGAGGACGTGGGTTGTAAGGGGTATGTAGAAATGAAGAGGTTAGCACAGGATAGGAAAGAATGGAAAATTGCATCATACCAGTCGAAAGACTAACGGCAGTAAAAAAAAAAAAAAAAAAAAAAAAAAAAAAAAAAAAAAAAAAAAAAAACACATGCAATCTGTAAATGGTTTGAAACTATGTGCCATTGTTTAAGCGTGTTAGAGCTCAGGGATTCTACGATAACGGTGACGCCGCAATTTGATGATGGATTCTTATGTAATTCGACAAAACAAATAGAAAGGAAAGTTTCTCTTTTTTTATTTCTCGCTTAGTTCTCGAGATATCGTATCTCAAAATTGACGTGGTTAGCTTGAAATTTGGTATGGGTAAGAAGAAAAATTTCTCCATAGCAAAAATTTGATCCGGCCTGGACTAGAATATTATTTTTTTACTGTAACCACCATATCTACGCGGTGGAAATGCTCTATAGGTGTTTTGTTTTCTTCCTAGTGGTTGTTGTTAGGTTGAAATACGGCCTGGACCGGAAGAAACGCCAACAAAAATCACAAGGAACTATACCTATAACTGATTTTTGACATGCGATATCTCGAAACCAAGCGAGACATAAAAAAAAAATTACTATTTATTTTCGATTTGTTTCATCGAGTTCTATAAGAATTCTTCATCAGACTGTGACGTCACGGTAATGATAGAACTGCCTAAAGGGAGCGTCCATAAACCACGTAGCTACATTTTGGCCTTCTGTGAACCCCCCTCGCTCCATCCCACGTAGCCCTACGAGGCTTTTGCCTCTACCCCCCCCCCCCTCGTCCCCTCGTATCACCCAGCTTTTTTCCCTTTTGATTCCGGAAGTCATTTTGTACTTATTTCTCGTGTCAGACTATTGTACATTACTTAGAGAGATAATTAAATGATGGTAATAAATATTCACATGCTGTTGTGAGTTCTGATCCTCATTTTAACTGTGAAAAATGTTATGAAAGGAAAGCTACTTGGCCTCTCTCGTAACCCCCCCTCCCCCCCACGTAGCCAGCCCCTCCCCACCCCCTCTGAACCAAGCCACGTAGTTTATGCACGCTCCCAAAGCTCCGTAACCTTATTTGGTGGAGGTACAACGGCCCGTGGTTCAGCACTCATTGCTGACGGTCTAAGGCCTTTTCGAGAACATTAGGGATCATCCATAACCCACGTGCACCCATTTTGGCCACCCGACTCTGCCCCCACGTAGCCTGACGCTACTTTAGCCTTGACACACCCCCATCCCCCTGTTGCATAACCTTGTGTTTTGTTCGTCTTATAGCTATTAAGAATCAATCCTTTATATTTCAAACAATTCCTTAGTTTTTTATCCTCAAGGAACTACATTGAAGTCATCTCGTACCCGAAAATGCAAGTTTCTTTTCACGATGTATAGTATTCTTCTGGATATTGCGCGCCAGTTCCTCAATTGCGATAGGATCAATTTTTATGAATAATTGTCACGCCGATGGAATTGAATTTGTTGTTTTATTTCCTGAACGCGTTTCGCTTCATTCTCTGAAGCGTCTTCAGCGGTTCTGAATTTTTCATTAATTAATTAATTTTATTTAATTGCAATGGAGCGCACGCTCAGGTGGTAATTTCCCTACACGCCCATCTTCCCGTTTTCCTGCACCCACCTACATTTGCCCTTGGTATGACCGGTTCTTGTTGAAAAAATCCTTTCAACCCTAATAACCTTACGGTCGAATCCCCGTCCGGGCATTCAGATTTGGGTTTTACATGGTTTTCCCAAATCACTCCAGGTGAATGCCGGAATGCTTCCCTCAAAAGGCCATGGCCGAATTCCTTCCCATTCCTTACCCCCCATCCTTTCCCGTATCTAAACACCTCGCTGTTAAGAGACGTTAAGCTTTTTTTTTTTTTTAAAAAAAAAAAAAAAACTTACCGTCGACGTTCGGGAAAGAATGAGCGCAAAAAATCTTACTTGCAAACGACGTTTATAATTATTTTTAGAATTTTCTCACATTTGCTTGTAATTGTACAGTGTTTCAGCATCAATTATGTCTGTACCAGCAGTTTGCATCACAGGTGTTTGTCGCATCTTTATGAATAATTTCGTATCACTTTCACTGGACTATAATATATTGATTTCTGATGGCTTACATTTGTTTACTGTGTGGTGTGCATCGATGATCGGCTTTCAACCTTGTACATCAAATCATTGAGAAGTCTCGACGAACAGAACGCTAATTAGTATTTGAAGTCCACGAATTAAATGGCAACGATAAGAAAATTTTAAAATGTTACTTTAGTTTTCTAAGATCTTTTTCAAACTTTATTTTCTGTTACATCATGCTGTATTTACTGACCTCTTTGTTCATTTTAATTTTTCTGAGAATTATTTAATAATTTCTTACATTTATCAATGATTCAAATAACACATTTGCAAAGAAACATTGTATCAAGGTTTTTTTTCTGGTATTAAAAACCAAGTAATTCCTCTGTCACAAGGTTTCTATCAATTGAAGGGTAAGATTGTGATAAATAAAGGTGTCAGATTCCAAAAAAAATGACTTATTATCTTTAGCTTTATTTTTCTTTGATAAGTTTGAAAAGAATTGATCTTTCAAAGATTGTTTATTTCAATGTTTGTAATGCTTCATCAAGTCAAAAAATAATAATAATAATAAAAAAATAAAAAAATACCATACGCTCATTCCATACGCAAAATGAAAAGAACGTACGGTATTACTAAGAATTTTTACAACAAAAAGTGCCTGTCTAAAAGCCTTAAAGTAAGACACTATAAGACAGTGGTGAAACTGGAATGTCTCTATGTAAGTGAATGCCTGGTATTAAATTATAAACTGGATAAGCTTGAAGTATTGGAAGGGAGAATTATAAGTAAAATTTTGGGTCCATTGAAAAATACAGTACTATCGAAGTTAAGATCGAATGAGGAAATACATCATAACATTTAAAAAAAAATAACATAATTATTCAGAAAAAGGAGAATGATAGTTTTTGGACACATCAATCGCATAGAGGACACCAGGCTGACAAAAAAAAAAAAAAAAAAAAAAAAATCAAATACTTTTGGGAGAAAAAAAATCAACTATAACCTGGATTCAATAGATTAAGAAAAATTTGAAACGAAATAATGTCAGTGAACAGGACGCTATGGAAAAAGAAAATTTTCGAAAGCAGATTTCCAATATGGTAGGATTCAAAGGTAGAAAGCAGACGAAAACAGATGCAAAATGGTCTGAAGAGAGAAAGAGAAAACACAGTGCAATAATGAAGGAGAACTGGAAAGGAAAAAAAGAAAAAACAACAGGAGAGAAATTGAAATTGGCACGTAGTCCCTAGCTGGCCATAACGAAAATAAGAAGAAAGAAAAAAATTATCACAAAGTTACCCGCCCTTGCGGTACGTATTTTAAAATGGACGGACACACTAGTGCGTTGAAGTGTCGCTTGCGAACTTGATTAGCGCATGCCAGCGATGTTTCGTACCCGTCAGACGTATCACATAGATTATGATTCCTCTGAACGCAGTGTAAAATTTCACAAGCAGCTTAGAGTCAATCAATTTGTAGTAAAAGTATTACATACATACTTCCGAAGAAATTACAAGCTGATAAATGTGAAGGAACCCAGATTACACATAATATCTTTGTGGTATGACCGATTCTTGTTGAAAATATCCTTCCAGCACTAATAACCTCACCGTCGACGATCTGGAAAAGAATTAGCACAAATCTTATTTGCAAACAACGTTTATAATTATTTTTAGAAAAAAAAAAGGAATTATCGGGAAATGGGTGAAGATCAAGTACTCAAATAAATTTCATTCAAGGAATGTACTTTATTAACACTTAATATTCATATCAATATAACAAGACACTCAAAAAATTCTTGTGTAATGTTTTATTATAATTTAGTATACAATAACTAAATATAGTATGCAATCTTGCATGTGACATATTTTACAATGTCTATAACCAAATATGTTCTTGTCGTTTCATAAAAGAGGTTTAACACGAGTGAATTAGCGAAACGATACGATAATATCCTTGCTCTTATAGTACCCTAGTAACACTAAGATTAAATATGATCGTTTAGACCAGGGGTGGACAACCCAAATGATCTTGTGGGCCACTTTGCATTATAACTCCGCGGGCCGCATATAAAATCATATATAACCATATTAGAGTTAGGCCCACTACAGACATTTTTTTTTTAGTGAAAAATTGAAACATAATGAGTTATTATTATTGTGTTTACTATTATTGTTACATCTAAACATAGATAATATAATAATAGTGACACTAAATGCACATCTTAAAGAAATATATAACATATAAAACATAAAAAACATATAACGTATAAAATGATATATAAAAAATATAAATGAAATAAATTTTGAAAATATGGATGCAAAAATAATGTATTTTTAATACATTTGTTTTCAATACTTTGGCTATTATAAAATAAATATATTTTGTAAAACTGTGATGAATCTCGCGGGCCAGAAAAATATACAAGGTGTGCGGGTTGGCCATCCCTGTGAAACAGCCCTAATACCTGAATTTTGAATAGCATTGTACTGTATGAAGTATTTGTAGTGAGCTAAAGTTTTCTTGAAAGTGATTTGGTATGTTTATTTTGTAAATTCTTGTAAATCAGTGTATATAGACTTTGTTTTATGTAAGAAAATTATTTAAAGTCCATTTAATATGTTCAAGAACCGAATGGTGCAAGAGATTTTCTTAAATGTTTGTAATTACATGTATTAATGTAAGTTACGATGTCTACAGGACAATTTTCTACAGTTTGAAGGGATTTCTGTAAATAATTTTGTATTTAAATATCTCTAATTACCATTTCTGATCATTTTGTAATGTTGTTAAGTAATTTTGTATTAATTTCGATTGTTTTTAATATGTTTGATTGTTTGAGTGATTGTTAATGATCGAGAAATATCGGGCGGATGCCTTTGAAGAATTCTCGTAATTTCGATAGAGACTATATAAACAGATCGGCTGGACAGAGCAGTTAGTAGTTGACAACATTCAGTGTTACAGAGAGTTTCATTCAGAAATTATCTTTGCGACTATTCAGAAGTGCATCTCTGTATTGTATCTATGCTTGTGAACATCGCTGACTTGTTGTTTTGATCAAAAATAAACAAACATCTTCACATAATTTTTTTGTGGACTTTTTAATTAATTGATCAGTAATAAAACCACCGAAGAACCTTAATACCTGGTTTAGACTGATACAGGGAAGTCATTTTCTCTGTTACGATTTACGAACTGCCAATGCCGATGTCACTAGAGATAATATTCACATAAGTAATTTTAATGTTTAAGTACAACTGGCAACATTTACTAAAAAAAAAATCACTCGATTTTAACCTCAAATACATAAAGTATAATATATAAATGTAATGGTTAATGAAGTAATGGAAACATTAGAGGCAGTGATGTTTTGTGCCACTGGAAACATTTTATTCCGTGTAAAAGTGAACATTTTTACAAAATCTTAAATAATAATAGACGTTCAAAAACATTCAGTCTTTAGCTGGCCTGAGCATTTTGGTACAAGCTGTACCGTGGTCCAGATTTTTAATCTCCAAATCTCTATATTTTTCAGTCTTAAGAATGGTTTGTTTCTGCCTACAGTATGTAATTATTAATTAATTAACTTATTTTTACGTCTCTTGGCAAATATGATGGCACGAAACACATAGAGTTTGTATATCGAAACCTCTTAGAATCGAAAAGGTACCAGAGACCTCTCTTATAGTTAATTCTCTCTCTTAGGAGTGTAAATATAAATGTAAAGTAAATCAACAGTTTTGTTTCAAAAAGTAATATTTTCTGCGCTTCAACAAGCCACTTAGTAATTTATACAAATACAGAAGAAAGTTATTTACCCACATCAATAGCGGGGGTAACAGTCTTGAGTTAATCAACTAAAGCAACTCGTTTAAGTACAAGATGTGTCAAAAGTTGATAAATTTCAATACGTAAGAAGACGAAAGGGTTAGAAACACAGTGTATTACCCTCTTTAACCAAATGCCAACCTCTCGTTTTCATGGTAGCCCTACACTCGGTATCCTCGAATGGATATATGAAAAGTGAACGATTTGCAGTATTAGGAGTCATCATCCACTGGTTGGAAGTGACCGCCTAATAAAAAGAAGTACGGAGCACCCCCTTAACCTTGGCCGTGGGAGTTGTAGAATGAGTAGATCGAAGATCGAAAGATCCGCTGCAGAAATTACAACTGGAGTGCCGTATCAGACAGGGGCGGATCCAGGATTTTGGTTTGGGAGGGGCTTGAGTGGACTGGGGGGGGGCTTGCCTTCAGTGGATTTTTGGTTTTTTTTGTGGGGGGGGGGGGGGCTTGAGTCGGCCATGGAGTAGTCTTTATAGCCTACTTGGACCTCAAATCCGTAGAGCTAAAAAAAAAAGTTACAATGTCGGGGGTGGACCGAGATAATTTGGGGGGGGGGGGTTTGAGATCCCTATTCCCCCCCCGGATCCGCCCCTGGTATCAGATATTAAAAAAAGACACAAAAAATAATGTTAGATATGTGATACGATTAACTTAATTTTCTCCGTCAAAGTAAGTTCATCCGTTTCATTAATTAGACCATCCATGCTTCTTTTGTAGCGATATATCCTATCATAGTCAGGAAAACAGACCATTACGTACAGATCGCAAGATTTTAAAAACCTAATTTTCGGCGACTACCAAGGATAAGCCCGAGTTTAAGAAACGGTTGCCACCCTCGGCAGCGTGGGGGCTAGAGTGCTAGCTCCGCGTACCGAAGGTCGCCGGTTCGAATCCGGCCGCGGGCATGGATGTTAATTGTTGTGTGTCTGTGTGAATGTCCTGTCCTTCCTGTGGTGTCCATACTTAGAAGATACAATATATAAACAATGGATGACGACTGATTCACTGGAGGCTATAATAATCACATTGAACTGGCTGTATGGCCTAAGCTACCGAAAGCCATTAAAAAAAAAAAAAAAAAAAAAAAAAAAAAAAAAAAAAAAAAAAAAAGTTTGGATACGCAACGTTTGAATCACCATAAACAAATCCCTGTCTACCTAGGTGATGTCCGCGTTTCGCGTTTACAAGGTGCGAGTTGGCTGGAACGAGTGTACTGTATTGGTGCGCGCGCAGCACTGGATAGTCCACTCTCCTCAGGTACAAGACAGACAGTCGACTGAGGATAGTGGACTCGGTTCACAACCAACTTTTGGCGTGCGAGTTCAACACAAGTATGGCGACAACTGACAAGTCGCGTAAGCGGAGTGAAGCAGAGACATTAAAATCATTAGAACTGCATGAAAGTGAGGAAATTCTGTGGAATATTAAGAATAAAAATTATAAAAACAAGGATTTTAGAGACTCTGCTATCAATAAATTGCTTATAATCGAGATACAGTTAGTCTTAAATGATGTAACTCTCTACATTTTCACCTGGAACTGCATTAAAAAAAAAAAAGGCTCTGAGGAATTCCACTCGTTTAACCATTTTCGACGTTTTATTTTGTTATTATTTGTATCATTCAACGTTATAATTAACAAATTAGCTATGATGTTAATTCCTTCTTGTAATATGGACGTACTTCCAAGAAGATCAGAGTTTACCACTAGAGAACTGTGCTGATAGTGCACTGTCTTCAAATTATTACTAGAATGCTAGTTCACTCTCTTTCCCCACCACCAAATCTCCAGCCAACTGGTGTTCCAGTCGACTCGCATTGTGTAAACGCGACCCGAACGGAACTACTGATCCTCTCAGTGCGGTTAACCACTGTCGGATGAAAAGGGGGGAAGGGGAGGCAAACCGGAATACTTACGCCGGGCGGCAACTTCAGGGGGGCGGCAAAAGTATGGCGCCGACAATAGGCCCGTTTACACGTACGCGCCAAACTGGCGGTTTGGAACGGCGCTCCGGATTGCCGCGCTGGAGCGTGAGGTTGGACCGTCGCTCCTGGAGCGTGCGACGAAAAATGGTCAACACTCCAGTCGCGCGCGCCAGGACTGCGGGTTGGAGCGTACGCGCCAAAAATGACCGTTATCCCGTGGCGCGTGGACTTTCCGCCGGGTTGGAAAGTTTTGTAGACGGTCCAGCTTGCAACACTCGGTTTTCAGGTCGTTTTTGTTAGTTGTGTTTATAAGTGTATTTAAAATATCCTCCAAAAGAAATGAAATAATCTGAGGAATATGAGAGCTGCTTTACTGTTTTTTTTTCTTTTTTTTTGGGTACAGAAAGAATTAAATAAACATAGTGTATATGGGCGGAAAGATGGCACAAAACTAGAGATCTATATGGACACATGCCTCTTTAGTGAGAGCAACGGGAAAATAAATGAACCAGATGATTTAAAAAATTGTCTACGAAACGACAGTTCCATATTTAACTACATTTTAATAATAATGATATTTCATTAAATTGCAATGGAGCGCACGCTCCTGTGGCAATTTCCCTACACAACTATCTTCCCCCTTTCCTGCACCCACCTACATTTGCCCTCTACAAATTCTAACTTTAGATTCTTTCAACGTTTTTGGTAAATTGTTCTTCATCTCCCTTTGTAGCTTATTCCAATACCTGACACCTTTACCTAAAAAGGTGAAGTTAAAATTATTATCTCCACAAATATCAAAACAAGACACAATCATGAGGAAGAACGTAACTGCAGAGTAATGTTAGCCTCCTACTCTTCGTTTTTTGTCAACTGGAATATCCCTCCAAGATTTGAAATTGCTTGCATAAATTTTTCTCAGTTCTTTTCGAATTGCCGTCGAGTTTCTTGAATCCTTTCAGTGACGAAATCTTTGTTTTCACTTTCACATACATTTACCCTGCTGAATTCTACTAACTAATCATATTTACAATTTTTTTTAATTTTTATTTTTGTAGTCATTTGATTTAACCTTCCACAAACATAGAAAATTTTTATAAAGTACTATAAATCCTTCCAAATTATATCTTGACCACATTTTTCAAGATTTAGATTTTTATCTGTCAAAGCAGGGTAAAGTTAAATAAAGTCACCCAGAAATTCGAACCAACAACGAACTTGTACTGACGCATCAAGACTGCAGACCGACAATGCACGTGTAAACACAAGGCCCCGTTAGACCTGCGCGCCAGATGTGCACATTCGGAGCGCGCGCCAGGCCTCTCTGACCACCGAGCATTTACACGTAAAGGATTGATGCGCGAGCCTGGAGCGTACGCTCCAAAACCGTCGGAAAAACCGTGCGTGTAAACGGGCCTAATGGGGGATAATAGGAGCGGTGACCCTCGGGATGGTGACAATGGTGGCGGCAGAATTATGTTCGAAAGGACGGAAATCTCTCAGTTTTTACCCTGGCTAGGAAAATTCATAGATCCGCTACCAGGTTAACGTGATGTAAGCCGCCTGAAACTGGAATGTAACAGGTCATATTACACTGAGGCAGTGGTTGGCTCGGCATCGCCTTCTGGGCAGAATATCGTAAGCAGGCAGATGAGGCAAGTAAAGGCGTCGGTGCAACAATTTCCCGGATTGTCCTGTTCGGGTTCTTCTTCGTCACTGTTTCTCTTCTGATCTATGTCGTATGACAGCGGACAGGCGGTCCTCACGACTGCAAACAGAAAAAATGGCAATTAGCATTCATTGGGTACTGCCGACAAAAGTGAAAACTTAAAACTATGAATGTCATACGCGCGACACGTCATACTTGTAATAACAGATATAGTAAATAATAATAATTCCGTGTGGACGTAATGACCTGGCGACCGTGTTTCTATTGGCTGCGCTTTCCGCCCCTGTCTTAGCCGCCTTAACCTAATCCGGTAGTGCTACCAAATTCAGGGGACCTAAACGTGGAATCCGAACAGTGGGGGCGCTAATGACCCGTCATCGACGCGCCCTAAAACCCAAATAACAACAACAACAACAACCGAACAGTGGAAGCATTCTGTCACACATCACATTTAACACAGCAAACTGTACCAGAGGTGAAGGTCTGGTTAAGGGTCTATGAAAATCCCCGCCGAGACAGGGATTCGAACCAGACACCTTAACCACTGAGCCACCAGACCGCAACAGATATACTAACAACATTAGCATGTCGGTAATGCGAACTCATAACATTTTACCCATTCAAAAATCGCCCAATGCGCCTGAAGAAGTTTCCACTATCATAATTATAATCAAACTAGCTCGTACCCGCGACTTCGTACGCGTAGATTAAGAATTTTTTTGTCAGAATTAAATATAGAAAGTTGTTGGTAACGAAGGATTGGTCCCAAACAATATCAAGTAGGAAAAATATGACAGAAAAGCTAACACAATATCATTGTACCGTCGAACCTGTCTCTTGAAGAGAATCGATTTCCAACATATTTCTGTCACCATTCGATAAGGTCTCAAAATTTCGTGACTACAACTGTTAATCATACTGGAAAAAATATCCTGTGCCCTTTATACAGATTTCCTTATAAAATTCCACCACAACGATATAGCCATTTAGTCGTCAAAACGTAACAAAAAGACAGAGACTTACTTCCGTATTTACAATAATATTACTGTGGTTCACACTCACACACTGACTGCGAACAACACCTGAGGGATCATTATAATGTAAAAAATACTACCTACGATTTGCCTTGCATTGCAGCCCTAACTTTCTAATATCTACAGTTTAACATTCAATCCGAATAACCTACGGCCCAGGCCTGACTCCTCCGATGAAAAACAATTTTTAAAAATCTTAGCCTCCACGGAGATTTGAACCGGAGACCACGACGTTCGTAAGCAAGCGCTTTAACCTCTGAGCTGCCAGTCCCCTGCACGGAAACACGATACGGAGACGTCCGTATCCAACGTGTCTGTCTATCGCCGTATTTCGAAGTTATGAGACAACATGTATTATTTATACAGATAATTTTTCAACCAAATGTAGACAGTATTTTTCTCATTGTTTCAAAGGATAAGTGTGCAAAGTTTCATCGAGATCGGATGAAAACTGCGGATTTGTACGAAGAACAAACAAACTAACAAACAAACAAACTAACAAACATACATTCATCTTTATATATAAAGATACAATTCCCAAAACTACCTACTTATCGTGGGATTTGAACCTGCGATAGGAAAGAGAATTTTTGGAAATAACTGCTTTAAACCATTGAGCTACCTTACTGCCTAGTTTTGAAGTATAAGTGTGCTAACTACTATCTATATCAGATAAAAACAACGGTGACAGAAATTAAGGAGGGGCAAAGGAGGAGAGGGTTTAGGTTTCTGTAAATCAAACTTCAACTTCTATTTGTTTTAAAGTATACGTCTGAAAAATTCCATAAAAATCGGATAAAAACAGTGTGTTTGTAAAAAGATTTTTCGAAAAGCGTCCTGCTCGCATAAAGTGCATCTACAAATTACGTGAGGTGTTTTTCCGGATTTCCTAACCCCCCCCCCTTCTGGTTGGTGAGACTTCGTGAGATCTAGTCCGCCCCCCCTCCCCCACTCTGGTGAGATCTGGTCCATTAAACCCACCCCCCTAGAAACCGCCGTCGCAACTTTTTGAGACTGTTTTTTTAGGTCTCACCCTTCCAAAGCTGGTTATACCCCCACTTTTCGACGAAATACTCCCTAAAATCTGCCTTCGCGTGTTTTGTAAACCCTTTTTTTTGTTTTTTAGCTCTACAGTCTAACAAAAATTTCCAAAACCTCAAGTGAGATTTCCGTTGACCCCCCTCCCCCTTTCGCCTGACCCCCCTATTTCACCTCATGTAGTTTATGGACGCCCCATATCATACGCGCAACAGGTGGGCGTGATCTGACGCGCACAACAGGTGGCTTCTTGCCAACTCAGATTTACCCCCACCCAAACATCGCTTGAAGTGACTACAGAAGTTTTCACTTCAAAAAATACTTTCCAACAAGGACTAAGGGTTTTTTTCAGTACTTTTATAAATTGATCACGCTTCTGAGATAGCATTTGTCTGAATCTCTTACTAAAACTGTTTCGCGAAATGTGTCGCATACAACTTGGGACATGCATAAACTCAACATCGAGAAGCCCAAGAAGGGGGTGTAACGAAATCTATAGAAAATAACGCTTTTTTATTATTAATTTACAGACAAAGAAAATCTCAGGTCAGAAATGTACTTACTGATGTTACCCAGTAATAATTGAGGCAACCATCTGTTTTTATTTATATGGTCTCCACTGACGATGCCCCCTGCGATGACCGATAACACCATCACAGCGGTAATGGGTAGAATCAACATCCCTTCGAACACCTTCACCACTAGCATCTTGTGCTTTTCCTGCAGAAACAAGCGCAGCATTAAACTTGGTGTCAGATATAAGGCACATGGAAATAATGAGAGGTAGAGTGAAAAAGAAAGAATTAAACATCAACAAAAACTATTGTTGCAAAAAAAAACCTTTTTCTGACTTGAAAAAAATGAGAAAAAATGAAAAATAATTTTTTTTGCTGGACACTTTTTTCATAACTAATAAATCTTAAATTTGTAAGGCATTTATCGTTTAATATGGCTGTTTTTAGAGTTTATACTAAGTACTTTTCTTAAATTTTAGACCAAGGTATTTTTATGGTTCAGTAGAAAAAAAATTACGAAAATATTGGCAACATTGACTGAAGTTTTCTTTTACGAACGGGGACTTCCCGAAGACGCTAGGTTGCGCGAGAAGGAATCTCCGTTCCCCATTGTTTGGTTTGATACTCGCTATTTGAACCAGAGCTGCCAGCCCTACGGATTTATCCGTAGGTCTATGGATCCTTTTTCAAAAAATTAGGAATTTTAAAAATATCTACAGTTTTTTGCCTCTTTTTATTACTTATTGTGCTTTACTTATATTCGTATACTTGTTAAACTCTCAGCGTTTAGTGATACTGATAATTAAATTGTCAGTAATTATGAATCGATTCCTTGCAACCGTGGGCGCAAACCAATGATTGAAAAGAAAGAAATCTCCTATTTTGTATTTAAATTCAAACTTAAAAGACCGTAATACATAACTACCGGCGCAGTCTTTATGCACAGTGTGTATATTGCTCACAATTTAAAATTGCAGTCTCAAAATCTTTTGCGTAAAATACAAGAACTACCGGGAAAAGAAAATGTAACTATTTCTGTGGTTATGGATCCAGTGGAGACAGAAGAAGAAACAGAAAATTCCGACACCGACCGAACTAGTGTTGGTAGTGCTGATACTAGTGAATGTGGTACTAACATAGAGGATTAATACAATTATGTTACCTACACAGATACATTTATGAATCATTAGGGGGCGTCCACTAACTACGTGAGGTGTTTTTCCAGAATTCCGGACACGCCCCCCCCCCTCTGGTGAGACTTCGTGAGATTTGGTCGGACCCCCCTCCCCCCGGCCTGTAAAATGACATGAGATTTTGACGGAGACCCCCCCCCACCCTACCAATTGACCTCTCAACTTTTTGAGACTTTTTTCTTAGGTCTCGTGCTCCTAAGGGTGGTAATACCCCCCTAAAGTCGGTTTATACCCCTCCCTAAAATAGACTTTTGCTTCATTTGTAGACCCTTTTTTTTTTAGCTTTACCATTCTAAAAGAATTTTAAAAAATCACGTGAGATTTCCCTCTTGGTGAGGTTTCTTGAGATTTCGCTGGACCCATCCCCCCACCCCCTATTTCACCTCAAGTAATTGGACGCCCCCTTATGTAAGATATTATACAATTCAGTAAGATTTCAAGCACATATGTAGAATGTAAGGTCCGTAAATAAAACTTTAATTTATCAAATATATTGTTTTTCTGGAGAGAAAAACAAATTTAGGGAAAAAAAAACAACGGTGCCAGGTTTTTTTTTTTTGAAAACGTTGAAAAAAAAAACATTTTTTTCAATTTGCAACATTAACTACGAGTGATCAGTCATCCATGGCAGTACTAAGTTGGCGATATTAAACAGACTTAAGACCTACCATACGTAGTAGAAGAGAGATATAAAAATTGGTGTCAGATGTGGGATACGAGGAAGCCATATGAGGAAGTGCGCGTAGATGGGCAGCATTAGTGAGTGGCCAGATGGAAAGAAGTAGCTAGTGCTCAGTGGAAGGGAAAAATTAAAATTGGTGTCAGATGTGGGATACGAGGAAACAGGCTGGCGGGACGAGGTAGGCAAAAGTGGAAAAACGGAAAAAATTGAACTTGCTGCAGAAGTCCAAAGTAACATGAGTTGGTCAACAGTAAGGTTCGATCTTTAGGACAAGTCATACAGTATATTGTCCTGCCTTCTTTTTAAGCTGAAGTGCTGAAATAAACACTGATTCAATGTTTCTGATTGTATGTAAATGCATATTCAGCCCATTTTCGTAGTTTGCATCTACATCTACATATATATTCTGCAATTCACAAAATTGTGGGTGGCAGAGGGTGCTCAGCACCTAAGCTAACTTCTTTGTTGTGCATTCCAATCTCGAATGGTACGATTGAAAAAATAATTCATATAAGAATCAGTGCGGCACCTTATTTCTCTAATCTTATCTTTCCTGTCCTTCCGACTCAAATAGGTTGGTGGACGAAGTATTTCAATACACTCAAAAGTGAAAGTGGGAGTACACATGTTTACCAATAAGTTTAAACGAAACGTGTGTCGTCTATCTACCAGAGACTCCCAGCCTAGTCTACTAATCAGTTCTGTGACGCTTTCATAAGGACTGTAGCAAGCGGTCACGAATCGAGCGGCTCTTCTCTGTACTTTCGCTATACCAAACGGATCCCAAATGGCACAATAGTAGTCTAAATGTGGACGCACAAGAGATTTGTACGCTATCTCCTTTGTATTTTCATTACAATTTTTTAAGACTCGACCTAGGAATTTTGGTCATATTTCTATAATACTTGTGGTCATATTTTGAGGAAATATCTGGTAGTTTTTTGATAGTACCAGGAATTCACTAGATATAAATGAGAAGATAATTATTCACCGAAATGTACTTGTGCTATACAGTTGTGAGGGAAAAGTAATTTTCACTGTGGTCAGAATTCACCAGTCCAGAATTAAAGTTTTATACATTTTCTTTTTTAGGTAAAGGTGACAGGGATTGGAATGTGTTACCGAGGGGAATGATGAATAACTTACCGAAAACGTTAAAAGAATTTAAAGTTAAAATTTGTAGAGGGCAAATATAGGTGGGTGCAGGATAGGGGGAAGTTGGGTGTGTAGGGAAATTGCCACCAGAGCGTGTGCTCCATTGCAATTAAATTAAATTTTATAAAAAAAAATTATTGTCACTCTCTAAACGTAATGTTCCGCCCGCCTTTTAATTTTGAGAATGCTGCAGCATCATGCCTGTGTCGATCCGCGTCAGTCAATATCTCAATGAAATATCCTCAGTCATCTCTAAGTCTACAGTGGATCAGTAAGTATACCTACCGCAATGACGAAAATAATATTTTCCGAAAGTGCGAAGTTAC
This sequence comes from Vandiemenella viatica, assembly GCA_031002005.1. NCBI lineage: Eukaryota > Metazoa > Arthropoda > Insecta > Orthoptera > Morabidae > Vandiemenella > Vandiemenella viatica. Next base: position 126,306,548 of record CM061918.1, read on the forward strand.
GTAAGGGAATTTAGAGAGTGAGTATTTTAGTACAGATGAAAGAGTTCTATTCTGTAAATTATCTGAAATTAATGTGACTTCAACAAAACGATTTAAAATATAATTTCCCAATGGTGCAGCGAGTGCACGGAATCAAATTATGCTGTCTACATAAAAGCGACGTAAAATTGAACATGTTTTGATGTATAGTAAATTTAAATGTTTGGTCATATTTTGGCATTTTTAGGTCATATTTACCCATTTTTACGTCATATTTGCCTGCATATTTCTCTATTTTTTGGTCATTACGATCCGAAGCCCAGTCATCATCAATAACTGACATATCACCTATCATACTTATAAACATAAACCAGCGCGAAATAGAAAGAATTGATTTTTTTTTATCTACTTAACGTCTCTTAACAGCGAGGTCTATAGAGACGGGTAAGGATGGGGGGCAAGGAATGGGAACGAATTCGGCCATGGCCTTTTGAAGGAAGCATCCCGGCATTTGCCTGGAGTGATTTGGGAAACCATTGAAAACCCAAATCTTTGTTTATGAGGTTACTCCGTAGCCAGAAATTCTTTTGGATCTAAAAAATAATCATTTACTTTTTATAGATCAGGACTGAATTATTCTTTCGTAGCACAACATTTACAGATCGAGGAACGTTTCCTCATCACGATATAGACAATCCAGATGTGTTAAATTTTTACACACTTCAAAATACATGAGAATGTTGATTCTATTTCTGTGAATAAAAGCAAAGAAACGATTTTTATACAGGAACAATCACCTTCGTCGCTAATTAAAATAAACGAAGATTGTGATTAACGGCTTGTAGTCCCAGATCTCCAATAAGTTGGACTACCCATCTTTGCATTCACCGTTGCTTTTATTTTTTGCAGAAAAAATACGGATCATTTCTTCGGCTCACCGTTATTGCGTTCTATCTTCTCTTTCCCTCGTTTTTCATTTTCTTCGTAGAATATTATTAAGGGTGAAGCAGTCAAAACCTCGGAATACTTTTTTTACGAGCATTTTTTTTTTTTTTTGTTGGAGGGGGATTGGTTGCTTAATTTTGGCGTAGGTGAAGCTATGGGACAATTAGAGCTAAACTCCAATTTACCCTTACTCATGGCTCTCATTACCCCACATGGTAAAGCTTTTGTTAAAATGTAAATATATATATCTTTATATATATAAATGAATTGCTGTTCGTTTGTCTCGTTAAAAATCTGGAATGGCTGGACCGATTTGGCTAATTTTGATCTTGAAATATTTGTGGAAGTTCAGGCAAGGTTTAAATGGAAAAATTGCAAGGAAAATACTGAAAATGACAATTCAATATTTATATATAACTAGCTGACCCGGCAATGCTCCGCTATTGCTAGACTTGAGTAAACATGCGTACACGTTAAACGAATGCATTTGAAAGTTTGTATTTAGTAAAAATTATATATTTATGTATACATTTTAATAACTGTTTCATTCAATTTCAAATTTATTGCAATAGTCTTTGTTGATTCCAATCAGCATATATCCAAAAAAGTCTGAGTTTGTTTTGGAGGTATACGCTAAACAGAGAAAAGTTGCCTGTGTTAATCAGTCTTAAGAGGGGTGAAATGGAAGAGCGGGTACAGGTCTGTAAAATAAATATAAACGTCATTTCACTTATTTTAAAGAATAAGTGAACAAACTTCCTTCAACATCAAATAAAAACTGTAGATTTTTGTGTTGTCACAAAAACTTAAAAATAATGTTTAAAATTCAAGTTCAAATTTCTTGGTCAGCAACGGTGCGATCGTAAATCTATCCAGTGCCGTTTGGCAGGAAATAATGTGTACTTTGTCTAATTTCCCCAGCGTTTTCGAGATAATTCCAAAAACTGAATGGTTTCAAGTGTCAATTTTTCTTAATTATGTTGATGGTAAAATTGGGTGGGTTTTCTAAACAAAAGATAGACATCATTTTTCTCTTTGCTTTAAAATATACATGTGCAAAGCTCCATCGAAATCGGATGAAAGGTGTGGGTTTGTATAAAAAATTAAGGGGTGGGATGCGTGAGAGGGGTTGGGTTTTTGTAAAACTAATGTCTACAGTATTTTTCTATTTTTTTAATGGTATATGCGTGCAAAGTTCCTTCGAAATCTGATAAAAAATGTGGGTTTGTGCAAAAGTTTGGGGGTGGGAAGGGGGAAAGGGGATGAGTTTTTGGAAACCAAATGTAGGCAGTATTTTTCTGTTTGTTTTAAAGTATATGTGTTCACATTTCCATCAAAATCGGATAAAATTTGCAAGTTTTTTTAAATTATTGGGTGTTATGGGAAGAGGGGGTAGTTTTTTGGAAATTTTATTTATTAGGAACCACCCCGGACACGCACTCGACAACTGACCAAAGTTTCACCATAATCAGACGAACGGTTTAGGAGCGCTTAGAGGACAAACAGACAGACAGACAGACATTGATTTTTATATAATACAAGAAGAAAATCAATGTTTGTTTGTCCTCTATGCACTCCTAAACTGTTGATCCGATTACTTTGAAACTTAGGTAAGTTGTCGAGAGCGTTTCAGAGGTGGTTCCTAAGAAATAAAATTTCAAAAAAAACCATCCCCTCTTCCCCATAACACCCCATAATTTAAACAACCTAACAGATTTTTTCCGATTTCCACCAAAATTTACACACGTATACTTAAAAACAAATTTAAAAATATTGCCTATATATTGTTTCCAAAAACGCAACCCCTTATCTCCCTAATTTAGACAAACCCACAGATTTTATCCGATTTTGAAGGAAATTTGCACATGTACACTATAAAATATACTATGAAATAAAATACTATAAAATATACAGAAAAATACTGCCTAAATATTGTTTCCAAATATGCAACCCTTCTTCCCCTTTACATCCCCTTAATGTTTGCCAGTGTACCTGGAATCACCAAAAACATTGCATAAACATGACCATTGTAGAAATTGAATGAAACAGTAATTAAAATTTAAATACAAACTTTCAAATTTATTCATTTAATCTATATGTGTACTCAAGTCTAGCAATAGCAAAACACACTGTGCCGTCTGTTTGTCAAACTTACGGCGACTGAGCTACAGCTTGTATTAAGTAAAAATGATGCCCTCTAGGGAGACTTTAACGAAACTCGCAAGTTTCTAGCACGCGATATTCAAATTATTCAGGATAGGCTCGTATTTCCCGTAGGCTTCCATTTCCCCGTTCTCTCCTACTTTGGCGTTTGTTGTAAGTGGGCACGAAAGAATACTCACCTTTCGTATGGCTCTGACGAGTAGTACATAGCTGAAAATATCGAGAACACCAGTAACGATCCCAGCGTAAAACGCGACGTTGTACACTGAAACAGAAATGGCATTGGATCAGCACCGAAGCAGCAAACCTTTATTCAGAACACACACAAAAAAAAAAAAAAAAAAAAAAAAAAAAAAAAAAAAAATTGTTTATGTAGTATATTGCGGGACAACAATCTCGATGGCCGTCGGATTGAATGTTAAACTGTAGATATCACAAATTTAGGGGTTCAATGCGAGGCAAATCGTAGGTAGTCTTGCAATGCTGTAGGTGTACACTTTTTTACGTTATAATGATCCCTCAGGGGTGATTCGTAGTCAGTGTGTGCGTGATCTCCAGTAATAATACTGTAGATGCGGAAGTAGGTCTCTGTCTTTTTGCTACGTTTTGACGACTAAATGCCTATACCGATATTGATGGAATTTGACAAGAAAATCTGTAGGAAAGGCACAGGACATTTTTTCGGTATGATTAACAGTTTTAGTCACGAAATTTTGAGAAATAACCGAATGGTGACAGAAATATATTGAAAACTGATTCTCCTCAAGAGACAGGTTCGATGGTAGAATGATATAGTGATAGCTTTCCTGTCATATTATGCCAACTCGGTGTTGTTTGGGACCAATCCTTCGTTACCAACAACTTTCTATGTTCAATTCTGACAAAGAAATTCTTAATCCACGCGTACGAAGTCGCGGGTATCAGCTGGTATTACAATAAAGACTAGGGAGAGTAGCATTTTGGTTGAAATGGCTGAGTGCAGGTCCAAGAGTTGAAGAATTACATCAGAACATCCGAGAGACGATTGTTAGTAGCAAACGTGGTGTCCATATGGCGGGAAACACTACTTTACTGATCGATTAACTTTTATTGGCAATACTCAGCATGAAAGAGATGTACTTACAAAGCTCGACCAGTCTAAGTATCAAGACGTAACACATACTGCTTGCCAAATAAATCACTCACCAAAGTTGAAGGCTGCGACGGGTGAAGAACATATATGACGAAATCAAGAATACACAATATTTCGGTTTTACACCTTTCTCATGCTGAAGGAAATGAGTCACGTGATTCGGGAGGTGGGCACGCACCAAATGGGGTCTAATAATAGAGGAAATTGCAATTGCACCTTATTCGATTGCCGGCTATGCATTTACTGAAGGTAACTAACTGTAAATTATTTCCTGTACCAATTCGTTTTTTTTTTTTTTTTTTGATTTTTTTTTTCCCTCAAAGAATTAGGTAATCGAACTATTCTCATAGGTTTCTAAGAAGATAACGATGAAACCTCTGTTGCTATTGCAAATAATCTAGGAAACTGTGTTGAAGATGTTGGTTTGGACTTAGATAATTTAGTTGCTTATGGTGTTGATAATTGCTCGCTAAATTTTTGGAAAAATAAATCTGTTTTTGTAATTTAGAAAATTCCCTTAAACAAAAACATTTAATAGCGGGTTCGTTTAAAAAAAAATTATGTAAGAATAATAGTTATTTTATTGCATTATTAATTATTTAAAAATTTTATGATTGTTATTTCAAACAATAATTTCTTATTTTTTAGTTTACAATTGTTATAACAATTAATTGTAAAAATAAAAATAAAACGAATTGCTCTGTAAATTTTACCTTTTCTAATATACATACCCACTCCCCCTTGTCGGCATTTGTCCGGCTGTGGAAATCTGAAAAGTTGAAAAGTTGGCAGCCCTAGCTTCAGCCCTTACGAGAGGCTAGCACACTATGTCCAGATAGTCTGGCTCGAAAAATGGCAACCTTCCCGCTTCAATTTCCGACCATCCACTTTCATATATCAGTGTAACAGATTTCTTATCTCTCAAGCTCAACACTAGCGCTGGCAAGTTAGTGAGATCAGTGAAGTAAAACACACATATATCGATTATTTCATCCTGATATCATTTGGCTGTCACGTATTTAAACAGTGAAGTGCAGCTGCCATACCGTTGCCGCGTACTTACCTTTGATGGTGGTGTGGTAGACGTCTTTCTGTTCCGGAGTAACAGCGTCTTCCAACTGTTCCTCGGTTTTTTGCTGCAGTTTGTAAATTCCGTTCAAGCAGAGAATCAACACAATCACGCTTACCACCTGCAAACATATCAGACAAGTCGTCTTTTTTTTTTGTTTCTAGACTTAAAAGCCAGACGTTAGCCTAGCCAACCATTTGTCCCTTATTTTAAACAACGACAATGTGGTGAAGTTTTTAAAATTTTGTAATTTGCCCGGTCTTCCCCCAAAATTTTTGGGCAGATCGGCCTGGGTTTTAGAATGGTTTAATCGTCTCTCTACAACCACCAATCCGCTAACCCCGGCAGCGTAGGGGTAGCGTGCTTGCTTCGCGTTGCAGGGGTCGCCGGTTCGAGTCCGGCCTCGGGCATGGGTGGTTTTAATTAAGTGTTGTGTTTGTCTTGTGTAGTCTATACCAGGAAGAATCCCTAATACATTGAGTGATACAATACATACTTGCAACCTACAAAATTACTTAGTGCTGGCTGTATGGCCTCGTAGACAAATGCCATAAAAAAAAAACAATCCATGTACTGTTTTTATCGTTTACAATTTTAGCCTGTTTTTGTTGAGTTTCACATTTTAAATCTGGCTGCACCCTTTACAGCCGCCAAGTTAGTTTGTTGTTTTAATGTTCGTTTAAGCTGGTTAGGCCCTTTCACAACCAACTAGCCGGTATTTGTAAGTTTGTTTATTTATGACCAGTTTACAGGCATTGTTTTAGTGTTTTACTTTATTCTGCTATCTGCGTGCCCGACCTCTTTACAGTCCGCTATGCAGTCGGTGGTTGATTTGCGTTTTAAGCCACATTGCCATTCCGTGTTTTAATCAGGGCGCTAATGAACCATTTGTCGACGCGCCCTAAAGCGCAAAAAAAAAACCTACAACAACGTTTCGGCCAACTTTATATTTCTTTAGGCGCTTATTTGATACCTGTAGAATTTAATCTGTAACGAGAAGGAGATTATTGTGGGGCAGGAGAGTGAACTAACATCAATCTGGTATACCACGAATGGGATTTGCCACTACTGTTTATCACGTTGGCAAAGCAGCAACATTATTTTTACTAACATTTTGAAAGATCGGATTTTCGACATTCAAAACCAAATTTCGCCACCGACTGCAGCTCTAAGATGTTTAAAGATGGAAGCAAAGTAAGATAAATGCAAAGAGGAGTCAGCTTATTAGATACACATATAAAAAATTAAAGGCTGATTATGATTATAAGGTGGGGAAAGAATTGCTTGTTGATTTTTTTTATTATTATTATTATTATCTTTTTTTTAACGTATTGCTTTACGCCTTTTCGACGCCGAGGTGATATGAGACTGGGAACAAGGAACGGGAAGGAATTCGGCCATGGCCTTTTTTCAAGGAAGCATTCGCCTGGAGTGATTTTGGGAAACCATGGAGAACCCAAATCTGGATGCCCGGACGGGGATTCGAACCGGTGTCCTCCCGAAAGCGAGGCCAGAACGTTAACCATTCACCCAACACGCTCGGTGGCTTGTTGAAGACTTGAAATGTACCGTAAATATCTTTGCATTACATTTGATAACAAGCTTAACCCAAATCAACATCGATTCAGAAAAGGCCGATACTGCGAAACACAACTTGCACTTTTAACTCACGACTTGTGCCGTATTATAGATGAGCAATACCAGGTTGATTTAGATCTATTAGACTTTAAAAAAAGCTTTCGACACTGTGCCTCACACTAGGTTACTTAGGAAACTTCTAGGCATACATGGGACTGGGTTGCAGACTTTCTGAAGAGCAGAACACAGTGTGTAGTTCTCGACGGTGAGCGTTCATCACTTACCGAGGCGAGGTCCGGGGTTCCCCAGGGAAGCGTGATAGGGCCTCTGTTGTTTCTCATATACATAATGATTTGTGTGACATAATAAGGGCGGTGAAAAGACTATTTGCCGAAGATGCTATCAAAACCCAGGAAGACTGTTTGTGTGACATAATAAGGGAGATGAAAAGATTATTTGCCGATGATGTTATCAAAACCCAGGCACACTGCACTTTGTTACAAGACGATATTATGAAAACAATTGTTTGATGTAAAGTCTGACAGTTGGAGTTAAACGCTAAAAAGTGTCAAGTCATGCGTGTAAGTAAAACTGTGACACCATTTAGCTCTGAATATACAATTAATGGTACTGTCCGTAGGACAGTAGATTCCGCTAAAAAACTAGGGGTAAAAATTCGTAATAATTTGTCGTGGAATGAACATACCGCAAGTGTAATTGGGAAAGCAAATCGTATGGTCCGATTTCTAGGTCGTAATTTAAAACAATGCACTCGGGAGGGAAATCGATTGCATATAAGTCACTATTGCGTCCTCACTTAGAATATTGTTGTTCGGTATGGGGTCCCCAGCAAAAGATCACACACTTTTAGTGAATCGCGGAGTAATATTAATATAAATAACTGGGCAGGTGGTAGGAAAAGGTTTCAAAATTCTGCACTTGTTGGAGAGAGTGATGAGGGGATGTACGAGAGAAGTAAAGAAATTGGGTTACAAAACTTTGATCAGACCATTGCTGGAATATGGTAGTGAACAATGAGACCCCCATTTTGAGTATCAAATACAGGAGTTGGAGAGGGTGCAAAAAAGGGCTGCCAGATCTGTTTCTGGAAATTACCGCAGAAGGAAAGTTATTGGTGTAAGAATTAAAAGTTATTAATGGAAGGGAAAATATTACATATCTTGCGTAACGGAGATAAGTGAACCAAAACCGGCATAAAAATTACTAACACAACATGCCAGTCGGCTGCGGCATCATTAGATGAGTCAATACTGTCAAAACCCCATTCTTATTTAAGTAAAACCAAGTTCTCATTTAACTTTTATTGCAATAGTCTGGATATCAATATTCATGAAATATACTGTCAAAATGAAATTAAAAAAATGAAAAGCTAGGAAAATTATTTTGTATTTTCCAAATAGAAAATATGTTTGGGAAAGTACTTCAAATAAAATACGAAATGCCTTTCAAATCAAAGTATTTTAAATTAAAAAAAAAGGTATTTCGCAATTTTGTATTTTCATTTGAAATATATTATGTATTTCAAATAATGCACATCTGTAGTGCAGACAATATGAATCCTGTCACCAGGTCATTACGACCACACGTGATCTTACCTTTAACAGAGTGAAGAATACTATTTCTTCGCTTTTGCTATACTTTTCCCCGTCCTGGCAGCGTTCCCTCGCCGGATTGCGGGAGAATCTGGAACACACAACACTCTGAACAGTTTGAACAGGAAACATAATAATCACCCATTGTCTAAGAATAAGCTGACCATTTTTAGGAAGCCCTACCCCGACTTCAGGAATGGCTAACTTTAACTTTTCCGAGCCCTGTTGTCTACTGTCCTGTGCATAGATCGTGATATATTGTGTTGGACTGCACACACTATACATAACATGTATACTTCGCACATCGAAAACTTCTGTTGTATTCGCAGAGTGAACTAAAAATTTACGTTTCAGCCAAACGGTTATGACCACCTGCTTATTAGTGTGCTGATGATATTTCATTTTCTAATATTCTAAAGTTTTCTACAATGCCAAGTTGTGTTGCATACGGTTTCACAAACAGACAAGATAGGAAACAACCTGGAATAAGGTTTCATAATATTGTACTCGTACTTATTGTTCTTGACGTGTCTGACAGGTAGCTGCAACATTAGGGTCTATCGTTATAAATTTATTCATTGCTGTCAACGGGATAAAATCGTTCTCAAATATTTGTTGCTGTAGTGTAGACAATCAGCATATGTTACTACTTTGCACATAAAAGGCTAGCCTTATCGTAAACAAGTGTTGGAAGTCTAATTTAAGCGGGTCAAGTTTACGTGCGATACAGTGAATATGGTATTCTGCGTGCTTTAGTCAAAGTTCAGTTTACACTGAAAGTGTACGATGAAATTTATTGTGATAATTTGTGCTGTGGGAACTATGAAACGTGATGAATCAAATGTTGTTGTTACCCGAAATTTAGTTCGCGATGCATTTCATGTGTTTAGGTGTGTCTACATAGTATGATTTTGTAAACAACAATATTAATGGAAATGTGGGTAAGTTGAAATGCAGCCTGTACCAGAAGGGACAAACAGTTTATTATTAGTTGTTAGTAATTTCATAAGCACCATGTTAGTGACACAACGTGTATCGCATATCACAATGTATACTACTCCCATTTAAGTTTCTGACTTTTGGGGACAGCATATCTCGAGAACTAAACGAGATACAGAAAATGTTTATTGTTTGCTTTCAATTTCTCTCGTCGTGTTACATAAGAATCTATTATCAAATTTGACTTTGGGGATAGTTTTCTTGTGAAGTTGAACCTAAAACACCTCACTTTTGAGACAGTATATCTCGAGAACTAAGCAGGATATCAAAAAAAAAAAAAAAATCTTAATTTTTTGTCTGCCTTGTCGAGTTACATAATAATCCATCATAAAATTGCGGTGCCACGGTTGTCTTATGATTCCCTTGAGGTTTTTGTGCATATTCCCCGTGTTTCTACGGCCAACCAATATGGCGACCTCCCCACCCCACTTCTCTCTACCCGGTTTCACTCCAGTGCGTGGTGAAAGTCCCTTGCGTCGTCTCCATATATTCCTCCCTCCATGCGCAATACAGCAGCGATTCGGCGTGGCATGGATTCGAAAAGTCCTTGTTAGGTTTCCGGAGTCGTCTGGCAGAGTCTGGAAGAGTCAGCTTATCAGATACACAGATAAAAAATTAGAGGTTGGTAACGACTACAATGAGGGAAAAGAATTGCTTGCTGTAGACTTGAAATGAAAATATCCTGGCATAACATTTTGATAACTAGCTTAACTGGGTTGCAAACATTGGCCAAGAAGTAGGAAAAGGTTTCAAAATCCTTCATTTGTAGGCGAGAGCGATGAGGGGATGCACGAGAGAAGTAAAGGGATTGAGTTATAAAACTTTGGTCAGACCATTGCTTCAATATGGTAGTGTAGTTTGGAGCCCACATTTTGAGTATCAAATACAGGGGTTGGAGAGGGTGAAAAAATGGGCTGCTAGATTTGTTTCTGAAAATTATCGCAGAACGCAGTAAGTAGCAGATATGATGAAAGAGCTGGGATGTGATTCATTGCAAGACAGGAGGAGGATGAGGAGGGTAATGGGAGTGTACAGGGCATATACTGGCGATGAGGCATGGAAAGATATTGCAATAGGTATGAAAAGTAATTCATGGAAGGGAAAAGATGAGTATGACCACAAGCTGGCACTCGATTTCAGGCACAAGGGTGTGGGAAGATATTCTTTCGTAGGTAACGGGGTCGGGAATTGCATGACTAATTGGTTGATGAATAATTTACCAAAAACGTTGAAACAATTATTTAAAGTTGACATTTGTGGAGGGGAAAAGTAGGTGGATGCAGGAAAATGGGATGAGTAGGTGCGTAGGGAAATTGCCACTGGGGCGTGCGCTCCATTGCAATTAATTTATATCTAGCAGCTCTGCTCCCTCTCCGGTTGTTTTATCGATTTATCGTAAATAAAAGAAGAGCCAACAAGTATTTTTGTTTTATTTTTGCGCGTGAGTAAAGTTACAGACGGATTGGTCACTCGAGTTTTTTGTGCTTAGTTTTGTTTTCAGAACAGCTTTAGTATTTTTCTGAGGTCCTTAGAGGCCATCCATATATTACGTCACACGAATTTCATGATTTTTGGACCCCTCCCATGTCACAGGTTGTCACATTTGTGAGATCCCCCCCCCCCTCCCCTGGTGTGACGTCACATATTTTGTAATTTTAAATTTATAAATTGAAACAGCACTTCAAAAATGATTTATGTATTTCTAGTTAAAAAAACACATCAACAATAAATCAAACATTTAAGAAAATATATATAAAAAAAATAATTGAATTAATGATACAAAATTGAGTTATCATGTGTCCATGAATTTTGAACCCATTCCTTGATACTGTTTATTATTGGCATAATAGTTACTTCATTCTTGATTTCGATAGTGTTGGGAACATTCGATGTGTCATCATCATCTTCATCCAACCATAAAGCATCGTCATCGTTTAATAAGCAAAGAACTTCCCTGTTTCGTCTAGCGGCAATGCTTTGTGGACGAATCTTCATGATGGGTAAAACCTCTAGTTGCCTCTTATGTAATTGCTTATGTTGGTTAGTGGCTTTGTATGATGAAAAATATAGTACACAGATGCCACGTGATCGTTTAAATAAGTATGCCTCGACACTGGGGCAATACGAGTCAAAAAGTGGTACAAATTATGCATGTGACGTCACAAAGTTTATGACACGTGCCCCCACCCCCTCAAGGTGTGACGTAATTTATGGATGGCCCCTTATATTTATTCCGTTGCCTCGCGAATACATTTTCATTGGACGGGGATAGCTGTAAGTTTATGGGTTTTTAACAGCCCAACCTATGCCGATACTAGAGTTACTTCCATATCGTCACCGCCCAATATCAGACGCTTTTGTGACGTAGGCCTGACCAAAGGTTCGTTCATGTTGGAGCTCCGATAACAGCCGTGAGCGACGCTGAACGCGGCGACAAAAACAGCGATCACTTCCTTTCTTTATGTAGTATTTATATTGGAGCTTCGACAGTAGGGGAATGTCCATAAACTACGTGACTCGGTCTAGGGGGGCGGGGCTGGCTACTAAAGGCGGGTTTACACGGTTCACTTTTCGCAATCGCTCCGCATTAATCACTCGCAGTGAAAGGAAAGTGGACTGTGTAAACAGAGAATCATCCAAAGTGACCATCCAAGATGGCGGATGAGATAACTTGGCTCGGGTTCAACTTTTCGTTCACTTTCGGTGTTTCACTCGAATGAAACAGTCAGATTACCTGGATCGATCGCCATCAGGGCCGCCGTAACCGGGCGTGCAAGGCGTGTATCGCACGCGGGCGGCACGTCGAGGGGGGCGGCAAAACGAGTGAATTAAAAAAAAAAATCTCAACGGCTGCTTCGGGCGGCCGGCGACCCTCGGGATGACAACAATGGGGGCGGCAAATAATGTTCGAAGGGGCGGCGATCTCACAGTTTTTTGACCCGGTTCGGAAAATTCCTAGATCCACCACTGGCTGTAGTTAGACAGGGGGCGGCATAATCGGTATTGCACGCGGGCGCTCAAACAGCTAGCGGTGGGCCTGTAATAAGGCCATTTGATTGTTACATAACGTTATTATTGACAGAATAGGTACTGTTGAACATCACCTTAAAGAAACTAACACTTTAAAATCATAAGAAATTGACACCAAGAAATATTGGAAGGTCAAACCAAGCTGCAGAACATAATCGCATCTTATTTAAAATCTAGTTTTGTTATAATTCGTTATAAATTAATATGAATATCATATTACGCGTTTAATTTTATATTTATAATTTAATTTACTCGTAACTGGAAAAAAATATCAAACTGGCTCCATATCTAATCTATGAGAAATCTACAAAATAGCGTATTTAAATTAAAACATAGAAAAAGCAACTCTCTCCCGACTCCAATCATAGAATATGTTTGAAACTGAATTGGCTAAAAATATTATTTTCTAAGTTTTTAAATTTAATTATTGTAAATTCTTTTTAAATCGAGTTCATTATTAATTTTGCTAATTATATTTAAAACGGATTTTTTTTCAACTGCAATAAATTATTCTTGTACTAAAAAATTTATTAAAATTTAAAAAATATATATATTTTGAGAACATATATATTATCACATTCATGCAATTATGTACCAAGTAACATATAACATTATGGTTTTTTTTTTTTTTTTTTTTTTTTTTTTTTAACTGCTCTTATGAATCAAGTTCGTGAAAAATTACTGAATGATCCAGGTACTAACGTTGCCGAAAAGCAAAGCCTGGATAAAAGAAAGACAGATACTGAACAGTAAAACAAAAAAAAACAGAGGTGAAAGATTTTTTTTTGCCTGCGTCATAGATAACCGAATTTGAATGCTCGGAATGGAATTCGAACCCATGCCCTTGCGGATGCGAGTCCGGAGCGTTACCGCTCGGTTCATTCAGAGCGTTGGAGCACACTTCCAAACAACGCTGTGTCGTACATTGGTATGAATTTAATGGTTCCTAAACATGGCGGACGAGAACTGAATTGGTGTCGGGAAACATGACCATTACGTTACAATTCAGGAACACGTTTTGTTTACGGACGTAACACAAAGTTGGCAGTTGTTGCCACAGTGCATAAATGCGGCACTTACTGTGTTATCGCTGGTGGGGCAGAGCTTGCTCGGCTGAGCTCGGCTTCCTGTGGTTCTACTGCCATTCCCTCGGGAGTAACGACTGAGACACGTGTCGGTTGGGAGCTGGGAAGAAGGCCAACAGGCGTACCAACCTACCCGCGACACAGTCACTGGCGGCATTCCGGGCCTAAAGGCCGGTCTACACCTAACGTCCTGACGGACATTTTTACTTGATCAGGCAAAACATTGTGTGTGTGGACAGCAAAACGGATGTTTTACCTGAACTGGATGAAGACGGACGACTTACAGAAAACGGATCAGCGGGGGCATTATTTTCAGTATTGACTGATATTTTCCCTTCAGTCTTTAAACTTTTTTTAGTGTAGGCTGTTCATTTTGTGCCGCCCTTTTCTCCTTCATACTTATACTAATCACTAATTTGTATTACCTTTATTACGTAGCAAACGATTATATGTAGCCTATATGTGAATGAATATAGATTAAGAGTGACTTCATTACTTGTAAGTATTCAGATTTAGTCATAAATAGAAACAAAAAAATGATTATTATGAAACAACAATACAAACAACAAAATAAAAAATGTAATACATAATTATAGGTTTCTACGGGATTTTTGATTGGCGAACATAGAGGAACAACTTTCTCACTGACAGTTTTCCATACGACAAACTTCGTAACACACTTTTTATCGGCAAAGAACAGAAAACATGTTAAGACGTACGCTCTGATTTGTAATCAATTATTAAATGATTACAATTTATATTAATTTCAATCAGAACACCGGTTTAGGCATAGTTCAATGCATGTTCCTTAAAAATTTCAAAGAATTTAATTCATAATTAGCTGAGAAATGACGAGTTAAGTTTCAAAATTTATTGACTATTCAATGATTTTTTCAATACAATTTGGACTTTCTAGCGCTCGGGGACTTTCAACATCCACATACTCAATTAATGAAATCTTAGACCATTCTTAAGTATTTCTATTACAGAAATCATGAAATGTAAGTCTGTCAGCAGAAACTTACCTCTGTCTATAGAGTCTTCCTTCGGAAATATACGACGGGCTACAGACTGCGTTGAACAAGATAGAAAGTCAGGAAACTAATGAGAATTAAATTAATAATTTAGCTAATTGTTCGCTGTCACCACTTACCTAAATGAAGATTGATAGTAAACGAATTTTTCTTTTCTATTAATTGTTCCGAGTTTGTCACTTCATTATAGATGTCACCACTTAAATGAAAATTTATAGCAGATGTTTTCTATTATGTTTATAATCACACACAAATTTGACGGCTTACTAAAGCGGGCACCCAGGGAAATTTGCCGCCCCTAGGCTGGAGCCTATACAGCCTAATGGGAAATCCGATACAAGAAAATTAAGCATATGCTTTGGTTGATAAATGTAAGCAAGTGTATCTTGGAGATACATAGGAAGCGGATATGAAAAAAATATTCAATTTTTTCGCTTAGTGTTTCTTAAAAGATTGCTAAAAATAAAGCAGTTCGCACGTTTTGGTGTTGGTGCCGATGATATTTACAAACCTTCTCTGTGGAATTTCGACCTTCTTTTATTCTTAAATTATAAAGATACCCCAAGAGAAACAATTATCAGTACAGAGGATGATTCAGAAGTTGAAGTAAGTTGTTAACCGCTGCAAATTAACAGAACTGTACATAGAAATGTACGCTACATATAAAACTGAAGTAGATTTATTTAATAGCTAGACAGTAGATATTAACGAAAGAAATAATTATTGTCTTCAAAATTATTTTATCAAATTCTCCCCAAAGAGTTATGGCGTTGTCCTGGCTATTAAATTACATCTTGAATCTATCCCTTACACGTTTTGCATCTTCCAGAAAAGTCCACGTCTTCGTGACTGAATGTTGTGTATATTTCCTAGTTTCAACATACTGTATATAACTCAACAAGATTCTGGTATAAGGCGGCTAAGAGATTGTTGCAACATTACAGCTGTGAACTCAAGATCTTGAGATTGTTTAGACATTACCGTTGTGAACTCTAGATCTTCATAGTTTCTAATTGTTACTAGAAATCTTAGCAAAGCAGTCAGTCACTCAAGAGTTGAGATTCTCCTTCTCAAAGCAATGTTTTTGTTTTTAGATTATTTCAAATAAGGGGCCATCCGTAAATTACGTCACACCTTGAGAGGGGGGAGGGGGTCAACAAAGTGTGACATCGTGTGAAAAAGGGGGGGGGACGTGTCATAAACTTTGTGACATCACATGCATAATTTGTATCGCTTTTTGGCTCGTGGCGGAAGATGAAGATGATGTTGACATATCAAATGTTCCCAACACTATAGAAATAAAGAGTGAAGTGACTATTATGCCAATATAAACGGTATCAACGATTGGGTTCAAAATCCATGGACACATGATGACTCAATTTTGTATCGTTAATTCGATTTTTTATGTTTTTTATGTTTTCTTAAATGTTTGATTTATTGTTGATATGATTTTTTAAATAGAAATACATAAAGAATTTTGGAAGTGCCGTTTTAATTTATAAATTTAAAATTGCAAAATATGTGACGTCACACCCGGGGGGGGGGGTGCCACAAATGTGACAACCTGTGACATGGGGGGAGGAAGGGATCCAAAAATCATGAAATTCGTGTGACGTAATTTGTGGATGGCCCCTAAGGATCAGTAACCATTCGTAAATAATTACACCAGTCTTCAGGTTCATGAGGTAATTTCGAAGCGAATTCAGATGAAAGAACCTTTTCCGTCTTAGCAACTATCTTCTAGTCCATTCTTATTTTTTAATCTCATCAGACGTAGTCAGTGATGGATCCTGGGAAAGGGGGGCTAGGGGGCTCAAGTTCCATCCCCCCCCCAAAAGTATTTAGTTCCACCCCTGACATCGGTAATTTTTGAGATTTGGAGACCTTTTTTTATTTTTATCTCGAATGATTTACTGATTTTTTTGAAGGGCGGCATGACTGTTTTGTCTACCATAACCCGACTCATGCGCCCCCCCCCCCAAAACGAAATCCACTCAAGCCCCCCCTCCCCAAACCAAAACCCTGGATCCGCCACTGGACAAAGTGAAATAACCACTCAAAGTAATGCTTCACCCATGATTTCAATAGAACTGAACTAAAGACGGAAGTCAAAAACGGAGGAGTGTGGACGCGAGTTTTTGGTCAGCTTTGTCTGACGTCTTGCCTGATCAAGTAAAACGTCAATCAAGACAGGGCGCTAATGACCTAGATGTCAACGCACCCTAAAACCCTAAAAACAACAACAACAACAGTCAATCAAGACGTTACGTGTAGACCGGCCTTTATATCGTTCTTGAGATTTCCATTGGCCCCCTCCCCCCCCTATTCCGCTTGGTGAGATTTCGCAGGACCCTTCCCCCTCCCCCATAAAATAGCGCAGGTGATTCCTTTTTTCAAGAAAAGAGATCGGAGAGATCCTAGGAATTATCGACCCATATCTCCAACATCTGTTTGCAGTATTATTCTGGAGCATGTCATATGCTCTAACATTATGAAGTTTCTAGATGAAATCGAGTTACTTATACGGTATCAACACGGATTTGGGAAGAACAGATCGTGTGAAACACAATTGGCCCTATTTTCTTATGACGTAATGAAAGTTATCGATGCAGGTTCATAAGGCGTTCTGGCCTCACATTCGGGAGGACGGCGGTTCGAATCCCCGTCCGGGCATCCAGATTTGGGTTTTCCACGGTTTCCCAAATCACTCCAGGGAAATGCCGGGATGCTTCCTTCACAAGGCCATGGCCGAATTCCTTCCCATTCCTTGCACCCCGTCCTCTCCCGTCTCTAAAGACCTCGCTGTTAGCAGATAAAATAATAATAATAATAATAATAATTTTGTGTGTGTACTGTATTGTGTCCAACAAACAAGAGAGGAAAGTACCAGCTTCTGTGGATGACGACTTCTTATGGTATCTGTGTCCAGCGTATCTCGGCGTAAACATTCTCTCCACCGAACTTCCCTTCTCGGAACTCAAACAGATACGTTGAATCGGGTTCGCTGACGTGCAGGATATTTAAATCCCATGTTGACTGAAATACTCCACGGATTATTCTGGTTTTCCTTGTGTTCCGGCGTTTCATCTAAGAAGATTAGTTTGTTTTAGTTACTTTCTTACTTTCGGGGTTCCTCCATCTGTCACAAAGTTTTTATTTTCGACTTATGTCTATTGTTATGTAATGTAATTTCGAAAAAAATATAACTGGTAAAATGGTAATAAACCTATATAAATATTATTTTAATCCACAGGAGAAAAACTAAGAAATTAACTAGTCAAATGTTCATCAAGCTACTTCAAAATTAGGGAATTTAATTCGAGCAGGAAATATTTTATACAATTGTAAACAGGCTTTAATATCGATATTTAGTAAACTTTGCTTAAGTTACTATGTCAGGTACGTATTGTAATATCGTTGTAACCATTGCTGTGAATATGACAATGTATTGTAGTGTTAATAAGTGGTGGTTTAATTTAGGTTTTCTGTGTAGCTTACACAGATCAACAGTTTAAGTTTTGGATTCTGTAACTTTGTTTGTGACTTCGTAACTATGGTTACTTAGTTCTTTGTTTTTCTGAAGTATAGTGCTTTATTTTTTATTTTATTTGGCCTGAAGCGCCAAATGGCACTATACAGCCATCAGCTATTTATACAAATAGTCAGGACATTGTGTAAAGCATTGTACAGATAAACAAATCATTTTAAAGGATAATTATAAGGTCGACTATTACTCAGACGGATACAAATATGTTTATAAAATCAAGAATTAATATAACACATATAGTATATGTGTTATATGGCTGTATAGTGCCATTTTGCGCTTCAGGCCAAATAAAAAAAAAAATAAAGCACTATACTTCGGAAAAATGAAGAACTAAGTAACCATAATTACGTAGTCACAAATTTACGGAATCCAAAACGTAAACTGTTGATCTGTGTATATTTTAATGTAATGTACCGAGCGTGGCGGTGTAACGGATAGCGTTCTCGCCTCGCATTCGGGAGGACGGCGGTTCGATCCCCGTCCGGGCATCCAGATTTGGGTTTTCCATGGTTTCCCAAATCACTCCAGGCAAATGCCGGGATGCTTCCTTCAAAAGGCCATGGCCGAATTCCTTGCCCCCATCCTTGCCCCCCATCCTATCCCGTCTCTAAAGACCTCGATGTTGAGAGACGTAAATACAAAAAAAAAAAAAAAAAAAAAAAAAAAAAAAATTTAATGTAATGTAGGAATTTTAGAAAAGTGAGAAATTACTAATCAAACTTACATAAAGCTGCTTCAAAATTACGCATTTTTACACGAATAGGAAATTTTCTACATAAATATTACCTTAGTCCACGTGCGAAAAATTAACGAAACAAAATTTTCATAAAGCCAATTAATAATTAGGAACTTTAATACGGATAGGAAATATTCTACATAATTGGTTCAATCTTTAGTTTTATATTGAGCGGTTACATTTCTGAGATTTGTAAGTAAATATAACAATTTATTGGTACGTTAATCTTTGATGCGATGATTTGATTTACGTTTTCCGTGTATTCTAATGTACAAAATTTCAGGAAACGGAAGAAATAAATAACTAAAGCTACGTAGTCAAAAACAAAGTTAACAGAATTGAAAGAGTGATTATTGGTGATGTAGTGTGATCTTTAGTATGGATCTTTTGTTGATAAGAAAGGAGTTAGGGAGCGTCCATAAACCACGTAGCTCTATTTTGACCTCCTGTGAACCTCCACAATCCAATCCAAATCATTTCAGTAATTCTTGCGAGATGTTAGAACAAATGAAACTACAGGTTCACATGTAGAGTGATAGGCATACTAAACCTTAGAATTGTATTTTATACGCTCTATAATAAAGATGATGACAGGTTTGTGAGTTGTTTGCTAATTCGATTTGTTTTTTCTTTCTGTTGCAGGTGAGTTTTTCCCTAACTGTATGGCATCGTGTCTGAAGTTGTCTTTGAAGGTAAGAGGAAAGTTTTCAAGTAGTTACGAGCTGTTCTTAAACTTAGTTCTCAGAATTCTCGCAGCGTACTTTGTCAAGCTGTCTAGACATCTTTGAGACAGTTTTAAAGTCGCTGGCGTTCATTGGCACTTGCGACTGTCCTAACGGTAAAAAGTGCACGCGACGACCAAAGAGACAGCGAGAAGCAGGTTTTGACAAAGTTACGAAAGGACTCTAAATTTTAAGAACCGTCTACAAACAGACGAACAGCGGAGCGGGGACATTATTCAGTTCAAAATTCTTTTCTGGACTATGTGAGTGTCACAGTTTGAACTACGTCTTTAAGTACAGGCAGAAACTCGAAGTACCAGCCATTGGGAACCTTCGACATCTTGAAAGAAGCTGCGTTCTAGTGACTTCTGTTCAGCAAACAGAAATCGTCCGCAGTGGGACTTATCCGTACAGTGGAGCTAGCTCTAAGAAGCGCTCATTTTACAACATTGCTGGAAAGAAGTAATGCCCATAGCAGCGTGGCACCTTGTAATCACTTGTCTTGGCTGTCCCGTAGTTGAGTGGTGGCCTGGGTGAGACATAACGCGGATGCCTCGCATTCGGGAGGGCGCCGGTTCGATTCCCAGCCTGATCATGCGGATTTCAGATTCCCACGGTTTCCCGAAAACGCTCCAGGCGAATGCAGGGCCACGGTCGAGTTCCTTCCCGTTCCTTGCCCCAAGTCCTTTCTCGCCCTTAATGACCACGACATCGAAAATGCGTTTACCCATAAGGGAGTGTTCACAAACTACGTGACTCTAGCTAGGGGGGGGGGGTGGCTGGGAGGCTACGCTATGTGGGGGGACGGGGGTTCCGAGCCAGCTTATATTATTTTTCACGATTAAAATGAGATACAGAGCCTTGAACAGCAAATTTATTTCCTGCATTTAATTATCTCCGTATCACAAGAGAAAAAAGTACAAAATGTCTTATGGAATCAAAAGGGAAAAAAGTTACGTGGGGAGGGGGGGGGGGTGATTCAAGTCGGGTTACGTGGGGGAGGAGAGTTCACAGGAGGCCAAAATGTACGAGTGTGAGTCAAATGAAACTTTTAAATATTTTTTAAATATTATTTATTGTGCAGAAGTGGTACAAAGCTGTATCACTTTTCAACCTAATCTCCTCCACGGTCAATGCAAGTCCTACAGCGCTTACAAAGTGCATAAATTCCTTTAGAAAAAAATTCTTTTGGTAGTCCGCGCAACCACTCATGCACCGCGTGGCGTACCTCTTCATCAGAACGAAACTTCTTTCCTTCCATTGTTTCTTTGAGTGGTCCAAACAAATGGAAATCACTTGGGGCAAGGTCTGGTGATTATGGTGGATGAGGAAGACACTCAAAATGCAGGTCTGTGATTGTTGCAACTGTTGTATGGGCAGTGTGGGGCCTTGCATTGTCATGTTGCAAAAGGACACCTGATGACAGCAATCCACGTCGCTTTGATTTGATTGCAGGCCGAATATGATTTTTAGGAGATCTTTGTATGATGCACTGGTGACAGTGGTCCCTCTAGGCATTTAATGCTCAAAAATGACGCCTTTTTCGTCCTAAAAGAGAGTCAGCATAACCTTCCCTGCTGATGGTTCTGTTCGAAACTTCTTTGGTTTTGGTGATGAGGAATGGCGCCATTCCTTGTTCGCTCTCTTCGTTTCCGGTTGGTGGAAGTGAACCCAGGTTTCGTCCCCAGTAATGATTCTTGCAAGGAAGCCATCACCTTCTCGTTCAAAGCGCCGAAGAAGTTCTTCACAAGCATCAACACGTCGTTCTCTCATTTCAGGAGTCAGCTGCCGTGACACCCATCTTGCAGACACTTTGTGAAACTCGAGCATATCATGCACAATGTGGTGTGCTGAACCATGACTAATCTTTAAACATGCTGCAATGTCATTCAGTGTCACTCCGCGGTTTTCCATCACTATGGCTTCAATGCTGCAATGTTCTGTGGAGTCACAACTCGTTTTGCCTGACCTGGACGAGGAGCATCTTCCACTGAAGTCTCACCATTTGCGAACTTCCTACTTCATTCGTAGACTTGCTGCTGTGACAAACATGCATCACCGTACTGAACCTTCATTCTTCGATGAATTTCAATAGGTTTCACACCATCACTACTCAAAAACCGAATAACAGAACGCTGTTCTTCCCTGGTGCAAGTCTCAAGTGGGGCAGCCATCTTTATACTGATACTGCGACGGTATTTGTGCATCTGCACTATGCTGCCACCTACAGGCCATTCTGCACGCTGCTTGTAGCACGCTTACCAACTTACAGGATAACGTCGCGAAATTTCGATTTTTTATTACAAATTTAAGGTTTTCATTTGACTCACCCTCGTAACTACGTGGTTTATAGACACTTCCTAAGCAAAAAATAAAATAAAATTTAAAAAATACGAGACAAGAATGATGTTAAAAGCAGAATAGCACTAGCGAATAAAGCCTTCTTGAAAAAGAGTAATCTTTATTTTCAAATACTTATCTAGGACCCAGAAAGAACTTTTTAAAACTTTATGTATGGTGCTTAGCACTTTATGGTAGCGAAGAATGGAATACCAGAGAGAAGAAAAACTGAAGCATTTGAAATGTGGTGGTATAGAAGGAGGCTGAAAATAAAGTGGACAGGCAAAGTACGAAATGAACGAGTTTTGGAGATGGTGGGTGAGGAAAGAAGTTTATGGAAGAAGCTTACAGGAAGAAGAGACAGGCTGGTAGGTCATATTTTGAGACATGCTGGATTAGTTAATTTGTTAGTGGAGGGAACAATCGAAGGAAGGTAAAGTTTAGAATATGTACAGCAGATAATTTAAGACGTGGGTTGCAAGTGGTATGCTGGGATGATGAGGTTATGACAAGGTAGGAGGACCCTGAAGATTGCATCAAACCAGTCAGGAGACTGATGACAGCAAAAAAAAAAAAATCCATTCAAACTCATCAGAAATTCTTCAGTTTTTGCAGAGCTAACCTGTTTTTTATTCTTCCGTAGTTTAATATAATACCAGCTGAAAGTATCTGCTTTCTATAACGTCCCTCTAATTTCCCCTGGTTAAATATTATTTTTGCTAATTATGTTCATGTTACAAGCCACCAGAATTATTTTTAAGTTTTACATTAATTTTCCGACATTTTGTGCTGATTTTAATGTTCCAATTCAAAACTTTATTATTTATGGAAATACTTTGCGAGTATGATTAGTCATTTGTTTCAAATTCATGCATTATTAATACCGTACGGACCAACGTGCATTTTACATTAATTTTCCGACATTTTGTGGTGATTTTAGTATTCTAATTCCAAACTCTATTATTTATGGAAATATTTCACGAGTATCATCAATCATCATTTCGAATTCGCGCATTATTAATACGGCACTGGCCATCGTACGTTCAGTGTTGTACAGTTTTACTTGAAGCTAACGAAAAATCCGATTATGCTGCGACAGTTATATTTCCGTGGATGACATCTATAATTAGTTGGTTATCCTGATGGCTCGTCTTCGTCAAGAGCTGTGTTTTTCGGTTAGTTTCTGCACTCCCAGAATTTAACTGTTTGTGTGGACTACTGTGTGTAAACAGCGATATAGAAATTCTGAGAAGCGTTAAAGAATTTTCAAACGAAAGTCTGTTATGTTGCATACATGCTCGCTTATTAAGTCGGAACTTTCAGCATTCATAACTTACTTGGAACCCGTCAGACATGTTGAGAATGGATTTCGATCCCCGAGTATATGTTCAAGGGTATTTACTCCATATACCTGTATTACAGTCATTTCTTCAAAATGAACCCTATTTTTCGAGATATTTGGATGAGAAAATATACTAATATTCTTGAAATATTAAGATTGTCGATCGACTTCTCATCGTTTTGCCATGGTGTATGCGCTAAGCGGTAAACTTCCCATTTTGCGACCCCGGGTTCCAATCCCCGTACTGTCAAATTATTTTTATTTCTTTTTTTCTATTCAGAAATCATTGAGTATTGATTTATTTAATTTAAAATTCATTTACGTATTTTTAATACGCAAACTATCATTCAAAACATTACTTAAAATAATATAATTACTTGCAATAGATACAATAAACAATTTCTATTACAATGCTACGCCCGTAAAATGGATACTTGGTTAATTTTCAATTTCCTCTGTTTAGCATATTTGTGGGTTGTAATCAGGGCCACATTTAGGCTTTGTGGGTCCCTAGGCTATACATGTGGTGCTGGCCGATGCTTCAATTCGAAATTCGGCCCAAAAAATTTATGGGCGACCTTTCTATGGGGGTGTGGTGCGGGCCCCCCTCTTTGTGGTGCGGGCCCCTTTTGTGGTGCGGGCCCCCTTTGTAGTGTAGGAGTCCCCTTTGAGGTGCGGGCCCCCTTTGTGATGCGGGGCCCCCTTTGTGGTGTGGGACCCCCTTAATGGTGCGTGGCACCTCTTTGTGTTGCGGGGCCCCCTTTGTGGTGTGGTGCCCTTTTTGGTGTTGCGGGGCCCTCTTTGTGTTGCGGGGCCCTCTTTGTGTTGCGGGGCCCCCCTTTGTGTTGCCAGGTCCCCTTTGTGGTATAGTGCCCCCTTTTTTGCTGCGGGGCCCCTCTTTCTGTTGCGGGGCCCCCTTTGTGGTGTGGTGCCCTTTTTTGTTGCGGGGCCCCTCTTTGTGTTGCGGGGCCCCCTTTGTGGAGTGGGGCCCTCTTTGTGTTGCGGGGCCCTCTTTGTGTTGCGGGGCCCCTCTTTGTGTTGCGGGGCCCCCCTTTGTGTTGCCAGGTCCCCTTTGTGGTATAGGGCCCCCTTTTTTGCTGCGGGGACCCTCTTTGTGTTGCGGGGCCCCCTTTGTTGTGTGGTGCCCTTTTTGGTGTTGCGGGGCCCTCTTTTTGTTGCGGGGCCCCCTTTGTGGAGTGGGGCCCTCTTTGTGTTGCGGGGCCCTCTTTATGTTGCGGGGCCCTCTTTATGTTGCGGGGCCCCCTTTGTACTGCGGCGCCCCATTTGTGTTGCATGGTCGCTCTTTGTGGTGCGGGGCCCCTCTTTGTGTTGCGGGCCCCCTTAGTGTTGCGGGGTCCCCTTTGTGGTGCGGGACCCCCTTTGTGGTGCGGGGCCCCCTTTGTGGTGCGGGGCCCCTAGGTTACAGCCTAGGTAGCCTATGATTAAATGCGGCCCTGGTGGTAATTATACTAGAAATATTCAAAACATATTTCCAGTTGACACAAAGTGCATTCGATACATGCCATTTTGCCACTTGCACATTTCTTTTTTAATAAAGACATTAAGAAACAAACGTCACTAATGTCACTGAAAAAACTTCCTTCTTGAATCGTTTGCGCACCGTACCAACAGTACGGTATCATTGGGCCGAATACAGGCACAAATATCTGATTCCAGTCTGTTATTGTCTTCTCAGAACCCATCATCTGCCCCCGGTCATTAAAGGTCGGTAATTTTCCTGGAATTTGATGTTACCTTTTCTGGTCCTGCTCTCTCTCCTATTATGCAAGTCATTCGCTGTCACTCTCACATCTCCTCCGAATTTTTCGATCAGCTCGAAGCATTTAACACGCACCATTTCTACAACTCGAGAGACCAGTTCAATGATTCACTACTGATCAGTTATCCAAAGAGAGCCTAAATAGTTCCAATATACTCAGAACTGGTGGAAATCCTGTTTCTTGACAGACACTATTAAATATGGGATTATTAATGAGGAAAAACTGAACCATTGTCATGTTTCATCGGAATTCCTCCCCTACAACCCTCATCACTACCTCAACTAGCGTCTTATTTTTTTTTTTTTTTTGCTTGGGCTTTAAGCCTCGTCGACAGCGAGGTCATTAAAGGCGGGATGGTATTGGTGCAAGGAACGGGAAGGGATTCGGCCATGGCGTTTTTGAGGCAAGCGTCCCGGCATTCGCTTGGGGTGATTTGGGGAAACCATGGAAAACCCAAATCAGGATGCCCGGACGGGGATTCGAACCCGCGTCCTCCAGAATGCGAGCCCAGAACGCTAACCGTTGTTCATTTCGTACTTTATCTGTCCACTTACCTTCCAGCATTCTTCCCGTATTGCTAAATTCCATGCTACACTACCGCCCAGCTCTAAAAATTTCATTATCATTCCTGAATGCATTCCCCATTGTAACATTTGACAATAAAATCAACTGGGCACGACACATTGGGCAGATGATAGGAAAAGGTTTGGAAATACTTTACTTACTGGATAGAGTGATGGGAGAATGTATCAGAGCAGGGAAAACATTGTATTACAAAAGCTTGGTCAGAACATTGCTTGAATATAGTGAAGAGGTGTGGGACCTACAATTTAATGATACAGTTAGATTAGCGGACATCCATTAATTGCGTGAGGTGAAACAGGGGGGAGGGGCCGGCGAAATCTCACCAGATCTCGCCAGGGGGGGGGGGGGCTACGGAAATCTCACGTGAGATTTTGCGAAAAATTTGGGGACAGTAGAGCCAAAAAAAAGTCTACAAGACGATTTTAGGAGGGTATTTCGTCAAAAAAGTAAGGGTGTGACCTAAAAAAGAAAAGTATACAAAAGTTTCCAGGGCGATTTGTAGGGGGGGTTCTCACGGACCAGATATCACCTGAGGGGGGGGGGGAGTGCAGCCAGATCTCACGAAATATCACCAGGGGGGTGGGGGGGCCAGAAATCCGGAAAAATACCTCACGTAATTTGTGGATGCACCCTAACACTTGTTTACAGTTTAAATCATTTAATTTTTTAAAAAAAAAGGATGACAAGCAGTACATTGAACGTTGAAAGTAGTACTATGAAAAATACGTAAGGGAATTAAAAAATAAAGTTTAAAAATAAACGGTGAAAAATTGTCAGTAGCCGAAGTAGTCAGTTTAAGCTACTGTAGGTGATATGATTTGAAGCGTGTGTCGCCAGTTCAGTCTTTTCCACGGGGTGTCTTAGACGGCGGCGTTGTACTGTGGTGGTAGCACCATGGGGACACTGTCGCTCTTCCTGCCGCCCTGTGCCGTGCGGATCACTCTGCCTGCACCCGTCTGCTCTTCCCTCAGGACGCCATGCAGCGAGCGAACCACCAGCCAAAGATACCCAGTCACACCTGCAAACACACAACACAAGACAACGTACCTGCCGCTCTACTGATTGTATAAACTACAACACCCAGAATAAATAGTTTGAATCACTCCAAAATCGGCAAGTGTACACAATAGAGGAACCATAATAAGTGTTCAGGGAGAAAAAAGTCAGTATGTTGCGATTTGCTGATGACATTGTCTTGTTAGCAGAAAGGGCTGAGGATATTGAGAAGTTACTGAATGGTATGAACAAAATACTGACGGAAGGTTTCGGACTGAATAAAAATCAAAGCAAGACAAAAGTGATGAAATGTAGCAGAAATGATACCAATACTAGTAGATTAAATATAAATATAGGATCGAAAGCAATTGGAGGAGTAAGTGAATTCTGTTATTTGGGAAGCAAAATTAGAACCGATGGCCGAAGGAGGAATAATGTTAAAAGCGGAATAGCACTTGAAAAAAGAGCCTGCATGAAAAAGAGAAATCTTTTAGTTTCAGATATTGATCTAGGAATTAGAAAAAACTGTTTAAAACTTTATGTGTACAGCACAGCACTTTACGGTAGCGAAACATAGACTTTAGGAATACCTGAAAGAAGGAAAATTGAGCATTTGAAACGTGGTGCTGCAGAAGCATGCTGAAAATTAGGTGGACCGACAAACTAAGAAATGAAACAGTTTTATAAATGATGGGTGAGGAAAGAAGTTTTTGGAAGAAGCTTACAGAAAGAAGAGACAGGCTGGTAGGTTATATTTTGAGACATGCTGGATTGGTTGATTTGCTGGTGGAGGGAACAGTCGGTGGTAAGAACTGTAGAGGAAGACAGAGATTAGAATATATGAAGCAGATAATTGAGGACGTGGGTTGTAAGGGGTATGAAGAGGTTAGCACAAGATAGGAACGGGATGTAGGATGGAGTATTGCAGAATTGTTGAAGCCAGTCGAAATACTGATGACAGCAAAAAAATATAAGTTAGTCACGGCGTGCACGTAGGCCTAGTAGCGCACTCTTTTCTTGTGAACACACAGATCAGCGTTACTCTACGCTCGCTAACTCAAACGAAGTGGAAACGTGCAAGTAGTGCCTGTACGCCTCGTCGACGTTGGAGGGCGTAATATCAGCATCTGAGTAAGACAGATCGAGGCAGAATTTTTGGTCTCCAGGTAACGGACTTGTCGTATCGTGACTTTTCGGTTCACTCAGGGGAAGCTAGTACGAAGTGATGAGTGTGCGGAACCAATGGGCAGAAGAGACGTACACGGCAACTACTGAATCACACAATTGCCCGAATGGCCGTATCCGACAGAGCAACTTCGTCCACAGTGTCGGCTGACACTGTAACACTACAACGGGCGTGGACGTGTCAGCGTTGAAAGTTCGACGCTGTCTGTTGAAGGCTGCAGTGATGGAACACATACCATTGCGTCGTCTTCCACTGACCAAAAACCAGTGGGCGCGAGAGCTCCGTCACTATTGTGCTGAGTGGGAAAATGAAGTGATTTCGAACGAGTCCCGCTTCATCTTGTCCTACAATGGTGGCTACTTATGTGTTACATGCTACTGTGCTGAACGCAATCGGACAAACTGCAATGTTGAGCAGCATAGCCGACAAATCCCAATTGTGATGGTTTGGGACGCCATTG
This sequence comes from Vandiemenella viatica, assembly GCA_031002005.1. Taxonomy (NCBI): domain Eukaryota; kingdom Metazoa; phylum Arthropoda; class Insecta; order Orthoptera; family Morabidae; genus Vandiemenella; species Vandiemenella viatica. The sequence goes on from CM061918.1 coordinate 126,334,870, forward strand.
GCTATAAGACGCGGGGAGGACTATCTGAACAGCAACCGCAGCATCAGGCACTTCCCCTCGTGTAGGCAGCTCCAGATGCGATATCTCCGCAGGACAATGTCCAGACACAAGTGCTGAGGTTCCTTCAAAAAGCCACGGCTCAAACACCATCTGTGCACAAATCGTGTTAGAGGACTACCGAAAGCAATAACCAAAGATGCACCGAAAGGTATGCGAAGTGTAAGTAGACCAAAGAATAGATGAGAATGAAGCTGGAATAAGTCAGCAGGCTTAACCCCTTTGGGGCGTCCATTAACTACGTGAGATATTTTTTCCGGAATTCTGGATTCCCTCTCTAAAATGACGTCAGATTTTGACGGAGACATCCCGCCCTCCTACTAACCAACCTCCTAACTTTTTGATACCTTTTTGTTTTACGTCTCATGCTTACAAGTGCGGTTATACCCTCCCCTCTAAGGTCGATTTTTGGACCAAATACCCTTCTACCCTAAAGTCGGATTTCTCGTCGTTTGTCGACCTTTTTTGACCCCCTTTCCCCTTGGTGAGGTTTAGTGAGATTTTGCCGCCCCCCCCATTTCACCTCACGTAATTAACGGACAGTCCCTTTTAAGGGAAGAATTTTATATCGTTATGAGCTCATCTCGCCTGGTAAATAGTCACTCGCTCCACGGAATAAACTATATTATATATAAAGGGATAGCGAAATGAACCACCACTTACCTTAGATGATGGTATCATGGCGTGAACACATAAATAAGCACAAAACACAGTGTTCACCCCATGATACCATCATCTATGGTAAGTTGTGGATCATTTCGCTATCCCTTTTATTGTAAAGCCGTTCGCTAACTGGCTCCTATTATTTCCTGGTAACTATATATATATATATATACGTGTGTGTATATATATTTCAGTCTGCAGCCAAAACTACCTAGCACAGACCACTGGTGTTTGGGTGTGGTAGTAGGTTGGAGTTTCCCATCGTGCACTACGTCGGCCAAATTCCGGTCGATGTGGGGGTGTGGGAGATATGGTGGTTGAAAGTGGTCGATCTGTAACATTTTCGTATTTCGACCAAAGACATGTGTGTCTGTATATTTCACTTTGCTGCCACAACTACATTGCTCAGACCACTGTCGTTTGTGTGTGGTATTAGCCTGGAGTCTTCCATCGTGCACTATCGTGGCTGCACGGCGGTAGCCATAAGCGTGTGGGAGATATGCTGATTGAATGTGGTTGACCTAGGTCGCTTTCATATTTCCGCCAAAGCCGTGTGTGCCCCTATGTTACACCTTGTAGCCACAACAACCAAGCGCAAGCCACTGACGTTTTTGTGGGGTAGTAGCATCGAGTCTCCCATCGTGCACTATGGTGATTGCATGTCGCTACCTGTGGGATGTGGAAGGAAGATACGGTAGTTCAACGGGGGTATTTTGGTATTTCAACCAAGCACGTGTGTGTCCTTATACTTCATTTTCCAAACACAATTACATAACACAGATAACTGGTATTGGTGTCTGGTAGTAGCCATCGTGCACTATAGTGGTTTTGTGTCGGTTGCTGTGAGGGTGTGCGAGATATGAATGTCGAAAACAGTCGACGTAGGGCATTTGCATATTTCGACCAAAGATATGTGTGTCCGTATATTTCACTTTGTAGCCATAAATAACCCTGGCCTCGTATTCGGGAGGACGCGGGCTCAAATCTCCGTCCTGGCATCCAGATTTGGGTTTTCACGGTTTCCCCAAATCACTCCACGTGAATGCCAGGATGCTTCCTTCAAAAGGGCCATGGCCGAATTCCTTCTCGTTCCTTGTCTCTCCAGTCACATCCCGCCTGTAATGACCTAAAATCTTTATATATAAAGATGAATGTATGTTTGTTTGTTAGTTTGTTCTTCATACAAATCCACAGTTTTCATCCGATCTCGATGAAACTTTGCACACTTATCCTTTGAAACAAGGAGAAAAATACTGTCTACATTTGGTTAAAAAATTATCTGTATAAATAAGACATGTTGTCTCATAACTTAGAAATACGGCGATAGACAGACACGTTGGATATGGACGTCTCCGTACCGTGTTTCCGTGTAGTGGACTGGCAGCACAGTGGTTAAAGCGCTTGCTTACGAACGTCGTGGTCTCCGTTCCAAATCTCCGTGGAGGCCAAGATTTTTAAAAATTGTTTTTCATCTTAAGAGTCAGGCCTGGGCCGTAGGTTATTCGGATTGAATGTTAAACTGTAGATATTAGAAAGTTAGGGGTGCAATGCGAGGCAAATCGTAGGTACTCTTGCAATGCTGTAGGTGTACACTTTTTTACGTTATAATGATCCCTCAGGTGTTGTTCGCAGTCAGTGTGTGAGTGTGAACCACAGTAATATTATTATAAATACGGAAGTAAGTCTCTGTCTTTGTTACGTTTTGACGACTAAATGGCTATATCGTTGTGATGGAATTTTTTAAGGAAATCTGCATGAAGGGCGCAGGATATTTTTTCCAGTATGATTAACAGTTGTAGTCACGAAATTTTGCGACCTTATCGAATGGTGACAGAAATATGTTGGAAATTGATTCTCTTCAAGAGACAGGTTCGACGGTAGAATGATATAGTGATAGCTTTCCTGTCATATTATTCCGACTCGATATTGTTTGGGACCAATCCTTCGTTACCAACAACTTTCTATATTTAATACTGGCAAGAAAATTCTTAATCCACGCGTACGAAGTCGCGCGCACGAGCTAGTATATATATATAAAAAGACACAAAACATAAATACCCTGCGAAGAACACTGGGGTTTATGTGTGGTATTAGCCTCGACTGATCCTTCGTCCACTATCGGCATTGCATGTCGGTAGCTGTCAATCAATATTCTTTGCAAACACGAACGAACTCGTGGGGGCCAGCTAGTTTATAATATATTTATTTGTGTGTGATTTGGGCTACGTACCTGCATGAGCAGCCAGGATGAGTAAGGTGTTGATTCCCGGGATGTTTTGGCCCACAGTGAATAAGATCCCCACCACCAGCAGCCCGAGCAAGATCAACATGGAGTAGATGATGCCGTACCCAACTATCCATATGAACACCAACAGACGGCGGAGCTGAAACAGCAAAGTGAACCATCAGCGTATCAACAATACTGAGGCAAGGGTCAAAGGGTGGAATGGGCAAAGGAGACTGTTTGCAAAGGAAGATTAGATCATTCCATTCGTTCGTTGAACTACTTTAGTTCTTTCTGTTGCACACATTGCGAGATGCTGCCCCCTGGTAATCTTGAAGTCTGCCCAAATTCTCCTCTTTTTTACACAAGCAAGTCGTCAGCTCAGAAATTAGAAATATTATATTTAAAAAAATGTTCTGCTTGGGGTATTATGATTTATTAATTACTTTTATTCAATGACACTATTACATCTCGATACATTCTCTCGTGGCGTACAGCCACCGACCTCACGGCACAAATCGTGGATCCACAATGCCTCGCCCAGCGCCTCTTAAGCCGCGTTCCCACGATCTCTGGTAAAGGCGCATTCCCACGATCCCTCGTAACGGAGACGGGACGGGACGGATACTCAACCACACGCCATGGGAACAGGGCCGCCTCTGCTAGCGGGGACGAGACGCAGCTACCCACTCTGTATCGGTAAACATCACAGGCGTGCGCTGTTGTCATCCGTTTGCAGCAGCGGTGCGCACCCCTTCTGTTGCTGTAAAGTGCTCTGTGCCAAACGACACTAGGCAACGTGGTGGGGAGGTGGCGGCGAGGTAAGCGAGGGCTAACCTGCGGCGCGCGCTCTTCCCTACACTTCGGCTAATGAGGTCCCGTCCCGTCTCGCCTTCGTTACAAGAGGTCGTGGTAACGCGGCTTTATAAAAACAGGCACCCAAATCAACACTCCCCGCCCGACAGCTGTGCTGGTCGAGGTCGCATATTATTACTTAATACCAAAACACTATACTACCCAGGTTACTACACATGTATACTTGGAACTCTATCTACATCTTATTACAATTATTTATATTAATTATAATCAGAAAATCTTTAAATACACAATATAAATACAAATTTAATTATTTATAGGCCAAAGAGGAGGAGACAAAATTAAACTACTGCACAAAACGTCAGACGAAAATGTCACAACATTCAACGAGAAAAAATCGCTATGCTACGGTTTGCTGATGTGATTCTTCTATTAGCAGAACAGACTGAGAAGTTACTGACTGGCTTTAACAAAATACTGAACGAAAATTTTGGAATAAATATAAAACAAAGACGGACAAATGTTATGAAATGTAGCAGAAATTACAGCAATAATAGCAGGTTAAATATGAAATAGGATTGGATACGATAGATGAGGAATTCAATTCTGTTTCTGAGGAAGTAAATTATATCTGATTTATAAAGGAGGGACGATATTAAGAGCAGAATAGCATGAGCGAAAACATGCTTCATGGAAAAGAGGACTATTTTAGTTTCAAATATTGATATATGACTTAGAACTTTATAAAACTCTATGTGTTGTGCGCAGCATTTTATGGCAGCGAACCACGGTTTTTTAGGAACACCAGAAAGAATGATATTTGAAGCATTTGAAATGAGGTGCTAATAGAAGGAATATTAAGAGTACTGACAAAGTGCGAAATGAACGAGTTTTGGAAATGGCGGGTGAGGAAAGGTGTTTTGTGGAACAGTCCAACAGAAAGAAGAGACAGGCTGGTAGGTCATATTTTGAGACATGCTGGATTGGTTAATTTGTTCGTGGAGGGAACAGTTGAAGGTAAGAACTGTAGAGGAAGACAGAGATTAGAATATATGAAGCAGATAATTGACGACATGGGTTGTAAAGGGTATGTAGAGATGAAGAGGTTAGCACAAGATAGGAAGGGATGGAGGATTGCATCAAACCAGTCGAAAGACTGATGACAGCAAAATATGACAAAATCAGCACCGTAGTGACAGCTGCAATTCCAAATCAAGCCGCTAGGTGGCAAGGTGAGGCCGGTTATTTATTTTACTGTTTTGGACGACAATCGGCCACGTGCGAGAGACCTCCTATATGCTGCCAGTAGCTCGTATAAGGAAGGTAATTGTCTATAGTTTCACCGTTCATGATATATAATTGTCGACGTTCCTACAGGATAAAGTTAACGCCGGATGGAACTATGACCTTAACCATTACCGTTCTGGGTTCCTTCTTCGAACACGCAAGTCGCATGTCTGACGTAAAATTGCTGTCTTAGTTCTTTCTCGTCCTATACTATCGCAAATAGTTCAAACTGAGGGCAGAGATAAAAGAACATTAAAACGCTTGGAGGAGTTGCGCTGCTCATTTCATTAGTGCGAGTATGAATGAATGTCGTCTTTTGTTTACCTGCGATTACCTGAAGAAGCAGAAAAAAAGCCAGTCGTTAGCTTATGTAGAGAGGTACTTTTTTTTTTAACATTATCACAACTTACGATTTGGTTATTAATACGCACTATAAAAATTTGTCACTATCGACGCACGCTCACTGTGTAATGGGATTTCGTCTAGTAATCCTATAATACACACCAGTTTTAAACGTCAGGTGTAGTTCATTTTAAACCGTGTTTGTTTGATTTCAGGTAAGTCCTTACGAGGTACAGGAGGACTTCGCGAATTGTGGAATTTATTATTATTAGAATATTTTTGTTAATATGTAATTATGATTATATATATATAGCAATTTCAGACATTTAAGATTCAAGGTCAGAGAGCGTCGAGCTATAGCAAAGAATATCTCTGGTTACGAGTGGGTGTTGATGAAAAGATGGCTTCAGAAGCAGGAAGAGAAACACGTTCCAAAACGCTGACGGGACTTTAATACTGAAAAATCTAAGCCCGAGGGCAAAGGAGTGTAATTCTATCAATGAACTGTAACAAGTGTATTCAAATAGAAAAATGTTTGTAAACAGGATATCAAAAGATAACTGGATAGTAATTGTTATTGTGAAATTATAATAAATTATTTGAATTGATATTTGAAAGATAATTGATATCATTTAAAATATAATTTACTTTCAGCCGTGGTATTAAACGCAGTAATTAATATAGAAGATAAATAAAGATCCTGCAGTACTGCTCGGATACTGGAGATTGTAAAATTTAATTTTGTTTATTGCTAAATAATGTGGAAACCTTATATCCTGTAACTGATGCCATTGGCGTGAAGGAAAAGTTAGTATTGTCTTGTCGCAACATCATCTCTGGTTTCCGCGCAATCCCATTGGCTAGTTTTTACTTGGTGGCGCGCTCTAAATGGTTGCATCCTGCAATTAAGTTATATCCTCAACCATCATTTGCAGCCAGCGGCTTGTACGTAATTCAGACACAGTTCGCTTCGTAGTATCCTCGTCAATTTTATTTCTGCCCAGGTTGGGTTTTGGATTGTATTTGGGGTGCTTAGGGTCTAAGTAAGTTAGAAAAGGAAGATTATTAAAAGTGTTTTTACTATGAATTACTTCAGTAATCCCTTGTGAAGCTATTTGAGCAGGCAGTATAGATGGCAAGTGTTTTAAGGGATGGCTGGGTTGTGTACTCACTTTGATGGCGCCGACCAGGAGGACGATGTTGACGACGACGGAGACGCCGCACACCGTCGCGATCAGGATCATCTCGGCGCGCATGACTGCAAACAACAAAAACATCATTAAAAGTATATATATCGTGCGACTAACATCTGTCGTCAGAGGTATGTTTGTTGACATCTTGAAGTTTACCACTCTACGAAAGATCGCACGTAAAAGACACTCTTGTTCGTCATAGCAATTCTTTCCCATTGCTGTAAGGGGACCATAATTCTGCGGCACCGGAATAGCCATGTTAGTAGTCACCAAACAAAGGAAATCTAGAAGGTAATATCGATACGAAACATGAGAGAGAAAAAACATACTCCACCATAGGGGGCATCCATAAATTACGTATGGTGAAATAGGGGGGGGGGATCCGGCGAAATCTCACCAGATCTCACTAAGGGGGAGGGGGGGTCAACGGAAATCTCACGTGAGATTTTTGGAAATTGGGCAGGACTGTAGAGCTAAAAAAAAAGTCTACAATTGACGCGAAAGTCGATTTTAGGGGGGTATTTGGCTGAAAAGTGTGGGTGAGACCTTACAGATCTCACCAGAGGGGGAGGGGGGGGGGGTCCGAAAATCCGGAAAAACACCTCACGTAATTTATGGATGTCCCCTTACTATAGTCGCCGACAGTCCTGTGAATGTCATGGTGTCTCCGAACAGTGTTACAAATCAGCAAAAAATGAATGCGAAAAAATTCTTTTTAAAAAAAATTCTTAGTTTGCGTAACACCGTAATGTACTTTTTAATTCCAAACATTTACGTGACTATTTTTTTTTTTAATATATAAACTAGTTTCCACGAAAGCTAGGAATCGAATTACTCTCTTCACTTCAACCAACAGAATACCAAAACAAAAACAACAACACAAAAACAAAAATATTAAGAAATAACTGAAAACAAATTACGCGACTTCCTGAAGTTAGCGGACTAGTACCAAACATATAAAAACTTAACTCAGTCCACAACCCGAAGGTTGGTTGGATCCTGCAGAAGGAGGCATACTAAGCCATTGTGTCAGCGGTAGGATGGCCAGTTCCTGTCCTCTGGGACCTACAGTTTAACGTGGAATCCGAACCACGGAGCTTCCTGGCATAGCTCTTATGATTAAACACAACTCTCAAAATTCCTGTGCCTGCCGGGATTCGTGCCCGGGGCTGGAGCAACGAACGTTTTGATGGCAAGCGCTTAGGCACTGAGCTACCAGAACGCTCTAACCAAACATATTGCATCCATTAAATATGGAAGCATTTTAGTAAAAAAAAAAAGAAAATGTTACACGAATCGCTTGGTTGTTTTGGCTGTTTCATCTAAAATGCTGTCGCTGACTAACTTCAGTTCTATTTGTTCATGTAAAACCTTAAAACGAGAAAGTTTTTAATGAAATATTGAAATTAATTCCGGCAGCACAGACAGTATCTTCAGACGGCCTCTCTTGATTGTTTCGCAGTTTATTTGCGCGCAGCGCTCGCTGTTTACGCAGGCTGGTCGGTCGGTTCGTTTATCACTGAGAAAAATATCGCTGTCCTCTATGGAAACGCTATTTTCAGCTCCTGTAAAAATTATTATTGTCGTTATACACAGTAGACAATACGAAAAATTCCCCATCCAGTCATTCTAATTTGGGTTTTACATGCCCGAAACCTCTCCAGGCTGGGATGGTTCCTCTACAAGGCCATGGCCGAATTCATCCTCGTTCCTCGTCCCCGATCCTCTCCCGCATCTAATGACCTCGACGTTGACGAGATGTAAAGCCATTAGCAAAAAAAAAAAAAAAAAATGAATTGAATAAGGAAACTGTCCGTATTGAACTTCTTCTTATGAACACCTCGCCAGTGTCTGGACGTAGGCGGTTGCCACTGGGGATGTTTACCGTCCATGGTAACCTACCTGAGGAGATGAACAGGGTTGGCTTCCTGTTGTTAATGTGTATGTGTCTGTTCAGTGTAGAGTGTTGTTGTGTTGTGGTTGAGAGATGAAACAAGGGAGAGGTTGAAACCCGGTGCCGCCCCATTCAGGCCTACCCTTCCGAAAGACACTGGGCGGACCGCTAGGCTTAACGGACGAATCACCGTCAACAGTGTGGTATGCCCTCACCATACATCACAGGTTGCCAACCTGAGGGTCTTGCTTGATAACTTGTCGGTACGGGAAAGGGGCGTTGCAGGTAGGTTCACCTTCCGTGTGGACGATTACACCGTCGCAAGTACTATGTCTGCTTTGCCACCTCTTGAACTTCTAACATCAAATAATTAGCGAATGTCCTGTGACATGTCATTATTAATGTTGCAAAGCAGGTATTTACCGAATTAATTGAATCAATGGGTACCTACTATAGAGGCACTACCAGCAGGTGGCAACCTCAACTGGAAGACCTGGAGAGAGCTAAATCAGCTGAGAAGTGGAGTGGGCAGGACCAGAGATAACCTGGCAAGATGGCATTATCTTGAAGAACCTAATACTGCATGTGCGTGCGGGGCAGAACAGACCATTCAGCATTTATACAATTGTCAGCAGTGCCCATCAACCTGCACTCTGCAAGACCAGAGGCAATGCCATACAAGGAGCTGACTTTCGGTCATCCATTTTCTGATTAATATCATTTTATTTCTGTTATTGTTATTACTGTTACTAACAATTTGTAAAAGCAGCGTTTTTGAAACGAAATAAATAAAACCATATTAATAACAAAATTGTCGTGGGGGAGGGTGCGTGAGAATAGTTATTTTGGCGACGGTAGGGGAGCGCGGAACAATAACCTTCTGAACTCCTACTCCATACGCACTGCAGAGAGGTTTATCCCAGGGCTCTGCTAGACAATCTGGTGATTAGTAACCGTGCACCACCACCCTGCTACCCTGCCGGCCAAGTCCACCACCAGTACTGGAACCAGCTAACCCCGTGTCAGCGCCGGACACCATCACGGCGCCACAACCAACTCAGACAACGGGGGTGGCAAGTCCACCACCAGGACTGGAACCAGCTAACCCCGTATCAGCGCCGGACACCATCACGGCGCCGCAACCAACTCAGACAACGGGGCGGCCAAGTCCACCACCAGGACTGGAACCAGCTAACCCCGTGTCAGCGCCGGACACCATCACGGCGCCACAACCAACTCAGACAACAAGGCGGGCAAGTCCACCACCAGGACTGGAACCAGCTAACCCCGTGTCAGCGCCGGACACCATCACGGCGCCACAACCAACTCAGACAACGGGGTGGGCAAGTCCACCACCAGGACTGGAACCAGCTCACCCCGTGTCAGCGCCGGACTACATCACGGCGCCACAACCAACTGAGACAACAGGGTGTGCAAGTCCACCACCAGGACTGGAACCAGCTAACCCCGTGTCAGCGCCGGACACCATTACTGCGCCGCAACCAACTGAGACAACAGGGCGGGCAAGTCCACCACCAGGACTGGAACCAGCTCACCCCGTGTCAGCGCCGGACACCATCACGGCGCCGCAACCAACTGAGACAACAGGGTGTGCAAGTCCACCACCAGGACTGGAACCAGCTCACCCCGTGTCAGCGCCGGACACCATCACGGCGCCGCAACCAACTGAGACAACAGGGCGGGCAAGTCCACCACCAGGACTGGAACCAGCTCACCCCGTGTCAGCGCCGGACACCATCACGGCGCCACAACCAACTGAGACAACAGGGTGTGCAAGTCCACCACCAGGACTGGAACCAGCTAACCCCGTGTCAGCGCCGGACACCATCAGGGCGCCACAACCAACTCAGACTACGGGGCGGGCAAGTCCACCACCAGGACTGGAAACAGCTAACCCCGTGTCAGCGCCGGACACCATCACGGCGCCACAACCAACTCAGACAACGGGGCGGGCAAGTCCACCACCAGGACTGGAACCAGCTAACCCCGTGTCAGCGCCGGACACCATGACGGCGCCGCAACCAACTGAGACAACGGGGCAGGCAAGTCCACCACCAGGACTGGAACCAGCTAACCCCGTGTCAGCGCCGGACACCATCACGGCGCCACAACCAACTCAGACTACGGGGCGGGCAAGTCCACCACCAGGACTGGAACCAGCTAACCCCGTGTCAGCGCCGGACACCATCACGGCGCCGCAACCAACTGAGACAACGGGGCAGGCAAGTCCACCACCAGGACTGGAACCAGCTAACCCCGTGTCAGCGCCGGACACCATCACGGCGCCACAACCAACTCAGACTACGGGGCGGGCAAGTCCACCACCAGGACTGGAACCAGCTAACCCCGTGTCAGCGCCGGACACCATCAGGGCGCCACAACCAACTCAGACTACGGGGCGGGCAAGTCCACCACCAGGACTGGAAACAGCTAACCCCGTGTCAGCGCCGGACACCATCACGGCGCCACAACCAACTCAGACAACGGGGCGGGCAAGTCCACCACCAGGACTGGAACCAGCTAACCCCGTGTCAGCGCCGGACACCATCACGGCGCCGCAACCAACTGAGACAACGGGGCGGGCAAGTCCACCACCAGGACTGGAAACAGCTAACCCCGTGTCAGCGCCGGACACCATCACGGCGCCACAACCAACTCAGACAACAGGGCGGGCAAGTCCACCACCAGGACTGGAACCAGCTAACCCCGTGTCAGCGCCGGACACCATCACGGCGCCACAACCAACTCAGACTACGGGGCGGGCAAGTCCACCACCAGGACTGGAACCAGCTAACCCCGTGTCAGCGCCGGACACCATCAGCGCGCCACAACCAACTCAGACAACAGGGCGGGCAAGTCCACCACCAGGACTGGAACCAGCTAACCCCGTGTCAGCGCCGGACACCATCACGGCGCCACAACCAACTCAGACTACGGGGCGGGCAAGTCCACCACCAGGACTGGAACCAGCTAACCCCGTGTCAGCGCCGGACACCATCAGGGCGCCACAACCAACTCAGACTACGGGGCGGGCAAGTCCACCACCAGGACTGGAAACAGCTAACCCCGTGTCAGCGCCGGACACCATCTCGGCGCCGCAACCAACTGATCCACTCGTGAATTTATTTACTGTAAATTGTGTTTGAGAGCAGGCAGTGTGGAGTCTTATGTTGAGTAGTGCTTACCCCGCAGCAAGAGCAGCGTGATATCCCGCTGCACCTCTGACGTCGTGTCGGGGTCGTCTCTGACTTTGTCCACGGTCAGCGTGATCTGGTGGGCGTACCACGAGTAGTAACACAGCGCCGCCGTTCCCTGCACCTGCAAAACCAACCACCAGCTTCACCTTCACGTGCCCTCGTCCAATATAAATTCATGTGGCTATTCCACTGTTTGGGAAATATTAATGCTTTCCATTGTGGCACACCATTGTGGTTCATCCCGTTGTAGCAAGTGTCAGCAAATAGGAATATAACTAATTATTTCCTTTACCTCCGTAGAATCCTTGGGGACATCCATTAATCCCCCCACTGCTTGGTGAGATCTGGTGGAAATCATCCCGGTTGCCCTCGAAGTGAGATTGACCACGTGGTTATGAGGTTGTTTTGTTGTTGTTGTTTTTTTGTTTTTTTGTTTTTTGTTTTTAAGGGAAAACTTCTATAGACGATTTTTGGTCGGTGGTAAATCTATGAGTTCGCTACTCTCCGTCACCGACATGCTGCGCTTATGAAATGTGCGTTGCACGCTTTTTGGGTGGGTAAAATAACTCCGTGTGGTCGTAATGACCTGGTGCCCATGTCTTAGCCACCTTAACCTATTCCGGTAGTCTTACCGGGTACAGGGGACCTACAGTTTAACGTGGAATACGAATCACGGAAGCGTTCTGGCGTACTTCACGTTATACAGCGAGATGTGCGACAGGTGAAGGTCGGGTTAAGTGCCTATGAAAATCCCTTCCGAGACAGGGATTCGAACCGGGAACCTTTCGAGCTCCAGTCAGACGCCTTAACCACTGAGCCACCAGACCGCATTTTTTTTTTTTTTTTGCTTATGTTCATACAACACACAGTTTTTATCCGATTTTGATGGAACTTTGCATACGTATACTTTAAAACAAATAGAAAAACACTTTTTACGTTTGATTTACAAAAACCTAAACCCTCTCTTCCTCTGCCCCCTCACTTAATACCTCTCAACGTTGTAGGCATAAGCCCACAATATTTATCCATTTTTCATAGTGCTTAACACACGTAAACTGCAAATCAAGGGTGTCTGGTAGCTCAGCGGTTACGACGCTTTCTTCCAAGAGTTTCTCTCTACGCTCGCGGGTTAAAACCTGTGCTGAGCAAGAATTTTTAGGAGTTGTATTTGATTATATGAGCTCAGACAGGACGTTCTGTGGTTCTGATTCCACGTTGAACTGTAGGCTCCTGAGGAAAGGAATTGTCCTTCCTGCCTCTGACACAATAGCTTGGTACATCCCCTTCGGGAAGATTCGACCAACCTTCGGGTTGTGGACTAAGTCAGACTTTTATTTTTTTAAGTGAAAACTTCTTAAGGAACGTTGGACAATTTTTGAATGGGTAAAATCTTATGTCTTCGCGTCACCGACATGCTCATGTTAACAGTATATCTGTTGCCGTCTGGTGGTTCAGTGGTTAAGGTGTTTGACTGACGAAAGAAAGGTCCTCGGCTCGAATCTCTGACTCTGCGGTGAGTTTCGTAGACCCTTAACCCTACTTTCATCTCTGGCAGAATCTGCTGTGTAATGAGAAATATGCCAGAACGCTTCCGTAGTTCGGATTCCACGTTAAACTGTAGGTCCCATGTAGCTGTTAGCACTACCGGGTTGATTAAGGCGGCTAAGTCTAGGGCGGAAAGCGCAGCCAATAGATACCCTGTCAATAGGTCATTACGACCCCACGGAATTAATATTATTTAGTATATCTGTAGTTATAAGTATGACGAATTGCGCGTATGATGTTCATAGTATTATTGGTTTTTATCTCTGTGCTTACTACGCAGCAGTTTGTTGTTAGGAAAAAGTTCGGGGAACATCCACACACCCCTTGGCAGTAGTGATCATCCTAGGGGATTAATCAGATAAGTTTTAATCCTGCCGTATGTGGCAGAACAGAAATATTTTTACAAGAAAATTACATTTTTGATTTCTGAGAGTAGATAGAAATTAATAATATATATACTCTTAGAAAGAAAAAGAATTGAGTTGTAAGTTGCTATGGAGATTAGGACTTGTGAAACGATAGTTACCAGAGTAGACTAGTAGATTGAATGCTCGAGAAAAACATTGCCTAAAGACGAACCTGCATCTTCTGAGAATAACCAATTCCATTGTAATTCCTAGTAGATCTGAAGATATAAAATAAACGATATATTTTGGATCTAAAGAATTGAGTTATTCATAATTATAATTACAATCAAATCAACGGCAAGAGACGCTAAAAGCGTTACATGGCGACCGTGACAGGACTTGAATTTGTGTGATTTTTTGACATGTTTTTTTTAGTTCATTTAATTATATTGTTAGTATTAAGAAGAAAAGGTGTTGTAAAAAATTCTACTAGAAATAAGAGAAATGGGGATCTCAGAAGATGCAAGGTTATTTTATAAGTTGACCAAAGTCTTTTAAGCAAAGACATGGTGAACTTGAGGAGGCATGTGGCAGAACAGAAATATTTTTACAAGAAAATTACATTTTTGATTTCTGAGAGTAGATAGAAATTAATAATATATATACTCTTAGAAAGAAAAAGAATTGAGTTGTAAGTTGCTATGGAGATTAGGACTTGTGAAATGATAGTTACCGGAGTAGACTCGTAGATTGAATGCTCGAGAAAAACTTTGCCTAAAGACGAACCTGTATCTTCTGAGAATAATCAATTCCATTGTAATTCCTAGTAGATCTGAAGATATAAAATAAACGATATATTTTGGATCTAAAGAATTGAGTTATTCATAATTATAATTACAATCAAATCAACGGCAAGAGACGCTAAAAGCGTTACACGTACTTTTACAATAAGGTGTGTAAACACGTGAAACAAATTTCATGTCATTCGATCTATTTGTTACATGTATTTAAACAATTAACCCCCAACGCTGTCCGGAAGAGCGGCCTTTACTATTATCCATACGATATCAAAGAATAAAAGTACTAAGCTGGTGGATTAGACAAAGTTATGGTCAGCGAAGAAATTATCTTAATAATTTAATTCACGAACTGACTTTTGAAGGAGATAATGAGCCTTTTCAGAACTTAACGAGCATGTCAAAGATCCATTTTGAACATTTCCTGTGTCTAGTTGAACCTCATATTAAATAGCACTGTACACATATGCTTGAGGTGATCCCCCAGGAAATAAATTAATGATAAGTGCCTTCGGGAGATTCCTATACAAACCTGCAGCGTATGTTCAAAGTACCTTACATCAGCAGGCGTTTTGTATCGGTAGTCTGTGATGATACTGTTCAGTCGCTAAAAATTATGTTTAGGTTGGTACCTATTTATTATTTTTATAGACTTTTACCAACAATATATATTGAAATATTGTTTTATGTTTTCTTTATTTACATCGACAATACCATGGTTTAATACCTCGCTGATTTAACGCCATGCATCCTCTTATTTACCTCGATTATAAATACTGTTCGTATGAGCTTTCCCTTAATAACTTCTTTGATGCTTACCGATTAATTGTTGTCAAGCAAGTGTCGTTGTCCCGCATGCTCGCGCTCATTGTAATAACCGCCAAACTATCGTCCACACTTGGCGCCGAACACACACTGGCTCGCCTTTGAGCATTCTGAAATACCGACACACGATCGGCTCGCCCTGAACGCGCTTGCCGTCATTCGCTGCGAGCGTGCTCAGGCGTCCACACTTGATCGGCTCTCTTCACTGAGTGGCTCATTCGCCTGAGCGCGCTCAAGTGGATACGAGGCCGTAGATGTACAGTTGTGTAAAGACGACTCTGATAGAGCAGGTTATGATGTTTACTTACCATCAGGAGCCAGGCCGTGATGATGGCTCCAGTCCTCAGACTAAGGCAACAGCAGAACCTGGACACTCGACACATCTTCCTGCAACACACATGACAACACCATGACAATGTCCCGACAGAACAATCGCAATCTAACCCAGTTACAGCCGGCCTCGGTGGCGTAGGGGCTAGACTACTGGCCCCACG
This sequence comes from Vandiemenella viatica, assembly GCA_031002005.1. NCBI lineage: Eukaryota > Metazoa > Arthropoda > Insecta > Orthoptera > Morabidae > Vandiemenella > Vandiemenella viatica. The sequence continues at coordinate 126,350,572 of CM061918.1, forward strand.
CGCTGAAGGTCGCCGGTTCGAGTCCGGCCGAGGGCATGGGTGTTTAAGTGTTGTATGTTAGTGTGCTTGTCATGTCGGTCCTGTGGAGTGTCTAGAATTACTTGAAAGACAATATATACACATGGAGAAACTGAAAGCACTGGATGAACTAAACTCTTACTTGAGCTGGCTGTATGGCCTAAGGAAGCCAAATGCCATTAAAAAAAAAAAACCTGTTACAGTAACGGCTAGGGGAAAGCTACTGCTTGATGATCTGTACTTGAAATAAACGAAGAGAACTTTGCCACACATGAAGCGCGTTTCAAAGTACTGTCTATTCTAAATTAGGGATGTAACGGATCCCCGCATCCGCAAGTGCGGAAATTCCGCGTGAAATCCCACATCCGCTTTCGCATCCTCATCCGCAATATTTATTGCGGAATGTATAGCGGATGTTTGGTTTACATTGCAACATATATTATTCTTTTTTCTTTATACGAGATTCTGCCCATTCTCTCTTAACTAACAACAAAGTGCAAAGAACTAAATGCTGATATTACTTAAGCGACTAATTTACAAGTTTAAATTTGCATGTGAAGTAAAACGCCTTCTCCACCGTCCAACTTACAGGACATCCGTGTAGAACTACAATAGGATGCGCTCACCCATTCACGCTAGTAAAAGGAGTCCAACAAAATGTTCCAAGCAATCCTTTCCACTCGTACTTTCTCGCGACACGCCATGTTTCCTTATCGCACACTCGCAGGATGTTTCCTCCAATCATGATCCAACGCCATAGCTTGTTGGACAGCAAGGACTCGTGTTAGTTGTATGGGAGTCCAGCAACATCTAGCACGGCCTGCATGTAGTTCTCTAACCCTTTTACTACCCATCAATAGTTCTTTATCGAAATCGGATCATCGTGGGTCCTACTAGTTGTACTGTGGATGTGCCACTAGAGCGGTGGAAAGGCGGGTGGCGGGCACGGAGATGTGTGGTGGCGTGGCCTTGTGCTTGACGCTTGAATTAGTCGAGCCGCGTACTCCGCAAAGTTCACATGACAAAGATTGTTTTTTTAGATACGTGCGTCGTTACGTAATTAATTTAATTCGCTAGTGAAAAGATGAGACAAAAAATAAATCAATGTGGCAGTTTTATATGGAAATAAACATAACTTCTGATAAATGTAGAATTTGGCATCAAAAATATACTTCTTTTGACTTTAAGTTTATTTTGATAAAATATTAAAATCTATGTAATCATAAATTTATTTTTCCACTCCAGCATCCAGATGTCAAGCAGTGAACTTCCGCATCAACATCCGCATCCGGAATGATTCATGAAAAGAGACATAAACTTGCCTAGTATAAAATCGCGCTTGGTATCCCCCTCCCCTCCCCCCGCAAAAGTATTTAGATCCGCCCCCGACATCGGCAATTTTTTAGATTTGGAGACTTTTTTTACTACTGACTCTTTAAGGGCGGGATGACTATAAAGCCTACCCTTACCCGACTCTAGCTCCGCCCCCCCTAAACGAAATCCGCTGAAGCACCCCCCCCCCCAACGAAATTTACTCAAGCCTCCCCCCAAACCAAAATCCTGGCTCCACCACTGGTGCCTGGCATGCACGCTAGATGGCAGCAGTGGACGAGATTGCGGAAAAGCAGGAGAAGAGATTATGTGTGTTAGAATATTCGAAGTGTTATTCGGTTACGAATGTGCAGCACGTACGAAAAAATACGGAAAACCTGCACCCAGCGACCAGAGCATTTTACGTTGGTCTCGCCAGTTTCGTGACACTCGTTGTCTGTGTAAACTGTCCAGCACGTGGCGACCACGTGTCTCAGAGGAACCGTGGAGTACGTTATCGTGGCCACCCAGGACGCCAGATCTGACCCCGAGTGATTTTTTCTTGTGGACATATGTGAGGGACAAAGTCTATGTACACCCAGTACCAACAACCCTGCAAGAATTACAGGAACAGATCACTGCAGCTGTTACGGACGTTGATAGAAACATGCTATCAAAGTATGGACGGAACTGGATTGCCGTTTTGGATGTGTGCCGGCTGGCTAAGGACTCACGCACTGAAAATTTATAGTAGTTCTGTGTACCAGAATCATGGCGAGCTTATGTATTTTTTCATGTATCACTTTGCAATGATATAGTAATTTGTTGAGATTACTTACAGATTCGGCAGATTTTGTAGCAAACAACCTCAAAGTGCATCAGTACACCATTCCGCCGCCAGGAGCGCCAGCGTAGTGCACAGTTAAAATGGCTACTTTCACTGGTGCGGTGTGCTTTGTGTATCTCGATGTACTTGGAAAGTTTTTAATTCCACAGATCGCTAAAGATGACCGAGATGGGATGGTTTACTACCAGCAAGACGGCGCACCACCTCATTTCCTCACGGAACTTCGAGGTTTCCTCGATAATCGCTTCCCAGGTCGGTGGATCGGCCGTGAAGGACCAATCACATGGTCACCTCGCTCCCCAGACTTGAAACCACTGGATTTCTTTCTCTGGGGTTTCATTAAAGATCGTGTGTACGTTCCTCCCCTACCAAACAATTTGGATGACCTGAAAAATAGAATTTACGCTTGCAACGAGTGTAGGAAGAAATTGGCTACCGGTGGGATGTTTGCCGCCTCACAAATAGTAGTCACATCGAACCAAAATGACACTTGACAATTTTATGTGACACTTGAGGTTGTTTGCTATAAAATGACACATCTACCGATTCTATAAGTTATCTCAATAAATTTCTATGTCATTCCAAAGTTGTAAAGACTTTTTGAAGCACCCTGTATTTTGAAACCTGATGAATCATTTAGGCTAACCCTGTACATCGTCCCATTTTGAGATACTTGATCATAATGTAAACAAATCAAGAGTGCAAGAGTGTCTAGAACCAAACACTAGGAAAACATTTCCATCAATCGGAAGGAAGGAGAAACCTCTTCTGTCAAATTTCCGGAGAAACTTACATGGCGGAATAACTCGCTCCAATACAGCCTGGAGCCTTAATTAATTTGTTTACTTTTGCATTTAATTTTTCTGACGTTTTGATAAAAAAAAAACGAGGTTTAAGGAAAACATTTTATGGGGAGAGAGAGAGAGAGAGAGAGAGAGAGAGAGAGAGAGAGAGTGTAAGAACGCTTACCCGGGGCCCGAGAATCCTAGCGCCGTCCCATGTCGCTACTACTGTCTCCTTCACCGCTTCGTGTAGTTAAAAACCTTTATTCTAACATCACATACGTAGTGAATTTGCTTTGAGATGTCATCGTTAGTACTGAAAAGTTTAGGTTTAGGTTTAGGTTTTTTATGATAAAACTGCGTCGGTGTGTGCGTGGGAACTTTTCTATTGAGGGCGGCGAACGCTTTGGAAACTTTTCTATTGACTGAAGGCAGTGTGATAAACAAAGCTTTGGAAACCTGGAATCTAATAAAAGATGATCTAAGCTTACACAAACTTCGTACTGTCTAATACAATATGGGCTTTGGTTTATTTCGGCTTACTACTGTGTAATACGATACGATCTGTTTTACGCCTCGTCAAAGTCGTTGTTAGTAGAGGCGGGAAAGGATTTGGGGGAGGGGGGGCAAGGGACCGGAAGGAATTCGGCTTTAGCCTTTTGAAGGAAGCATCCCGGCATTCGCCTGGAGTTATTTTCTGAAACCATGCAAAACCCAAATCTGCATGCCGGGACGGAGGTTCTAGCCCATAAAGGTGGAGGCCAGACCTCAGGGATTTAATCGAAGTGGCGCTGCACACACACGGAGCGTTAAAATCCTCAAAGGTTTCTCAGTCTCAGAGCTGGCTTCACGGTGGCAGCATCCGATGATGTGCACGCGTTGGCTGCTGTTAGTTTGTTAATCGCGGCAAGTAGCGCTAAAACCCCCGCAAAACAGCGCATTAGAAGAAGTGTATGGTGCAAAGAGGAAGAGGAAAATATTGTCACACAAATCTTCTTTCGGAATTGAAGTATTTTCACAAAGATTTTCATAATTATTTGAGGATGGACGAAGAAACCTATTTAAATCTGTTACCGTTAGTCACTTCATTTATTACAAAGAAAGATACCGTTATGCGGGAAGCAATTTCGCACCACGAAAGACTTACCGCTACGCTGTGGTTTTTGGCAACGGGAAGAAGCTATGAAGATCTCAAGTCTTCAACAATAATTTCTCCTCAAGCCCTTGGCTACATAATACCAGGAACATGAGAGGCCATTTATAAAGTTCTTGGCAAAGATTATATGACGATTTCTCTTTGACACACTGATGTTATTTAATATAATTGATTTATTCCTATTCGTAAATACATCAACAACATAATATTAAGATTAAATGATATAAAAACTAAATTAAAATAATATTAGTTTAAAATCATGTTGTCATTAATATAGTTGATCATGTGATGTAAACTCACATTCAAATCACGTAACATCATTTGCATTATAATTTGATAGAACAATTGCTGCTGTGTCGTTTTGAGGTAATTTATCAAAATCTGCTGGTGGTTTATAATGATCTTGCGGGTGTTGCTGGAAAAGATTGTGGGCTGAGACTATTCGATGAGATTCCTAAATAAATTTTTAAAAAAATCCAAAACTGCTGCCTGCAGAATAGTACAGGCCAGAAGTAAGTAAACGTTGCTCACTGTAAGACATTCCTAAACAGCCCATTTCGACTTGAAACTGGGTGTCATTAATTATTTTTTGTGCTGTTAGCATTTGATTGGTCGGAAGGCCACGTAATTTCATGCCAACGGTCTTGCTAACAACGTCAAAGTGATCTTCTTGCAGCCGGTTTTTTTTAATGTTCTTCAGCACAACACTTCGCAAAGATTCATTTCCTGGTGGTTTAATGTTGCTGATTTTTTTTTAGTATTGATTTTTTTTTTTTTTTTTTTTTTTTTGCATTTGGTTCATCCTCCTTCAATATTTATGCCAGCTTGGCGTAGGCAGCTTCTCGTTTGTTTCGGTCGTGGTATTCCTGGTACTTCAATTCCTATAGACTGGGCTCACTATCGTACATATTTATAAACACGGAACATCACGAAACGGGACATTATAAACAAAACAGAGAAACAAAATCGCAACACACGCAGGCACTCACAGTAAATCCTCGAAGGCCGACTGACCGCAGGACACACACGCTGAGCTTCTCACCCTCCCTCCCGGCCTACGAGGAAATAAGAATTGTTTTTTCGGCGAGGATTTGGCCGCACTGGGGTGCGGCCACGGCCTCAAGGAAGTGCCCACACGCGTGCCGGGATCCCTCAAGGCCGTGACCATCCCGTACGTGTGTGGCGGCCTTAACCTCCCGAATGCGAGGCCAGAGCGTTAACCGCTCACCCACCACGCTCGGTTCCACTGCTCGTCTCTGCACGTGCATTAGGACAGTAATCCTATAGGTGGTCACAGGAACGGGAATATGACGTATTCCACGCGTGTACCCGTTTACACAGGTCCATCCGAAAAAGACTGACGGAAGTTTTGAGAGGAGACACTACTCACATTACAGCTCTTCCTGTGCTGGCGGCAGGCTCCACCAGACTGCCGTCTCATCGACTCCACAGCTGGCGCCCTCTCCGGCCACCGCAGCGCAGCCAACCTCGCAGAGATAAAGTCACTGCCGCTTCCTGCAGTGGTGTCAACATGCGCTACCGAAAGTCACTGCACTCAGCAGGTGCTTAATGTCGCTGGGGGCAGGGGTAGAGGGACGCAGAACAGTGCGTCTTTAGGCGCGTACACACGAGCGTTCATTTCACGCCGCGTGCACGCGACATCCGATGCACACGTAGCAGGCGGCAGTAGGCGTCCCACTGACAACGATGGAAGTGTGTAATAAGAAGCGGGTAATTTTTGCGTACTTTATCTTTAAAAATCATTTATTAAGGACACAGGATAGACTTTATTGGTAGACAGTGGTCAAGTTTTATCAGAAAAAAAACCCAAGGATTTTCAGCTACAGATTGTCACGCGCTAGGAGAAAAGTAGAAAGTACACACTTTGACAAAAAATTTGGCACCTGCTGAAAAGTTCTATCTCTCTTATTTTGCACAATCTGACATCAATGTCATCCCAGGAAACAGTAACGCAAAGCTGGCTTAGCAGTATTGCATTACTGTTTCCTGGGATGACATTGATGTCAGATTGTGCAAAATAAGAGTGATAGAATTTTTCACCGGCGGCCAAATTTATTGTCAAAGTGTGTACCTTTGGCATTCTGTACAATGAATGAAAAATTTTTCATAAAACAATTAATGTAAATTTGGATTTATCTATCCTATTGATAAAGACGTGTTGTTCACTTCATAATTTTGTAAGAAGGAGAGATGGGTACAACATTCAAGACGAAATGAGTATAGAAGGTTTCGTCGATATCGGAAAGGACGCCTCAGTTCCAACAAGAGGAACTACTTAGCAGTCCATCCAAGTAAGGAACATGATAGCAGCATATTTTGTTTCTGATGTTGCCACCTTACCCCGGCAAAGGAATTTTATTTAAGAACTTTTGCAACAACAATTTACTATAAATTTTATAGGTATGATACATAAAATCTAAGTTGTAAATACTTTGCATAAAACTGTAATTATAATAAACACGAAATATTTTGCTTAAATATTTCATTTTCGCCCTTGTCGTCTTTCTCCTCGAATGCCTCAATGAATATCCGACATATACTGGTCCAAGCTCTCCTCTTGATTCGATCATGATAATTTTCTGATGGATGTCCCAAATTTCTGGATAAGTCTTAATTACACCAATAAAATGTTCGATTTCAATATTTTCTAAGACTAATAACTCGTCTGCCATGCTTGCCGCGCTAGCGTGTTCTGCCGCCCGTGTGCACCGCTTCATTGGACACAATGTACTATAGTCGGCGGCATGAAATTAGACCTGCCAAGGTCACCTAGTCTCCACTGCCTCCCCTGCCCGCACCAACCCTCTGTCCCTTGGTTGGGCCGGCGACATTGCCACATTAGCTTTTACCGGTCGTCCATGCGTATCTTTACACGCGGTCGCTTTATTTCCTTAGTTTAAGGCCTATTCGAGTGATGTTAACGGTGGTGATGTTCAGGAACATAATCATGCAATTAGTGTATTAACAGACAGAAATTAATATTCGCGAACCTGCAGGCCGCCTGGGCATCGGAAACCTAATTAAAATCATTGTAGCAGATATTTTAAAGTATTTTTTTAAGGAATTTTGCCAATAACTAACACGCAAAAAAAAAATATTTCGATAAATTACAAACACTGACTCGGAGATATTTGTGGCAGTCATTTCTATGTATAATTGGTCCCTTATATTTGATAAATTAATTTTCGTTTTGTCTTTGTTTTTGAAGTTTTCTCGCGAAATTTGTCATGTATCGTCCACTGTGTACAATGACAGTAATAATTCTTACAGAAGCTGAAAATAGCTTTTCTGTGGAGGACAGGAAATATGTTTCTCAGTCGTAAACGAACCGACCGACCAGCCGGCACTGGAGCATGCGCTGCGCGCAATCATTCGCGCAAATATAAACTATGAAACAATCCAAAAGGGGTTGTCTGAAGAGGCTTTGCCTGCTACCAGAATTAATTTCAGTATTTTCTTAGAAACTTTCTCGCTGGAAGTTTTTACGTAAACAAATAAAACGGAAGTTAGTCAGCGACAACATTTTACATTACACAGCCGAAACAACTAAGCGCTTCGTGTAACTTTTTTTTATTTATTCACATGGTTCCCTATTTAATGAATAGAATGTATTCGGTATGAGTCTGTTAACATTCAGGAAGGCGCATAATTTTTTTTTTTGAGTTATTTCTTATTATTTTTATTGCTTTTTCTGTCGGTTGAAGTGAAAAAGTAATTTGATTTGTAATTTTCATGGAAACAAATCACTATTTTTTTAAAAACAGTCACACAAATGTTTGGAATTATAAAGCACATCACCTTGTTCCGCATGTTAAGTATTATGTTTTACAATTTTTTCGCACTCATTACTGAAAGTTGATTTTTTTGCTGATTTGCAACACTGTTCGGTTACTCCGTGACCTTCACAGGACTAATTTCGTGACTGCCACTATAGGAGACCGCACTAGCGTGCGCGGCGACCCTGCGGGGTGGTGGGCGAGAACAGGAAAAAACGACTGCTGGTGCGTGTGCACTGCCGTATCTGTTCCTGTGTACTCCAAGCCGCTAGCGGGGCATCTCAGCGTGCACGCGGCGTGAAATGACGCTCGTGTGCACCGGGCCTTAAGGTACGGTTCCGAACACGACTGCAGTCCGCAGACAGCAGGTAGCAGACGGCCGACCTTAAGGCCGACCACAGGCGTCACCACTGGTTTCTATGGTTTTCTACGAAATGCGTTCGGAACACGGCAACAGCGTCGCCGGCAGCTGAGCCCTGCCGGCGACGCTGACCGCGCTACTGCGCACGAACCAGTAGTGCCGCCAGCCGCACGCGGAAGGAAAGCATTTATTTGGTGACAATGAGTTTTTCTGATAACGAAGAAGAAAATTTAATAAATTCTGTGCAAAAGTATCCAGTGATTTATGATGCAGGTCACACTGAATACCGCAATGTCTTAATTAAAGAGAATGTTTGGAAGGCTAAAGCACAAGAGCTAAATAAAACAAGTAAGTATTTTAAGGTTGTGCTTTTACTTATAAATATATTTAAATGTAAAATGTTCATACATATAAAATTACATTATTTATCATACATAGTGAGCCAAATAATGAATAAGATTTTACTAAAATGTAAAGGGTAACGTGTGTCCGCCAAGAGTATTTATTTTACTTATTATTTGTTATAAATCAGTCTTTATGATATATTATTAATTAATTCCTCTTGCCACATCACTGAACCGTATTCACTGCAGAAGAAATCTTTCAATTTGTCTCTAATCTCGAATCCTTGGCTGTTTAAAAATCCTCCAAACCGAGAAAAGCTTAACATATTATCCTGGCTTCTAGCTTCATTATTAATGTAAGTATAAATTACAAATTGCTGAATACCGATATAAAAGAAAATGATGAAACAACTGAGCTACCCGACGTTAAAGAAAAAATACCAGTGCAGTATCGAAAACAAAGACGCCATAGAAGTTGCAGTGACGATAAACTTATACAAATGTGGAAAGAAAGGGACGAGAGGAGGCAAAATTTATTGAAAAGTATTATCAAAAAGAAGAATGATGATGTTGAATTATTTTGCAGTCATATTGCAGAAGTTTTAAGGAGTTTGCCACCAGTCTATAAGGCAGAAGCCAAAAAAAATATCGGCGTAATGATTTCCGATTATGAAATAATGGCAGCGAGGTCCCATCCTAATCAAAGTCCAAAAGATGGTAGCGCTCCTTCAACGCCAAGCTCTTCATCATTAGAAAATGTACACGACACGCCAGGTCCTAGCAATGCATCACGACATGACAAAGCACTTTTTACAAATGGAACAATGGATTATATGTCAGGTAACTGTGCTGTCAGCCTTTCGTCTTCAGAACCGATCTGTCAATCCAGAAGACTAAAGAAAATGATAAATTTACAAATTTGTAGACTTGCCTTAAAGTTAAGAATAATTTTTCTTCTGCACTTACAGCAGCTCTTAAACATTGTGGTTTAATTTTGTCACAAATAAAGCTGAGTACAAAACTAAACTGTCTCTTATTTAAACGACAATAGCTCCTGAATATTGTTTCGTCACTCAAAATATGTTTTTTAATGAGTACTGAATAAGTCCCTTCTCCTGCTCTGTTTTTGTACAAAGGCATTGCGAGCTTTCTTCTTTTGTTGGTGCTATTCAATAGCAAAACATCATCATCATCTTCCTCTTCCAACAGAACTTCAATGATCGCAGCAGAAATATCACACATCTTGCCACGTCTAAGGTACGGTTAAGAGCGGACTGCACGGCTGACCTGTTGCGCGAGTTCCGAACACCCCCGACCACAGGCGGCAGCAGGTATGCAGTTTTTGTTTGCTACCTGGGATTGGCGTCCGACGCTGCAGCCGTGTTCGGAACCCTACCTTTAGTTAGGCGCGTACACACTAATCAATATGCGGTCAACTAACCGCTCGATGGGAGAGGCTTGGGAGCGTTCACAAACTATGTAGCTCCATTTTGGCCTCCTGTGAACCCCCTCTCCCCCTGCGTTGCCTCACCTGATTTTCGCCTCAAATCAGAGGTGGATCCAGGATTTTGGTTTGGGAAGGGCTTGAGCGGACTTTGGTTTGGGGGGCGGGGGCCTTGGCTTTAGTGGATTTTGGTTTGGGGCGGGGGAGGAGCTTGAGTCGGGCAAAGGATAGTCTTTATAGACTCCTCGGTCCTCGGAGCTGTAGAGTTTTTTTTTTAAAAAAAAAGTCTCCAAAATTGCAGTGTTGGGGGTGGACCTAAATACTTTTGGGAGGGGGGGCTTGAGCCCCTTGGCCCCCCTCCTGGATCCGCCCCTGCCTCGAACCTCCACGCAGATTTTTTTCCCGCTATTGATTCCATTAGACACTTTGTACTGTTATCTCTTACCAGACTACCGTAAATTACATACAGAGTTATTTAAATAACGGAAATAAATATCCACATGCTGTTGTGTGTTCTGTACCCCATTTTAAGCGTGAAAAATAATATGAATGAAAAGCTATGTGGCTTGGCTCGGAACCCCCTCCCCATCAAGTAGCCCAGCATAGTACTGACCTAATTCGAAAAGACAGCAAACAAATATTACTACCAGTAATATTCGTATTTAGGAATTGCAAGAAGAAATAAGAGAAACCAGGGCCAGAACCGACTTATTTCTATGCCCATTTTTTCCACGAGCAATTAGGGAATGGAATAGGAAGGATTTATCGAGCAAGTAAACTTGGAATCCGATAGTACAAAGTTTCGATAAAACGCTACGGCCATCCTGATCTAGGTTTTCCATGGTTTCTCCAGGCGAATGCCGGGAGGGTTCCTCAAAATAGCCCATTGGCGCCTCCTGCCATATCCCGTATATCCCTTCCGACGAATAAGCGATTACACATAACGTTAGGTGCAATGCACCTTCCTCTACACACTTCTAGTGATTGGCGGAGTAATATTAATAGTGATAGTAGTAATCTCCACCAAAATCATTGTACACCAGATCTGCGCCCCAAGCATTTCACTGAGTTGTGGACCTCTCTTATGCTGGGCAAGGGAGACAACTGAACGTTTTCCACTTGCATATCCTGCAGACAATACTCGGATTAAGGAGCATCCATAAATTACGTGAGGTGTTTTTCCGAATTTCCGTCCCCCGCCACCCCCCCCCCTTCTGGTGAGACTTCGTGAGATCTGGTCCCTTCCAAAGCCGGTTTCACCCCCACTTTTCAACTAAATGCCCCCCTAAAATCGACTTTCGCATCATTTGTAGACCATTCTCATTTAGCTCTACGGTCCAACAAAAATTTCCAAAACCTCACGTGAGATTTCTGTTGACCCCCCTCCTCCCCCTGGTGAGATTTCACCGCCCCCTCCCTATTTCACCTCATGTAATTTATTGACGCCCCCTAACGTGGCGACACAGTCTGAACAACCAGTTTTTTAATTTTGTCTTGTTTCTGTTTATTTTTGTTTTTTGATTGAGGTTATTAGAGTCGGGAAAGCACTGGGGACAACGAACGGGAAGGAATTCAGCCATGGCCTTATGGAAGTAACCATCGCGGCATTCGCCTGGAGTGATTTGGGGAAACAATGAAATACAAAAATCTGGATGTCCGGACGGGGACTCGAATCCGCGTCCTCCCGAATGCAAGGTCATAGCGTTACCCCACACCCACCTCTTGATCAACTTTTTGCGTATTTTGTGTGCCGACCATTAACACTCAGCGTGACAGTACAGACCTGGTTGTGCTACTTGGTAGCTCTGTGTCGGTTTCGTGTCCTCTGACAGCGCCTTGTTGGCTCACCGCCACGCATTGCTTGTACGGATATGTGGCAACGTATCTCACCGGGGCGATCCAACATCTGCGTACGCTGCACCACAGTAAGGGAGTTCATAAACTACGTAGCTCCATTTTGGCATCCTCTTAACCCCCCTCCCCCGCACGCAGCCTGATGTTACTTTGGCCTCTACACCCCCCCCCTCCCACCCCTCACATGCCACGTAGCTTGTTTCCCTATTCATTCTGTAAGACTGTTTTCTCTTCTGAGCCAATCGTAAACTACATACAGAGATAATTAAGTGACGGAAATAAATATTCACATGCTTTTGTGTGTTCTGTACCTAATTTTAACTGCGACGAATAATATGAAAGGAAAGCTACGTGGCCTGGCTCGGAACCCCCCCTCCCCCCACGTAGCCCAGCGCAGCTTTCTACCTAACCCCTCCCCCACCCCCAAACTAGACCGAGCCACGGAGTTTATTAACGCTCCCTAATAGCTCAGTGAGAGTGGTTATACAGAATATATTTGCAGCACAGGACTTCAGAATTACGTTTTGACCTTGGAATGGTATATTAAACATGTGTACTTTACTGCGGGTGTAATGAACCAAAAATAGAATAAAATTTTGAATGTTAGGCAAATAGCGTGATAGTATAATCATTCGAATCAAATGGATTGACGAAATCGAGAAAGACCTCAAATTAGTAGGAATAACTCCAAAAGACACCTAAAACAGTCATTTAGATCAAAAATTAACAAGTCGCAAGTTGACCGGGAGGAAATACTGAAAAAAATAAGTGGAACAACGTGGTTTGAAGCCCACAGCATTCGTATGAAAGAAATATTGTCACAAAGGAAATCAAACAACCGTTTTCATGTGCTTTCTGTAGTCCTAATGGGCTTAACCGAAAATAATAATAATAATTCAAGAAATAAAAAGCATTTTTAAATGTCCGTTTTGTGTTTGTATGCTTTTTGTACGTATTCCTCTCAATGAAACACAGTAATTGGATATACAGGATGTTTCAAAAATGACCGGTTTATTTGAAAAATCAATAAAAACTAAACGGGCAGCGATAGAAATACACCGTTTGTTGCAATACATGCTTGGGACAACAGTAAATTTTCGGGCAGACAAACTTTCGAAATTAGTTACAATTTTCAACAACAGATGGCGTTGCAGTCTGGAAAAATCTTAAGTTCTAAGGAATAAACCATTTTTTCACAGCAAACTTGCAATCTGTGAACAGCACACGCTTACAGCAGAAAGACGACTTACAGAATGGCGAACTCACAGACTGCGTTTACTTCTATATCTTTCAAATCGCCTGCAGTGCCATCTGTTGTTGAAAATTGTAACTAATTTCGAAAGTTTGTCTGCCTGAAGATTTACTGCTGTCCCAAGCATATTGCAACAAACGGTGTATTTCTATCGCTGCCTGTTTAGTTTTTATTGATTTTTCAAATATACCGGTCATTTTTTAAACACCCGGTATCTTCTCAATAAGTTGGTTTTTCCACCTTGTTGATTGTGTCGTAAAAATACTGATCCATCTTGTTGTTCCAATACGTGTGCTTTAATTCTTGATGGGCAATTTCGGCATCAGTGGGCGCTATTCCTGTACGTATTGTTTGTCCTGTACGTTTCACCTGATAAAGTAAATCGTCCTTCAAGACGTTACGTGAAGACCGACCTTTAGACGGAATGATGGAGAATCGCATGGGTTCTTTATTTTGCGTTTACGACGTCAGTAAGAGGTGGGAATGCGAGGGAACCATGCCTCGTCAACGCGCTGGTCATCAGCGATCGGAGAGGACTAGGAGTATCTAACTGAAAGGAATTTGGGTATAGCCTTTTGAAGGAACCATCCCAGCATTTGCATGAAGCGATTTTGGAAAACTGAAATTTTGATGACTGCACGGTGAATCGAACCAACGTCTTCCCGAATGCGGGTCCGAGCGTTACCACGCTCAGTTTCTTCCTTTTGTGCACTGGCAGTTGACACTCTGCACGACTCTGCAGATTCATGATGTTCTTTCTTCGCTGTGTGTCCGCCGGTCTTCGCGAGGGCTGACAGCGCCTGGTTGGCCCACTGGCACGCCTCGCTCATATGAGTATTGGGAAACATAAGACACAGGGGCGCCACAACTTCAACTTCCGCAGCAGCAAAGTGAGATCGGTTCAAAGGGAAATACGGGCGGCAGGGGAATTAAGCATCACCTCTCGGCGATGGAACAGGACTGGAAAAGTGTGTAGACCTTACATATTACGTTCTTTTCTGCAGGTGTAAAGTGCTCATCACATCGGTGGACCCGAACTTTGCAGTTGATTGTGTACCTTGGCGTTAATGGGCTGACATGGCTAAAGGGTTGGGAGTAGTGTTACCAACTTTTCAGATTTTCACGACCGGATATTTGTCAAATTTTCAGATATCCACGACCGTACATTCCTCGCGGCGAGTGGGGGGGGGGGGAGGGAGGGGATGTACAGGGTGTCCAGAAAAGGACTCCCTGATTTCAAAATTAAATATCTCGAAAACAAAGATCGATAGAGGAATGCAGTAAACGGTATGTTTATTGTGACAGCTGTAAGAAGTGTATACAGCAGTGTGAAATAATAGTTACAAAAGCTGCTAACAGATTGCGCTGTAATCGCCATACGTAATGCCTAAATAGTGATCCGAAGCTCAGGGTAGTGCCAATGGTGAACATTTTGAAAACATTGTGATGTGATTGTTTGCAAAGATTGTTTTCATACGATTATTTCACATATGTATGCTGATATGAGCTGTACAGCGTACAGCGCCATCTGTTAGCAGCTTTTGTAACTATTATTTCACACTGCTGTATACACTTCTTACAGCTGTCACGATAAACATACCGTTTACTACATTCCTCTATCGATCTTTGTTTTCGAGATATTTAATTTTGAAATCAGGGAGTCCTTTTCTGGACACCCTGAATGTTGAAAAGTAAAATTTATAGGTCAATTTTTTTTATTTTTGCAAATAATTGTTATGACAATAACAAATTCTTCTGCGCAAGAAACCGTATTTCACTGCCTTTCCTCGACAATTGTCACAGTGAAAGTAATTTTACACATTTTTACAATACGCCATGCAATCGTTTTTCTTATGCAGCCAAGTTTTGAACCCTTCATTTGACAACCACTCGTTTCTGGGGTGACAATAACGTTTCGGTATTTCCTTTGATACCTCACTCATTATTTATTTGTAACGTACAAATTTATAACTCTATTTATTCTTTAATTCTCCGGGCGAATAAGGAGCGAGATGCGGCGACCTTGTTTACTTCTACACATCCGAGAAACTATCAATCCGTAATTTTTAAAAATTTCTTAATAACCGGACATTTTGTGTCCGGTCGCATGTAGTGAATCGGACACTGACAAACCACGTTAGAGCCGGACGGTTGGCAACCCTAGTTGGGCGTGGCATCAGCGACAACAGAAGTGTTAGTCAGCGTGCCGTGGAGTATACAACTCCAAACGCTAACCTTATTTTACTAGCAGATTTCTTCATTCTGCCTTAGTAGCTATAGTAACTGGCAATTGGATGATAATATATTGTGACCGGATTATATGCAACATGAAAAGATATGAATGAAAAATGCTTAAAATATGCATTAAAAGTGTCAAAAAAGGTTCAAAATATACGACGTTATACAATATAAAAATATTAATTTTTAGATTTTTCATTTCAAAATCAGCATTCAGTTAGTAAGTAGTTCAATAAAATATTTATATATTCTACAATTAACAATTATTTAACTTTTTTTTTTACTTTTGTAAATGTAAACAATTGGGTACTGTTCAAAATATTCAATAGTAAGAGTGTTTCTTCAATTTTTCAAAATATTTTTGTAAGTTGATATGGACCGTTGCACATTCACTGGTGTAACTGGGCAGTATTTGAAATTGAGTGCTGTGTTAGCAGTCATTGTTTCTGAAAAAGTTCACCGCCCCATTACTAAAACTATCAATTTGACACGAAGGTTGAAAACCTGGGTTATTGTTCAAAATATTTTCAAACCTCACTTTAAGTTTAAACAGAAATACCTCTGGCAATGCGGATTTTATTCATTAACTGAATAGATTCAGTCAACGTCAAACCTAGAGTTTCAAGCTTTTTAATACTCGCAGGTATGTAGGAAAAATGAGTGCTAATCATAGCTATGGTTTTAATATTAGAATTGATAAATGGTTCCTTGTACTGACAAACTGTCATAGCCTCTCCACTATCAAAGTCGTTTACTACACCTTTCTTTTACGATGACGGCATCAAAAAACATCCGATACGCTGGGAAAAAACCAGGAAATTATGTTGAGAAATAATTTGTACTTGGTTGATTTGCTATTTTAAAAAAATTTCTTCCGTTTATATTTGATCCAGCCTCTTACAAATCATCTACCCTGCCTTTTTACCATACGAAATGTTGGTTATTTAAACACACTAATATTAACCTTTCGTCTGTTTCAGGTAAGTTGCTGACTGCGCCCCTTTTGCCGGTGGTGAGCACACACGTATTTGTTCTCAGTATTCGAAAATCTCATAGCTCCGGTTTTTTTGTTTGTTTGTTTATTTTTTGTTTGTTTTTTATTTTTTTTTGTTTTTTATTTTTTTTTGTTTTTGTTTTTTTTTTTTTTACCTTCGCGAAATGGTGCACATTGAGGTTTATATTTAGGAATGGAAGTTTTTTGAAATTACCTGATAAGCAGCAGTATTTTAGTCTCCTGCGGAAAATGGCAGGTGCTGACAGTGCACTTTTTTAGTGGGTGAGAGTAGTCAACTTTCATTTATGTCGCCATTTCTCAATATAATTGACAGAACACTTTTTCGATTTTACTATTAACTACCAGAAACTGCCTTTAAGAAAGACGCTCTTTGAGATGCTTCGGAACACCACTCCCTTTCCTTGTCACCAGTCTCTCGACTGGTTTGATGCAGTCCTCCGTCCCTTCCTGTCTTGGACTAATCTCTTCGCCTCAACCTGCTACTGTTCCCTCCACTAACAAATTAACTAGTGTTGTAAAAAAACGGTTTTTTTCTGACTTGAAAAAAAAAAACATGAATAAAAAACTGTAAAAAAACATGTTTTTTTCTGGGACATGGTTTTTTTAATAACTACTCAATTTCATATCTTAAGGCATTTATCGTTTAATATGACTGTATTAGAGTTTATACTAAGTACTCATCTTAATTTTTAAATATACTATATTTTTCTGGTTCAGTAAACAAAAACAAAATACAAAAATATTGGCAATATTGACTGAAGTATTCTTTTACGAACGGGGATTTCCCGAATAGGCTAAGTTGCACGAGATGGAATCCCCGTTGTTTGGATTGATACTCACTTTTTGAACTAGTGCTCCCAGCCCTACAAATTTATCTGTAGACCTACGGATCTTTTCAAAAAAATAAAAATAGGAATTTTAAATTTATCAACTGTTTTTTTCCTCTTTTTATTACTTATTGTGCTTTCCTTATATTCGTATACTTGTTAAACTCGCAGCGTATAGTGATACTGAGTCATTAAATTGTCAGTTATTATGAACCGTTTCCTTGCAACCGCTGGCATAAACCAACGATTGAAAAGAGATAAAGCTCCTATTTTGTATGATTATAGATTTAAATTCAAACTTAAAAGACCGTAGTATGGAACTATCGGTGCAGTCTTTATGCACAGTGCGTACTTTGCTCACAATTTAAAACTGCAATCTCAAAATCTTTTGTGTACAATACAACCAGTAAAATAAAATGTAACTACTTATGAAGTTATGGATCTAGAGGAGACAGAAAAAGAAACAGAAATTTCCGACTCCGACCGCACTAGTGTTGGTATTATTGATACTAGTGAATGTGGTACTGACCAAGAGGATGGATAAAACATTATGTTACCTATATAGATACATTTGAATTGGTGAGATGCAGAAGGGAAACATTCCATGTAACCTAGTTTTTCAGGAAACGAAAAAAACGTTATAAAATGGAAACGGTAAGTGGGAGAGAAAAAGTTACTATTGGTGGTTTGTAGTACTAATTGAGGTTAATATTTTACACTTGTTCAATATCATGTAATGTTCTCCATGACCTTGTAATTTACGTCCAAAGAGCATGGAATATTTTCCTTTTGCATCTCACTGATTGCTGAATGAAGTATTTTTCAAATATTTTTGTTAATTTGAAGTTTATTCCAAGGTAAAATTGAAAAAAATTATAGCAGAATTACATTCAGAAATACTTATGCATATAAAGGTAGACAAGTGCAAAAATCACCATATACATGTAAATAATAAACACGAAAAGAGAGTGACTAAGTTTGAATAATGTCTCCCTCGTAGACTGTCCTCATACATTTAGTCAATATCTTCTGTGTCATTTTCTGCTGACCATTGCAATATTGTGTTGTAGAATTCTTTATGTTCATGTGGAATATACTGCATTATCTTTGCCACATCCATTATCTTCTTCTGGTCGATGGGAACTTTATGATCGTAGGCAAGGTCTACTGGTCGCATCAGGTCACCACAATGTTTGTATAGTTGAAAAATATCACTATTCAATCCATTTATGAATTTGAATGCTTCAACAAACCCTTTCTGATCTCTCCTGTATATGAGATGTCTGTATTGACTGATCTGGAAATCAGCTCGATGATGGAGACTCTTTGTATACTTCTTGAATATTGAGGGCCACCATTCCTTGTAGCTGACTATCTGCTCAGTTTTGATAGATCTCACTTCAAATGGTGATTTTTTCTTTGCATTTTGAATGAGGGTATCATACTGTAAAGTTGTGTGTATTCGATCTTGGCGTCGCACAGTTCTCTTGACAATGGCAAAATCTCTATCACACGGTAAAAAGCTATGTCCAAGTATTGGGAAGTACTGATGAATTTTTTCAAACCGGCCAATCATGGTGAGACTCAATAGAAATCTGACCAGAGTGTGGTTTCGATTTTGCCCGCCATAGGCATCACTGAACACATGTAGAGTTTTCACTTCAGGCGGTACACAGGTGTTTACATAATCACACAGAAAGCTACAAACTTCATCAGGTCCCTTTTTACAAGTCCCCTCGTGGGAAGTATAAAACACAGATTTATCATTTGCAAGGTTGTGGATACAAAAAACAATGTGCGATAATTTCCTCAAATAAAATATTTCCTGAACTGGAAGTAAAGGAAGAGGGAGATTTTGCATATAATCAAATACTATTCCTCCTTCGTCAATTTTTTTTTTTTACATTGCGCGGTTACTTCATTCAATTTCGTATAAAATTTCTTGGCTCTGCATTTATGAACGAGAAGTTCAGCAGTTGCAACCCTTTTGGCAGCATTATTAAGTGCAGGGGATTTTATTTTATTTCCCAGTTCCTCACATTGTGAACACACATCTACTTGAGGACGCCCAAATCGATAGTTTAAGTTTTCTTTGAAGTACCTAAAATAATATTCATATTTCACTATATCTTTCAGGTCTTGATGCTTATCCAAAAATAATTGAAACATAATCTTACATGTCAAACCACACTCCAAGTACACTAAAGGTGAAGGCATGTAATGGGAAACATTTGTGGGAAACGATGATATGTGCTGATGAATCTTTGTTATTACATCATTGGGAATACGAACACGGTTATCGTGCTTACCTCGTAAGTCTGTAGGTAGTTCATTCTTCTCAACCAGATGGGCCAAACGAAAAACTGCCTTGCTGGAAACACCGTGTAAACTTAGGAAGGCTTTTCTGCATACTTCAACTCGTGTATTCCCTTTTACTGCAAAATACTTGTAGCTTGATGTGATTTGCTTGAAATGCTCATATTTAGGTCTATGTCGCGCCACATCATGTCTCTCAATGAAACTCATCAAATATGTATCTCGTTCATTTTTCTCCCTACCACTATAAACGTTTACAATAATTCTGTCCTTCTCTTCTTGATCAAAATTCAACATACACTGTTTTTTACATCTGCAATCTTCACCAGTTTTCTTCTTCTCTACAAGAAAACCTTTATCAGTCACAAACTCTTCCCCTTTATTTTGGGCTTCTTTCATACATTGTCTCAAATTTCCCGAGCACCTTCTTTTCTTCTGGGGGCTATCAACCTCAGATTCTGACAGCGACATCACACTATCACCGTTCTTCTCTTACAACACACACTTGATACAAAGTTTACACTGTTACAAGAACGCTGATTCACTAACAATCACAATGTTAGAGCTATAGGTCTGAAATAGCACAACAATTTACCAATGTAAACATATAACAACAATATAAATCCAAAGATCTCTACTATATTTCCACATTCTAACGTCTAGAAGTGCGCTCTGCCAAAGAAAGTAGGAAATAACAGACTAATGAGAGCAAAAAGGAAAACATTCCTGGAATCTTTTCTTTTTGCATGTCACTCAAATTTTAACAGCTTGTATTAACCCATTAGAGGTGGATGAATTTTTTCTCTGTTTAGGTCAATAGATGGAGGAAGGGTTGGTGAACAAAATGGCTATCTCAGTTTAAAACGTCCAAAAAGTGGAATGTTTTCCTTCTGCATCTCACCAATTCATTTATGAATCATTATGTAAGACATTATGTGATTTAGTAAGATTTAAAACACACATGTAAAATGTAACTTCCGTAAATAAAACTATAATTTATCAAATATATTGTTTTCTGAAAAAAACCAAATTTAGAAAAGAAACCAGAGTGCTAGGTTTTTTTCATGTTTTCTTTTTCACAAATCAGAAAAAAAACATTTTTTTTTTTCAATTTGTAACACTAAAATTAACCAATCCTGTAGACTCAAAATATGACCCACTATCCTGTCTCTTCTTCCTGTAAAACTCCTCCACTAATTTCTTTCCTCGCCTATCATTTCCAAAACTCGTTCGTTACGCACTTTATGTGGCACTTAATTTTCAACTCCGTTCTATCACTTCAATGTTTCACTACTGCTGTTCCCAAAGTACATGTTTCACCTCGATATAATGTTGTGCTCCCCTCAAACTTCTTTCTGGGTTCTAGGTCAATATTTGAAACTAAAAGATTTCTCTTTTTCAAGAAGCCTAATTTCGTTAGTATTACTTTGCTTATGACATCGATCGATCAAAGATGTAATTTAACCTCTTAAACTTTGTTCTTCTGATACATCCGATTCGATTTTTATATTTAATTTACCCTCATTGTTACGATTTCTGTTACAGTTCAAGATATTTGCCTTACTTTTGTCTGTATTTTACCCAAATTATTGAAATACTTCAATAATTTCTAAAAGTCCCCACACTTTTATTTAGCCTCTTTATTTGGTCGAAGTGGCTGCACTGCACATATATATATTTGTGAATGAATCATGGAGGCTTGTAATTAAGAATTGGTCCAGTGTTTCGACTGGGTAGTTAGAACCAAGGCCTGTCGGTTCCTGTAACAATGGGGAGAGCTTAATTGTTGTCATCCGTCTACAGTTCATGTATTTTTGTTTGTGTTCTGTGTAGTTCATGAGGCGGACATTAGAGATCGTCCCAGCTTTCGCTTAGGTGACTGCGGAAAACCGCTTAAAAATCGTAATCTACCCTGCATATGTATATGTAAATCCATAATCGTATTTTTGCGTATGGCTGCTGTTGTAGAATAATTGCCAGTTTGCATTTAGGTCCAAGTATGAAAAATACGTAAAAATCAGTTTTTAGTACTATTGGCGACTACCGCGTTCCTAGATCTTTTTTAAGTACGAACTTTTCCTGTATTTCACCCTAAGGAATGGTCTGAAAAATTAGGAGAGACATGTAATAGATTAGTTTGAGCATGCTTGTATGGCTTAAAATGTCCATTGACTAAATCAACTTAAAATTACGTCGAAAAAAAGTAGTTCCTTTTTTTTTTTTGTCGCAATAAATTCTTTGATTGTTTACTCTTAAGGTGATGTCACAAGGTAATTAATAATCAGTAATCACACAGCATATGGACTATCCATTTTAGTAAAGCAAGGTAACATTTATTTTCAATTTAAATAATTTAATTAACAAAGTATATAATTTAATTAACAAAAACAAAAGTGAAAAATAGTAATGAGTGACTAACATAGAATCATAGAGCTACCAAAAATGCGCAAAGAAATGCAAAAACCTCTGAGAAAAGTTTACACGGGGGCGGCAAAAAAAAAAACTTCCGTTAAATCTTGTCCAGTAAATCTCTGGTTTTTCTTCAGCGTAATTCTGACGAAAGTCTCAACGTTAGAGGATTCAATGCAAAAATACTGCCATAAACAATGCATCAGAAACATGCTAGTTATACTAAAATAGCATGGGACCGTGCACAAACTACGTGGCTCGGTCCAGGGGGGGGGGGGGGTGGCTGGAAGGCTACGCTGGGCTACGTGGGGGGAGGGGGGGTTCCGAGCCAGGCCACGTAGCTTTCCTTTCATAACATTTTTCACAGTTGAAATGAGGAGCAGAACACACAACAGCATGTGAATATTTATTTCCCTCAGTTAATTATCTCCGTATGTAATTTACAATAGTCTGACAAAAGAAAAAAGGACAGAATGTCTTCTGGAATCAAAAGAGAGAAAAAGCTACGTGCTACGTGGAGGGGGGGGGGGGGTAGAGGCAAAAGCCACGTAGGGCTACGTGGGGGGAAGGGGGGGTTCACAGGAGGCCAAAATGGAGCTACGTGGTTTATGCACGCTCCCCATCGTACTCTTTGTATGTATTGTCAACACCTCTTCTTAAATAATACCAAGCCTCCAGTAAAGAATACCACCAGACAGGAGTTATCACCGATTTGTAACGTGGCATACTCAGTATGCGTTGAAATTTAACTTAAGAATGTGTGCACGGGTGGCGGACACACAGTTTACAACGCCTCAGCGAGCGAGCGAGATGCAACATCGCACACAATGGGCGCTTTGGTAGTGACAGTTTCAGGGGATGGCAGTATCCAAGATTATTTAATTCCTGTATAAACTATATTTTTGTATCAGTTAGCGAAAATGACAACGTGTATGAATTCTGACATCAAATATTTTACACAAAGAGGAATTGCATATAGTAAATGCGTTGTCGTATTGGAGTATTGAATTTCAGCAAACCAGCAAAAGACTGACTATTTTTTTTCGAGGAGTGAGAGGAGAAAGTTGAATGTACCAAAATTTCGCAACGTTTTTGCTTGTTCATCATTTAATTTTTTTAAAAAAATCTGTTTCTTCGCGCAGTATGGACAGAGTATGAGGCAACAGGTGTGACCGATGCAGCACCTGTTAGACTCTGCAATTGTAAGGATGGCGACGAGTCCATAAATAAAATTCTCCCCTGCCGACCACTAACACCGGCACAGCTTCCAAACCTCGCTTAAGCACCGACGATTAAATACATTTTTCACTGTTTTGTGTGTAAGCTTAGCCACGCGAAAAAATATACAACGTAGTTGCTGGCAAAGACCCGCGATGGCTAGATTTGCTGATTGGTAGGTAGTTATAGCTGTGGTCAGCAGTATTGGTGGGTGGCTTCGAACGCGCCGTTGCCAAACCGTCGCACTTAACACTTAAATCCACGAGCGCTATGCGAGAATGTTCCCAAGTACGGCAACAGCGCGCTCTCAACCAACCGCCAGTTTTTCTGACCGGATCTAGAGTAGCAATACCTCATCTTTGGATAGAAAACATTAAAACTGAATTCTGGTTTGGTTTGTGGGGAATCCATCT
Organism: Vandiemenella viatica; assembly: GCA_031002005.1. NCBI lineage: Eukaryota > Metazoa > Arthropoda > Insecta > Orthoptera > Morabidae > Vandiemenella > Vandiemenella viatica. Next base: position 126,374,174 of record CM061918.1, read on the forward strand.
TCAATTCCATGCTCGGACGTTATTACTGATCACCATCCCCTGCCCAGGTTCGATGGATGACTTCATGGTTAAGGTGACGTCATCGATAAGTCGGCTACCTCATATGAAGATGATCAAAGCGGTCATATAGTCGGCAAGGACACTTAAATATGTTTTGGAAACGTCCATTAATTACTTGAGGTGTTTTTCGGAAATTTGACCCCCCCCCCCCCCGTGGTGACATCTGGCCAACCTCCCCCTATCTTAAGGTCCCCCTTTGTTTAGGTCTCCTGGTCTCAACGACAGTTAGACCTTATTTTACATCTACTGGTCTTCAAGGAATTAAAAAAAAAAAATGACATGAGATTTCTGTTAACACTCCTCCCCTTAAGGAAATTTCGCCCCACCCCTCCTATTTCACCTCACGTAATTAATGGACGCCCCCAAGGACGACGGATAATCGTCAGCAGTTATAGTGGATAGTTTAACGAGGAAGGTCGGTGTGTGTAATGCGCAGCTGTCTTGAAGCGTGGAGAGTGGAGCAAGGTGTTCAGGCGGTGTACTGCGGAGGCGGCATCATGGGCAGCCCCTCGCTGTACTTGCCGGCTGGTCCCTCCTCTGCAGGCACTGTGCGGTACACCTTACCAGGGGTGCCGTACTCACCCCTCAGGTCGCGGTGCAGCGAGTACACCACCAGCCACAGGTACGCAGTCACAGCTGCCAACACAACAAACACAAGGTTCAGACCGTGCATTGCAGTCTATATACAAGGCGTTTCATTTATGACTCGTCCGCGCGCAAATATCGCCCGGCGCAGCGCCCCCTCGCTTGCCGCCAACTCATACCGCGCAGCACCCGTGCTCAGGAACGCCTCTTGCGTGCGTCGATGTCTTACCTTATAGCACGCGCCGGAAATGTTGGCCATCGGCTTCAATACACGCTTGACATCTTCTAAGGATGTTTTGGCTAACACTCTGCAATGTTTGTGAAGAAATATTATTAAGTTTAGCCCTTATCAAACAATTGCTGTGCACGAATTAAAACAATCAGATGCAAAGTGTGCACGATGGCTAGCTGGATCCGCAATTGACATTTTTCACCAATGAGGGGTATTTTTATTTAAGTGGACGCGTAAATAGTCAAAACAGTCGGTACTGGAGTCCGGAATTCCATATCTTATCCACGAACAGCCGCGACACGATGTGAAAGTTGGAGTTTGGTGTGCAATTAGTGCGAGGCGAATTATTGGACCACTGTTTTTTTACTGAAACAATTACATCCTCTCGCTATGTGGACAATATTTTAAATACCTTTTTTGAACAGCTGACAGAAGATGAAAGAAATTACGGTCATTTTCAACAAGACAGTGCAACTGCACATACAGCCGAAAAATCTATGCGTGCTTTAAAGCGTGTTTACAATGAGAATAAAATTATCAATCTTGGATTTTGGTCTCCGTGTTCTCCAGACATGACACCTTCTGATTTCATTTTGTGGGGTTACATAAAAGAGCGTGTTTATGATTCAAATCCCCGTACGGAAAAGGAACTTAGGGAAAACATAAGAACTAAAATGAATAATATTTCTTCACAAACACTGCAGAGAGTTAGCCAAAACATCCTTACAATATGTCAAGCGTGTATTGAAGACGATGGCCAACATTTCCAGCACGTGCTATAAGGTAAGACATCGACTCAGGCAAGAGGCGTTTCTGAACACGGACGCTACGCGTTATGAGTTGCCGGCAAGCGAGCCGCCGCTGGGCCGGGCGATTATTGCCGTGCGCGCGGACGCATCATAAATGAAACGCCCTGTGTGATCAACAGTTATGTTATATCGAAACAAAGTACTTGAGTGCAGACTGCCAGCCAAACAAAGTGAATCTACATCTACTCATCTACATCTACATACATACTCTACAAGTCACAAACATTGTGGGTGGCAGAGGGTGCTAAGCACCAATCCTAGAAGGGAAGGAGAGTACGAAAAGAAACTTCACCAGTTGAGAGGGTATGTGATGTTGTTTCAGTGATTACAAAATCGAGTCGGATTTATGAAGAACTTGGCAGTATGAGCCTTCTTGTCGGTATGACGTTGCACCCCCTCTGTCCTGGATGCATGCACTGATTCGGTTGTGAAGGCTGTCATGAAGCCGCTGTATCCTCTCCTGAGGTAAGCTGGCCACAACTGTTGTAACTGGTCCTTGATATCCTGGATACTGGCACTGGGACGGAGTTGACGTTAGAGCTGGTCCCACACATGTTCCATCGGGGACAGATCTGGGGATCTTGCTGGCCACGGGAGTACCTCAGCGTCATACAGACAGTTGATAGACACACGTGCCGTATGTGGACGAACATTGTCCTGTTACCACGACACTGTGGCATGAGAGACAACACATGAGGACGCAGGATGTCCGTGACGTACCGTTGTGCCGTCAGAGTTCCCTCAATCTCTACCAGCCGTGATCTGAAGTCACACCCGATGGCATCCCACACCATGACGAAAGGAGTAACACCGCTGTGCCTCTCCAAAACACTGGAAGAATGGGACCTCTCCCAGATCGTCGCCATACGATAGTACAGAACCGATTAACACAGTGAATGCCGTCGTACCATATTCTGCAATGGCTCGCGGTTCTACACTACGTCGGATGACCATCGTCGGCAAGTATGGTGGAGACTTGTTGAGTGGTCCCACTCTTCCAGTGTTTTGGACAGACGCAGCGGTGTTATTCCTGATGTGATGGTGTGGGGAGCCATCGGGGATGACTTCAGCTCACGGCTGGTAGTGATTGAGAGAACAACAATACGTCACAGTCATAAACCGTCCTCATGTGTTATCTCTCTTGCGACAGCATCGTGGTGCCACTTCTTAAAATTGAAAATGGTCGCCCACACACTGCATTATGAACTGTCTGTGCGATGTTGAGGTACTCCCGTAACCAGCAAGATACCCCGATCTATCCCTGATAGAACAAGTGTGGGATCAGCTCGGGCGTCAACGGCGTCGCAGGGAATCAAAGACCAGATTAGCTAGCCTCAGGAGAGGATACAGGAGCTTAATGACACCCTTCCCGATCGTATCAGTGCATGTATCCAGACCAGATGGGGTGCAACGTAATGCTGATAAGTCGGCTTATACTGCCAAGTTCTTCGTAAATCTGACTCGACGTTGTAATTACTGAAATAACATCGCGTACCCTCTCAACTCGTGAGGTATCATTTCGTTTCCTCCTTCCCTTCTCGGTGGTTCACCCTTTTGGTCAGGCAGTGTACAGGGTGTTTCAAAAAGAACTTTACAACTTTGAAAATTCATATAAATTTTATGAAACAAGGAACAGAGCTGGTTTTGGTGTTGTTTTAAAGGAAAACACTTCAAGTTTTGACTCGCGTAGTCCGCTAGTGCCTAATCGCGCCGCACAAGTGCTAGCGGCAGTTACGTTAAAGATGGCTGCCTTCACTGGACCGGAGCGTGCTAGCTGTGTGTTTTGGTTTGAAGAATCGAAGTCTGCGACAACAGTTCAGCGTAATTTTCGTACCAAGTACGCTAAAGATCCTGCTAGTAGGCCTACAATTTATGAGTGGCATAGATGTTTTGTAGAAACAGGGTGCTCAGTAAAACATAAAATATCCTCAGGTCGTCCAAGCACATCTGACGAGGTCGTTGAGCAAGTGAGAAAAAGTTTTGTCAACAGCCCTACGAAATCGACCCGGCGTGCATCTCGTGAGCTGCAAGTCCCACATACGACGGTTTGGCGTGTGTTGAGAAAACGTTTGCATTTGAAACCATACCGATATTCGCTGTTACAAGCAAATTAAAGACACTGATAAGTTTGCACGTAGGAACTTCTGTGCGGATATGTTAAATCAAGTGTATTATGATGAACATTTCTTGGACAACATAATCTTTTCTGATGAGTCAACTTTTCACTTAAGTGGCAAGGTTAACAGACATAACTGTAGGATTTGGGGTAGTGAAAATCCACATGAAACATTGCAACATGTTCGTGATATCCCTAAAGTGAACGTTTTTTGTGCGTTGAGCATGAGGAAAATGTACGGCATCTTTTTTTTCCAAGAGAGTACTATCAACGGGATAGTGTACCTTGATATGTTGCAACAATTTTTGATACCACAGATCGATGAGGATGACCGAGAACGAAATGTTTTCTTTATGCAAGATGGTGCACCACTGACGTCCGGGATTTTCTCAATGACCGCTTTCCAGGTCAATGGATTGGCCGTGATGCGCCAATTGCATGGCCCCCCCGTTCCCCAGACCTGACACCGCTAGATTTTTTCTTCTGGGGTTTCATAAAAGATATGGTGTACGTACCTCCTTTGCCGGCCACTCTACCTGAACTTAGAGCAAGAATTTACGCTGCTGCTGAGCGAGTTACAACCTGAAATGCTAGTGCGAGTCTGGGAAGAAATCGACTACCGATGGGATGTCTGCAGAATAACCAACGGAAGCCACATAGAACATCTTTAGTTTAAGGTAAAAAAAACTTGAAGTGTTTTCCTTTAAAACAACACAAAAACCAGCTCTGTACCTTGTTTCATAAAATTTATATGAATTTTCAAAGTCCTTTTTGAAACACCCTGTATATCTTATGCAGCCCAGTGGGTTACCTACCTGTGTCCGCGGCCACGAATGCGGAGACGTATATGCCCGCCTCGTTGTCGCCCCTCATGAAGAAGACGCCGATCACCAGGAGACCGAGTATGATGACCAGCGAGTAGACGACGCCGTACCCAATCAGCCACGTGAACACCAGCGCCCGGCGAAGCTGCAACAGTAAGGTGTCACTACTATCACCACCAAGTGTCTGAGGTGCCCACTTAGTATTGCAGATTAAAATATATATATATATATATATATTTTCATGCTTTGTGAAAAAAAAACATGAAAATAAAACCAGGCACCCTCGTTTTTTTTTTAAACTTGTTTTTTTTTTCAGATAACAATATATTTGATAAACTATTGCTTTATTTACCAAACTTACATTTTACATGTGTGTTTTAAATCTTACTGAATCATATATACCGAGCGTGGTGGTGTAACGGTTAGCGTTCCGGCCTCGCATTCGGGAAGACGGCGGTTCGAATCCCCGTCCGGGCATCCAGATTTGGGTTTTCCATGGTTTCCCAAATCACTCCAGGCAAATGCCGGGATGCTTCCTTTAAAAGGCCATGGCCGAATTCCTTCCCATTCCTTGCCCCCCATCCTTTCCCGTCTCTAAAAACCTCGCTGTTAAGAGACGTTAAGCAGTTAAAAAAAATAAGAATCATATAATGTCTTACATAATGATTCATAAATGTATCTATATAGGTAACATAATTTTATTCATCCTCTATGTCAGTACCACATTCACTAGTATCAGCACTACCAACACTGTTTCGGTCTGTGGCGGAATTTTCTGTTTCTTCTTCTGACCCCTCTAGATCCATAACTTCAGAAATAGTTACATTTTCGTTTACTAGTTGTTCTTGGATTGTACGCAAAAGATTTTGAGATTGCAATTTCAAATTCTGAACAAAGTACACACTGTGCATAAAGACTGCGCCTATAATTCTGTATTACGGTCTTTTAAGTTTGAATCTAAATCTATTATCACACAAAATTCTTTTTCAATCGTTGGTTTACGCCAACGGATGCAAGGAAACGATTCATAATTACTGACAGTTTAACGACTCAGTATCACTATACGCTGAGAGTTTTACAAGTATACGACTATAAGGAAAGAACAATAAGTAATAAAAAAAAAGAATAAAAAACCGTAGATAAATTTAAAATTCCTAATTTTTTGAAAAGATCCATCGGTCTACAGATAAATTCGCAGGGCTGGCAGTACTAGTTCAAATAGCGAGTATCAATCCAAACAACGGGGAAAGGGGATTCCTTCTCGCGCAACCTAGCCTCTTCGGGAAGTCCCCGTTCGCAAAAGAAAACTTCAATCAATGTTGCCAATATTTTCGTAATTTTTTTTCCCACTGAACCAGAAAAATATAGTAGTTAAAAATTAAGATAAGTACTTATTATAAACTCTAAAACAATCACATTAAACGATAAATGCCTCACAAATTTGAGATTTAGTAGTTATGAAAAGAAAACGTGTTCCAGAAAGAAACGTGTTTTTTTTTTTTTCGTGATTCTTTTTTTTCCAAGTCAGAATTTTTTTTTTTTTTTTACAACACTATGCCCACCTTACAACCACGTGAATGTCCAGCCGATGGCAGGAGTCCTTCCCCACTACAAGATCTCAGAGAAGCGAGTTTGGGACAAAATAAAGATACAGTTGGTGAAGTGAATATTTGGAGAGTACATAACTATGTACATTTTATCTGAAGCAACACTGAAGAAAAATCTCTGTGGATTCCAGCTGCGTCAAAGTACAGTCGACTAGCAACGTTTCGAGCACCGGCACTGCTATCATCGTCAAGCTCCGCTTAACTTACTCTCGAAACGTCGCCAGTCGACTTTACTTTGACGCGCCTAGAATCCCCCAGAGGTTTTTCTACATTTGGGGAGTAGTTCCACGATCGTGTAGTAACTATTGTTTTAGCAAATTCTATCACTTCTCAACCCTCCGTTTGGCTGAGAAAAACTACTACCACTATTTTGCTAGGTCCTCCGTACTATTAATTATTCGAAGGTAGATAGCCCGCCAAATTCAACACATGGCCCAAGCGTTGTTTTTCGCGGTAGTGCTATCACCTAGCATATTATTATTGTTTGAAAAACTGCTCTCAAATTACACAATCCTGCGCAGCGGATGTTAACGTTAAATCAAATCCACCAATATTTTTATTTATCTGCACCATTTATTGAACACTTTAAATACTCATACAACACAATACATAGTCGTCACTGTCCAATTAATACATTCCCTCGTGGTCTCTCTCTGCGCCATCTTAACACCTTCCTTCCTTCTCGACCAACTACACAGTAGTGCCAACTACAAAAAATTACATTACTACCAAACACTTAAAATTACCCAAATATCTAAACATACTACTTATGCTGTAAAAGTCTCTTATTTGCTAATCTATTTACAACTTCAGCAATGATTTGTGAGAATGGGACCTCACTCACTGTTTCAACTATCGGAGTACCTCTGACACATTTTACAAATTTCTATATCTTTCAGGTTTATCTTCATAGAATTTATACAATAAAACTAATTTTACAACATTTCTTCGCACTCATTCCACGTTAGTTAGCCACGCAACAGTAGTCTACTTATGGCAGTGCTAAATATTTCTTTTCTTAACCTAAAGCTTAAGGATGGTGAGTGAAATTCGTGCAACCTTTGTCGACTCTGTGGTAGATGTGTCGCCAACTTCGGTCAACCACGTGTCAGTAAGAAGACTGCCGTCGTATCCTCATATTCTGGAAATACCAGACTATGGCCCATGGTTGAAATATTGATGGGTATTGAAAAGTTTTGCTTTAACTTATACCCGCTTATATCTTTATACTCCAATACGTCGGAACCTACAAAAATTGTCCTATCGATCTGAAATTTGGTACACACATTCCTTAGGCGATAATATTTGATTTAAAGTGTATAACGTAAGTTTCGAATATGGAGAAATGAGGAAAAATCACTCGAAATGTGGGTAGATGCACACATGTTATTAAGCAAGAAATACACGTTAATAGCTGTTGAGATTTATTCCACGTGTTTTTAAGTCTTCATTATTGAATAAAAACTGCTTTCCACATGCAAATTGCAGATACGTAATAAGTAGAAAATCATGTAACATTTACGATTTCTCTGTACGGGCTGACATATTGCTTTTCAGTGCTAAGATATATTGCACGGCAGCCTACCTTACAGGGAAAAATATGGCGTCTACCGTAACGAATGTTTGATACACAGTATTTAAGTTGGTTTTATTTTTTGCTAATAGCAGTTGTGGTTAGGTTGAAATGCAGCCTGGACCAAGAATTAAGAGTAATAAACACAGAAAAAATATCGACACGTAATAACGTGTATTTCTTGCTTAATAACATGTGTGCATCTACCCACATTTGAAGTGATTTTTCCTCTTTTTCACGCATTAGAGCTTACGTTATGCACTTTAAATCAAATATTATCGCCTAAGGAATGTATGGGCAGCCCCCGGCCCCCGGGCCGGATCCGGCCCTCCACCAACTTCAGTCCGGCCCGCGAGAGATTCAGAAATTTCAAATAACGCTTCAAACTCAAGTCTCCCATTAATTTTCATCTAATTTTTCTATCTGTTTTTGTTAATTTGCTTTTTTGCATGTTTGATTATCCTATTGTAATTCTAGTAAATAAAAAATGTGTGAATTTTTATCGCCTTTTTATTCACTACTATCTACTTATTTCTTACCTACGGTCCGCGACCTGATTAAACCCTGAAATTAGGCCCTCAGCTAAGCAAAGGTTGCCCATACCTGGCCTGAGGTATGTATGTACCAAATTTCAGACCGATAGGACAATTTTGGTCGGTTCCGACGTATTGGTGTGTTACCCAGTAGGCCTACCCATTTTACTATGATCAATTTTAGTAAAACGTTTTGATATCTTTAATTTATTTAGAAATAAATTTTTGATATTCTGCCTGTCGACCAACTGTCCCAAATTCACGTAACGCGGGAACAGAATATTTGGTTTTGAGACCTTAAAAGTCATAGAACAAAATTTTTTAAACTATCTTAACTGTGAGTTACTTCAGAAATTCAGTTAAGAGAGGCGGCTTTAGGTTAGTCTGTTCTATCCCGACTTCTCTGCCCTCACCCCTACACGTAGAGGGGAGATTGGATACTCGCCTACCTGGACACAGCGGTCATCTCGGAATGGTATGAAACTGGTGGGGGTGGTGGGGAGAGGGGAACGTGACCTTGAGAGTGGACAGGGCGTAGTGGAGTGAACTTAGCGGCTGGGTTTCTGAGAGTCGTGTACTCACGTTGATGGCTCCGGCCAGCAGGACGATGTTGATCATGACAGCGACGGCGAACACAGCCAGCGCGATGATCACCGTGGCGAGCATCACTGCAGAACATCAACACACATCACTGTATGACAAATATATTCCTCGTGTCGTACATCGGTCGTTACGAGCATATTAAGAAGCAATTTTTAATAAGAACAAAAATATTGTAGATTTCATTTAAATATATTTATTTCCATGCTGTTTATACTTTCGTCTATTTTTTTTACCACATAATTTCCATTTTTACTAAAATATTTGTCATACCGTTTAACAATGGCGGAATCGCTACATATTATTTCTAGAAGGTGATTTTAAGTAACAAATCCTTTTCCTTTCTTCATACATAACCAAAATCAGTAAATGAGGTACCATTTTATATATTAATTCTTCAACTTCTGATTAATTATTGATTTGCAATTGCTCTTTCTGTTGTTGTTTACCATCCAAAGTTTTCTATCAAGCGTGGAAGGCTGCTGTTAGTTGAGAGGGACTCCTACAGTCGGCAGGACTTCCTGTTCTGTGCCTGTGGCTCCAACTTCGCGGCTAGTTTTCTGACTTCATGCTGCAGTACAGGACAGCACCTGATCGTATTGTAATCTAAGGGAGCGTCCATAAACTACGTGTCTCGAACAAGGGGGGAGAGGTTGGGTAGAAAGCTACGCTCGGTTACATGAGGGGAGGGGGGGAGTGGCGATTCCCAACCGTGCCACGTATTTTCTTATTCATATTATTTGTCTCAGTTAAAATAAGGTGCAGAACATATATAACAACATGTAACTAGTTATTTCCGTCATTTAATTATGTTAGTGCGTAACTTACTATAGTTTGACAATCGAAAAGGGTACAAAATTTCTTCTAGAATCAATAAGGAAAAAAGTTACGTGCCATATTGGAGGGGAGGGGGGTGTAGAGGTGAAAGCCAATTCAGGTTACGTGGGACGGAAGGGGAGGGGTATTTCAGAGCAGGCAATAATGGAGCTACGTAGTTTATGGACGCTCCCTTATTCAGTGGCGGAATTAGGAATTCTCCGAGCCGGAGAAAAAAACTGTAACATTTCCGCCCCCATTGCAGCCACCCCCATTGTTGCCACCTAGGCCTTTAATGGAACATTAAAAAAAATGTTGCTGCTACAAAAATTGCCGCCCTTCAAACAAGATTTTGCCGCCCCGCCGAAGTAGCCGCCCGGGGCAAGCGCCCAGTTCGCCCCCTCCCCCCTCTAGTTCCGGCTCTGTTCTCGTCTAACATTATAATTTCTTGCAAGAAACCGAGCGAGGTGGGTGAACGGTTAACGTTCTGGCCTCGCATTCGGGAAGACGCGGGTTCGAATCCCCGTCCGGGCATCCAGATTTGGGTTTTCCGTGGTTTATCCCAATAACTCCAGGCGAATGCCGGGATGATTCATTCAAAAAGGCCATGGCCGAATTTCTTCCCGTTCCTTGTCCCCAGTCCCATCCCGCCTCAAATGACGAGGCGTAAAGCCGTAAAAAAAGGGTGGGGTGTTTAAGAGCAGGCCAAAATTGAGCTGCGTGGTTTATGGACGCTCCCTTATCCAATGGCGGAATAAGGAATTTTCCGAGCTGCAGCAAAAACTGTGACATTTCCGCCCCCATTGTTGTCACCTTCGCCTTTAATGGAATTTTTTAAAAAAAGGTTGTTTTTACAAGAACTGCCGCCCTTCAAACAAGATATTTGCAGCCCCCCTGAAGTAGCCGCCCGGGGCAATCGCCCGGTTTGCCCCCCCCCCCCCGCCCCCGCTACTACATCCGGCTCTGTTCTCGTCTAACATTATAATTTCTTACAAGAAACCGAGCGAGGTGGGTGAACGGTTAACGTTCTGGCCTAGCATTCGGGAGGACGCGGGTTCGAATCCCCGTCCGGGCATCCAGATTTGGGTTTTCCATGGTTTACCCAAATCGCTCCAGCGAATGCCGGGATGCTTCCTTCAAAAAGGCCATGGCCGAATTCCTTCCCGTTCCTTGTCCCCAGTCCCATCCCACCTAAAATGACAAGGCGTAAAAAAAAAAAAAAAAAAAAAAAAAAAAACCCTTACTTGAAGTAGAAACAGGAGAAGCAACAGCCAATTAATGTGCTATTAAAACGCACAACTTGTAGTGATAGAAAACTTGCTGTAAATACCGCTGCCGACTCGTCACTGGAATCATGTCTAAGCAGAGTGGGTTTGGAGTAGTTCTTACCTTGCAGTATGAGGAGGACAGCCTCCTTCTGTTCCGGTGTGGGCGTGTCGCTCTCCTTGGCGTTCTCTATGGCCAGAGTGAACACGTGTTCGTACCACGACAGCAAAACCAGCGCCGCCGCTCCCTGCAGCTGAAAAACCAAGTCCAACCATCACCTCCAGCCGCTCTCGCACAACTCTAAACTCTTTTCGCACCTGCTAAGGCTATACTACACAGTAGTTCTACTTGTTGCGGCGAATATGAAGATAATGGTTTATTGAATTTATGATGTTAGGTAGGGTAGAAGTGCACACATGCTTGTAGAGCGCGAACGAAATGGCCTCCATAAGTTACATATGGAAGTAGCATTCCTCCTCTCTGCGCATGCGCGGGTTTGCAGTCGTTGGAGTCATCAAGTCTATTTGGAGGTGATCTTCTGGAATTCCGTAACCCCCCCCCCTTTTCTGGTGAGACGTCATGAGATTTGGTCCGACCCCCCACCCCTGCCCCTCTACAAGACGCGAGATTTTGACTGAGCCCTCCCGCCCCCCCCCCCCCTCCAATCAATCGACCTCACAAATTTTGGAGACTTTTTTTTTTTTAGATCTCATGGTCCGGATAGTGGATATACCCCCCTAAAATCAACTTTCGCGTCATTTGTAGACCTTTTTTTTATTTTTTAGAAGAATTTCAGAACCTCACGTGAGATTTCCGTTGACCGCCTACCATCCCCTTCCTCCTTGGTGAGGTTTCGTGAGATTTCGCCGCCCCCCCCCCCGTATTTCACCTCACGTCATTAATGGATGGCCCCTAAGGAGACGTATTCTAATGTTATGTTCACAGCGTGCTGTTAGGGAGTGTTCATAAACTACGTGGCTATGTCTAGTGGGTGTGTGTGTGTGGGGGCGGGGGGCTGTCAAGCTACGCTGCGATACGTGGGGATTGGGATGAAGGTTATTTGCCTAACCTCCCTCCCCCTCCCCTTAGCTCGTAGCGTTTTTCCAGAAAACATTTTTCACTGTTTTCTCTTGTCAGACTATCGTAAATTACATAGGGGGCATCCACAAATTACGTGAGGTGTTTTTCCGGATTTCTGGACCCCCCTACCCCCTGGTGAGATTTCAAGAGATCTGGTACGTTAGAAACCCCCCCCCCCCTAGAAATCGCCCTGGAAACATTTGTAGAGCTTTCTTTTTAGGTCACAGCGTCACTTTTTGACGAAATACCCTCCTAAAATCGATTTTGGCACAAATTGTAGACCCTTTTTTTTAGCTCTACTGTCCAAAATTTTTTCGCAAAATCTCATGTGAGATTTCCGTAGACCCCCCCGTCCCCCTTGGTGAGATCTGGTGAGATTTCGCCGGACCCCCCCCCCTTTTTCACCTCACGTAATTAATGGATGTCCCTATCCGGAGATGATTAAATGAGAGAAATAAATATTCACATGCTGTTGTGTGTTCTGTACACTCTTTGCCAAAAAAATTGACTGTGGGCGCTTGAGACTAAGTCCCTTATTTCGCACAATGTGAGATCATTGCGGGTATTCAACTCAGCGCCATCTGTTATTCATTTCCTTAAGTCAATGCCCGGAACAAACTCTCCAGTGATGCCACATAGTGCAAAATAGTGGACTTAGGCGCCCACAGTCAATTTTTTTGCCAAAGAGTGTACCTTATTTTAACTGTGACAAATAATATGAATGAAAAGCTACGTGGCCTGTCTCGGAACCCCCCGCCCAAATTGCCCAGCGTAGCGTTTCAGCCAATCCCTTCCCCCCCCCCCAGTCCTAGCCACGTTGTTTATGGACACTCCCTTAGCAGTGACGCAAACATTTTTTCAAAATATTTTTTTTTAAATGTAGACTAACTTTCGGTTATAGCCTTACTATATTGCAAGATATACATAGGTTTGGAAGGAGAACTGTAATGGATGTAGTTGTAGTGTGTATACTTACCAACAGGAGGCAGGAGGTGACTATGGCTCCAGCCCTTAGACTCAGGCAGCAGCAGAAACTAGACACTCGACACATCTTCCTGAAACACAACACAAAACAATGAGCCTCCTGACTATCACAGGAGTCGCCATTCACCTGTCGTGGTATCTGTCTAATGTAACCCACTAATAGTAGCGGGTAAAGGTGCTGACGTTCGCTGAGATAGTTGCATACAGAGTAATAATAATAATAATAATTGATAAAATTGCGATAGACCGCCCGCTCCGGTGCCAACCTCCCTACACACCACTCTTTCTCCTTTCCTCTTCCAAACCTACTTTTGCCCTCTACTAATTTTTACTTCAAATTCTGTCAGTTTCCGGTAAATTATTCATCACTTCTCTTGGCAGTTTATTCCAGTCCCTTACACCCTTTCTTATGAAAGAAACTTTCCCCACACCCTTATGCTTGAAATCAAGTGCCAGCTTATGGTCATGGTCATCCTTACCCTTCCAAACACCTCTCTTAATTTTCCCACCAATATCTTTCCATGCTTCATCACCAGTATAGGCTTTGTACACTCCCATGACTCTCTTCACCCTCCTTCTATCCTCCAATGAATCCCACTCCATCTCCTTTATCACATTAGTTACCGATTGTGTTCTGCAGTAATTTCCAAAGACAAACCTGGCAACCCTCCTCTGCACCCCCCCCCCAACTCCTGTATTTGATACCCAAAATGTGGGTCCCAAACTACACCACCATATTCCAGCAGTGGTCTGACCGATGTTTTGTAACCCTATTCGCTTACTTCTCTAGTGCATCCCCTCAACACTCTTTCCAACACATTCGGGAGGACGGTGGTTCGAATCCCCGTCCGGGCATCCAGATTTGGGTTTTCCATGTTTCCCCAATTCACTCCAGGCGAATGCCGGGTTGCATCCTTCAAAGGGCCAGGGCCGAATTCCTTCCAGTTCCTTGTCCCCAGTCCTTTCCCGTCTCTAATGACCTCGACGTCTACGAGGCGTAAAGCCTTAGGTAAAAAAAAAATTATTTCCAAAAGGCGAAGGATTTTGAACTCTTTTCCTATCATCAACACGATAAAAACACTAATGTGCTCTGAAAACTGCAAAGGGAACTTTTGAGGCACTGGCCAGGTATTTCCCTCGAGTAATCTGGGGAAACCATGGAAAGCTTTGATCTGGACAGGGATTCAAACCCGCGTCCTCCCGAAAGCGAGCACTAGAGATCACCCACCACTATGCGTAAAAACTCAAATTTGATTCTACACTTTTCTATACGCTTACTTCAGGCACGGCAATAGTTAAACGTGTCTCTGAGCTTGTAGAGGTCCACGGTTCGAACACCTGTCTGTGCTGGAATTTCCAGAAGCCAGTAACGCGTCATTCACCTGTGTGAGGGCGTTCTTGGCTTCTGAAGCAAACTCGTGTTATCTTGGTGACTGAGCTTCAATTAGCCGCGCAATCCGCCTCTGTCATGGTTGATCCTACCATTCGAACTAAGGAGCATCGTAGTGTACTCATAATGAACAAAGCAAATTCTCAAAAATTTCCTGACAGCAGTATTCGAACCGAGGACCTGAAATTGGGAGACGACCGACTTATACATTTCTCCAGGCGTGCTTGTTAGGTGCGGTACTAGTACTAAATTAAACTGTACGTCCTCTTATACGGTGAACTAGCCGGGTTAGATTAAGGGACGGCATACGGGGATTCTACAGGGGGCAGAAAATTCTTTTCTCATCGAGTTATTAAAACGTCACCAAACTACTGTTATCTCTCAATTCTTGCAGACAGACCATCCGATATTCGACTCAGCTGAACATTGCGTTACTGGGATCCTTGGACAGAACAGCATCTGTGTCAGTCTGGTTAGCGCAGTCTGTCCAACAGGCTCTGCGCAACACGGGCAGGCTGGCCAACCTCTGCAGGATAAACTCACTGCGGCACCGTCCTTGGCATACGGGCTTTCTAACACGACCAGACAATCCGTGTAACACTCCCTGAACCGCCGAATGACCTTTTTATATTTTAATCCTGCAAAGAGAATGCGGTGTTTGGGTTGCTAACATTATTTAGGAATTTTCACCTCGTTATACAGGGTGATTCATAAGTTCCTCCACATTTAGGCATAGACTATCTAGGTTGTAGCCTAGGGGCCTGCACCAGAAACGGGCCCGCACGATATTCAATATATCTTTATATATAAAGATGAATGTGTGTTTGTTTGTTTGTTCTTCATACAAATCCACAGTTTTCATCCGATTTCGATGAAACTTTGCACACTTATCTTTTGAAACAAGGAGAAAAATACTGTCTACGTTTGGTTGAAAAATTATCTGTATAAATAACACATGTTGTCTCATAACTTCGAAATACGGCGATAGACAGACACGTTGGATATGGACGTCTCCGTACCGTGTTTCCGTGTAGTGGACTGGCAGCACAGTGGTTAAACCGCTTGCTTACGAACGTCTTCTCCGGTTCAAATCTCCGTGGAGGCTAAGGTTTTTAAAAATTGTTTTTCATCGTAAGAGTCAGGCCTGGGCCGTAGGTTATTCGGATTTAATGTTAAACTGTAGATATTAGAAAGTTTGGGTGCAATGCGAGGCAAATCGTAGGTAGTCTTGCAATGTTGTAGGTGTACACTTTTTTACGTTATAATGATCTATCAGGTGTTGTTCGCAGTCAGTGTGTGAGTGTGAACCACAGTAATATTATTCTAAATACGGAAGTAAGTCTCCGTCTTTTTGTTACTTTTTGACGACTAAATGGCTATATCGTTGTGATGGAATTTTATAAGTAAATCTGTATGAAGGGCACAGGAAATTTTTTCCAGTATGATTAACAGTTGTAGTCACGAAATTTTGAGACCTTGTCGAATGGTGAGAGAAATATGTTGGAAATTGATTCTCTTCAAGAGACAGGTTCGACGGTACAATGATAGAGTGATAGCTTTCCTGTCACATTATTCCGACTCGATATTGTTTGGGACCAATCCTTCGTTACCAACAACTTTCTATATTTGATTCTGGCAAAAAAATTCTTAATCCAGGCGTACGAAGTCGCGGGTACGAGCTAGTATATATATATATATAAATCGCTGTCTTCCTGTCGACATGCGTGTGTTAATAATCAACACTGCGTTTTTAATCTTCCTCCATTGCGTGCTTCGGTGATCTTAATAAAAAATTTATCGTTTGTTTTATTTCAATATGTAGGCGTACTGTGTCATATTTTTATTAAAACTTTTAAGTCTGTCATTCCGCGGGCTTTTGTTGAGGGTGTTTGGTTGCGACAACACAATTACAATAGGCAGCACCTTATCTATCGACCATCAAGTCGAAAAATTGAAAAAGCACTTGGTAACCTCGTTCACTTGTCTCGGAAACGGTACAGAAAGCACGTTTCGAATTTTCGATCCACGTACATTTTTACTATCATTACATTATTCCGTATTTTGCATTTTGAAGTTTATTAATTTTATAATAAGTAACCGATATATATATATATGTATATATATATAAGGGCCCGCACAACATGTATAGCCTAGGGGCCTAAATGCAGCCCAGCTTGAATTTCAGACATTTTCTGTGCATTCACTGTGAAAGATATTGTAAAAAGATTCATATCTATATGTACACAACCCACCCAAGTTTCAGTCTATAATAGGCGCCTCACATGAACAAAGCCTTGTTTGACCACTAGAGTGCAGTCAAAACAACTTGGCAGTCGGTGGCGAACAAAAACCAGTCTACGTCTTAGAATTCGTTAAATGTCAGTCAACTGAAACGGTCAACGGGAAGTTCGTAAGAAATATCAGTCAGAACCACAAAACAACCCGCGGCTGACACAGCAAGTTTAAGAAAACTGCCTGCAACACAAGCAGGATCCATGAATATCGTGTCACAAAAAAATGGACGTATATGGTACATCAGAGGCTTGGAGAGATTTTGTATCTATAGATGTGAACACTTTTCCTCTGTCTTGCCCTGTTCACTGTATGTGGAGCACGGCATTTTATGGTTGCGAAGCATGGAAGGAATACCAGAAAGAAGGGAAACTGAAACATTTGAAATGTGGTGCTACAAAAGGATACTGAAAATTAAGTCGACAGATAATGCACGAAATGAACGTGTGTTGGAGGTGATGGTTGAGGAAAGAAATTTGTAGAAGAGTCTTAAGGGAGTAGGTACAGTTATCACGTTTCAAAAAATTGTTCCTTTTTTCTTTCGGTTCACAAAAATAGTTTTTATTTTTGACTTCATGTTGCTTAAAAAATTATTTAAATATCTTTGGCAGTGCGTGAATCATGCGTGGTTAAGCAAAAGTCCTGCACGATTGACAGCCACTTAAATCTTACTGCACTTGAAGGTAAACCAAATCTTTAACCTTAAATATCTCAAAACAGTAATTCACCAATTGATTTTAAAGATAAACTTTTTTTCCCATGCATA
Source organism: Vandiemenella viatica (assembly GCA_031002005.1). NCBI lineage: Eukaryota > Metazoa > Arthropoda > Insecta > Orthoptera > Morabidae > Vandiemenella > Vandiemenella viatica. Next base: position 126,391,707 of record CM061918.1, read on the forward strand.
GATCCTTTTCAAATTTGTATAACATGTTCTACATACTAATTACTACAGTCCCTGCCATTACTGTTTATCCAGCTTTTCACAAATGGAAAATATGCCTATATATTTAAACAAAAAAAGCAAGAATTTTAATTTCTTGAAATATTTTTTATTAACAACATATGTAAAATTAAATGTGTTATCGGTTTAATCGGTTTAATTACTTCAATATTTGTTTACAAGATTAAAAAAATGATTTCTGCAAAATTTCAAATATTATGCTTTCTATCATTAAAGACCTTAATGACGATATATTTTTAACTGTCGATTTGGATGGTAAATTAACATATTGTTAAATAATATTTTTATTTTAAAAATCAATTTTTATATGTAACAACTATAACAGTTCTATGCAGTTACGAAATTCGAACCCTCAAAAAATAGATTTGGAGAAAATCCAATTTCTACAAATATTTGTATGTTTTAGCTGTACCTACCCCCTTAACAGAGAGAAGGTACAGACAAGATGGTGGGTCACGTTTTAAGACATGCAGGATTGATTATTTTCTTAGTCGAGGTAACAGTTTTTGTTTGTTATGCGCCTCATTGTCGTCAAGGTAATTAGGGGTGGAAAAGGACTGGGAGCAAGGAACGGGAAGGAATTCGGCCATGGCCTATTTAAACCATGGAAAACCGAAATCTAAATGGCTGAGTGGGGATTTGAACCCCTCTCCTCCAGAATGCGAGGATAGAGCGTTCCCCAATTCCCGCCTCAAATATCACAAATTTCACCAACAGTTTAACAATAAATAAACTAAAACACAGTTTCCACTCATGACAGACGTATGATGCCACAAATTTTCACTTTTACCTGTCAATTCGCAATATTTTAAAAAAGTATATCCTTGAAAGTGTGGGGCAGTCCCTGGAAGAATAGGACGCTTATTCGATTCCCAGTCCGACCCTCCTGATATCTGTTTTCTTTGGTTTCTTGAAGTCACTGCAGGTTGAATGCGTGCAGGAACACGTCGTTTTCGATTTCATTCCTGTTTCTTGCACCCCACCGAGCGTGGTGGGTGAACGGTTAACGCTCTGGCCTCGCATTCGGGAGGACGCGGGTTCGAATCCCCGTCCAGCCGCCCAAATTTTGGTTTTCCACGGTTTCCCGAAATCACTCCGGGCGAATACCGGGATGGTTACTTCAAAAGGTCATGGCCGAATTCATTCGCGTTCATCTTCCCCAAGACCTTTCCCGCCTCTAAAAATCCTTTCACCCAATTCTTCCCACTCTCTAATTGCTTTGACAATCCGGGAAACCACTATTTTAAAAAAAAAAAAAAAAAAAAAAAAAAAATTTCAGAATGATTATATAAGGGGACATCCATAAATTACGTGAGGTGTTTTTCCGGATTTTCGGACCCCCCCCCCTCTGGTGGGATGTGGTCCCTCCCCCCCTACATGTCCTACAGGTCAAATTTTTTTTTTTAGCTCTACAGTCTGGCCCAATTTTAAAAAACCTCACGTGAGATTTCGCTCGACCCCCCCCCCATTTCACCTTACGTAATTTATGGATGCCCCCTAAGAGGAGAGTCTTTTTTCTCTCGATTATTACTTACTATCGATATTTGACGCGTTGAACACAATACTTCATAATTAACACGGCCCTTCAAACACGCCACTTTAACAGACCTCTCTTTGTGATGAAATGGTTACTTCAAAAGGTCATGGCAGAATTCATTCGCGTTCTTCTCCCACAAAGACCTTTTCGCCTCTAATGACTACGACATCGACGAGACATAAAACCATGACCAAAAAAAAAAAAAAATCCTTGCACCCAATTCTTCCCTTTACACTAATTACTTTCATAATCCAGGAAACCACATTTTTTTTTAATTTCTCGTAATGCTGATATAAGAGGAAAGTCTTTTTTCTCTCGATTATTACTTACTATCGATATGTGTCGCGTAGAACACAATACTGTTCTTCATTATTAACAAGGTCTTTCAAACACGCCACTTTAACAGACCTTTCTTTCTGTTCAGATTATTGCAGCAGATGTGTGTTCATTTCTTGCTATAATTTATGATGGTCTACGACTATACCTGCTTGCTGCTGTCTAATACAAAATGATCTCTGGTTGTATCACCTTTCTATACTGAATTGAAGTTTACGTCACGTTGCTGCTGTCTAATTTAAGGTGATACGCGGTTATGTCAGCTTGCTATGATTTGCTGATGACATTATCATGTTAGCGGAACAGACTGACGATGTTGAAAAGTTATTGAATGGCGTGAACAAAATACTGAACGAAGATTTTGGACTACATATAAACCAAATAAACACAAAGGTGGTGAAATATAGCAGATATGGTGACAATAATAGTAGATTAAATATAAAGAAGGGTCGGATGCGATAGGAGAAATAAGTGAATTGCGCTACTAAGTATGTAAAATTACAACTGAAGCAGGTATGACGTTAAACACAGAATAGCATTAGCAAAAAGAGCCTTCGTGAAAAAGATAAATATTTAAGTTTCAATATTGATCTAGGATTCAGAAAGAAATTTTTAAAACTCTTTGTGTGGAGCACAGCACTTTAACGTAGCGAAGCATGGACTTTAGGAATACCAGAAAAAAAGGAAAATTGAAGCATTTGAAATGTGGTGTCACAGAAGGATGCTGAAAATTAAGTGGAGAGACAAAGTAAGAAATGAAAGAGTTTTGGTAATGATGGGTGAGGAAAGAAGTTTGTGGAAGAGTCTTACAGAAAGAAGAGACAGGCTGGTAGGTCATATTTTGAGACATGCTGGATTGGTTAATTTGTTAGCTGAGGGGACAGTCGAAGGTAAGAACTGTAGAGGAAGACAGAGATTAGAATATATGAAGTAGATAATTGAGGATGTGGGCTGTAAGGGGTATGTAGAAATGAAGAGGTTAGCACAGGATAGGAAGGGATGGAGGATTGCATCAAACCAGTCGAAAGACTGACGACAGCAAAAATCACTTGTCTAATAATACGTGATGATCTATGGTTATATCGCTTTTGCTAATGTCTCATATAAAAGTGTCTATGGTTACCTCTCTTTTTTCCGTCTTATTTAATATGATCTATGGTTAAATGTGATCTGTGGTTGTATTACCTCGCTGCCGTCTAATACAACTTGATCTGTGGTTACGTCACTGCTGAATCCTGTCTGCTAACTCGCCAGATGTCTGACTGGTTGTTTGACTTCTGTCATACGGTACTTGTGTCCGACTACTCACCTCACGGTTCTGAATCACCTTCCTGTATTGGCGGCTGCCTTCACCAGACTAGCCTCTCCTCGCATCGGCAGCTGACCCCCACTCCGACCACCACAGCGCAGCCAACCTCGCGGCGACAAAGTCACTGTCGTTTCCTCTAGGCGTAGTCTTCACGCAGGTTCCAAGTCATTGTCCTCACCACGTTTTCAGTTGGACAAACGCTTTGTACTCACGTCGGAGGTAAGACCCTTGTTACCGAACGTGGTGGGTGAGCGGTTAACGCTGGGACGCGGGTTCGAATCCCCGTCCGGGCATCCAGATTTGGGTTTTTCAAAGTTTCCCCAAATCACTCCAGGCAAATGCCAGGATGCTTCCTTCAAAAGGCTATGGCCGAATTCCTTCCCATTCCTTGTCCCCAGTCCTTTCCCGCCTCTAATGACCTAGACGTCGACGAGGTGTAGAGCCATAAACAAAAAAAAGAACCGTCTACTCTTGTTATGATTTCCAAAAGGAAAAAAAAAAAACGCAAAACTATTTGTCTTTCAGGAGGATCAGTAAGAGTGTTGTACCATGCCTATAATGTTATTAACGTACTTGTTGAATCACGTTTCTTTGGGCAGGATTTGCTGTACCGGGAAAAGATTACATCTATTATACCCATCCTCGTACTTAGACCATTTCTCGTCACTGCGCCATTTTTAACTAGGAAATTGCAGTGTGAGAAATTCAGTGGTACGGGCATTTAGTGACTTTCCGAAGCTGGTGTGATTTTCACACTCCTAGCTATGTTGAAGATAGTGGATAATTTCTTAATCTTGTGTTTAATTATAATAATATTAATAGTAATAATTATACACATTTAATTGCAAAATTTATTTGCATTCTACAGCAGAAACGTTATTAGAACAATATTTAACCTAAAAAATAATAAAATTACTTCCTCTTTGGATACTGGTTTTTATTTGACGATATGTCAATTCTATCAATTAATTCTGCTTTAAGATATAAATTTATTTTAAAAAATCAGAACTGATTGTGTCTTCTACATGATATACAATAGTATTATTGCTGATTTTTTTAAAATCCATCATGCTGTTAAGATATGTCCTTCCAAAATCCCTAAATTATGATATTCTGCCTTTACTAATTATGGTTATCGAAAAATTGAGTGATATGTTTTTATGACTTTGTATAAATAAATGTTTTATTCAGTAGCGAGTAGCAGAGAATATAAAAGTAATCGAGATATGAAATCTCTAATAGATCGAATGAACGCGTTGAACAGTCTATTATTCCGAAGGGGCAGAGATGGTTCGGATAACAACTACGCCCAAAACTCATCCTAATCATTGTTGCTATACAGGGTGATTCGGAAGGAATGGTATATAATGAAGGATGTGGTATTATGAACAATTTTTTTATCTGTATGAACAATACTGAATAAAAAAAATCATATTAACATGTGTCCGATTTCCATTCGTTTTGGAGATAACAGGTGGTGCAATGTTATGCATAAAATAAACCTCAGAAAATGATCAAGAACAGTGTCGTAGCTATCGGAGGGCACGACGGTGCCGTGTACCGGGGCCCCCAAGTTCAGGGGGCCCACTAGTTTAGGTTAGGGGGCCCCAAATGTCAGCTCAGTGGGGCCCCCAAAGCCCCTGCCAGCACACCTTACGCAACCTGGTAGAGTTAAAAAAAAAAGTCACCCATCTCGCCTGAGGGCCCCATTTTTTAATTTTATTTATTTATTTATTTAATTCTTCTTCTTTTTTTTTTTTTTTTTTTTTTTGCACCATAGTCCTTCTTAACCTAGCTACGCTACTGTCAATAACACTTAAATAACTTACAAAGTACTTTATGGATGCAAAAACACACGCATATTTTACAACAATTTAAATTAATGGTCCGAAAAATCCTCCATCGACTTCAATACACTTTACAGCTCTCTTCACAACAGTACTTGTAGCTGTTCTGAGTACGTCTTGCTGTACTTTTTTGAGGGTAGCGGTGTTAATAATGCGAGCCAGTAATTCGTCTCTCGTGTTTACTTTTTCTTTGTACCCTTCGTTTTTTTACCATCCCAGCACACAAACATCTAATGAAGTAAGCTTAACATTCGAGCACCTGTATCTGCAAAACGAATGGAAATCGGAGACATGTTACATGAACTTTATTTAACGAATATTGTTCAATATTTATTATTCCTCCTGAATCAGAATATACGTCTTCTTGCAACGTTAGGCGGCATCCATAAATTACATGAGGTGAAATGTGGGGGGGGGGGGGTCTACGGAAATTTCACGTGAGATTTTGCGAAAAATTGTAAAAAAAAAAAAAAAAATCTACAAATTGCACGATAGTCGATTTTCGTGGGTATATCGTATAAAAGTGGGGTTTTGACCTAAAAAAAGTCTTCAAAAGTTTCGAGGGTGATTACTAGGGGGGGGGGTGGGTTCTCACGGACCAGATCTCTCCAGAGAGGGGGGGGGGATGTTCGGTAGGATCTCACGAAATCTCATCAGAAGGAGGGAGCCGGAAATCCGGAAAAACACCTCACGTAATTTATGGATGTCCCCTTAGTGTTGCTGGACACTAGTTTAAGTGTTGAATCGTGTCTGACCCCAATTCTCATTAATGGCTGAAAATCCTCTGGGCAGCTGGATTCATAGAAATTATTTTTTTGAGCTTTACGCCTCGTTAATGTCTAGGTCATTGACGGCGGGAGAGGATTGATGACTAGAACCGGCCAAAAATTTGCCCGTGACATTTTGAAGGAACCATCCCGGCATTAGCTTGTAGTGATTTCGAGAAACGGTGGAAAACCGGAATCTAGATAGTCGGGCGGGGATTCGAACCCAGGTCCTCCACTTTGCCAGTCTCTAGCTCAGCCAGCGGGCTCGGATTCTTCCTCTCGAACAACTCGTTATTTTTTGCACGAACATTTCGCACTCAGCATGACGCTTCAGGTTTTCTGCTATTCTTTCTTGCTTGGTGTCCGCGAAACCGGTTTCGCGTCTGCTCCCAACGCCTGGCTACCATACTGCCGTACGTGGCTTGTATCAGTCACTGGCAACATAAATCTCAGGGGCGTCGGACAACAGCGTGCGCTACGCCACTGGTGTACCAGAGATAACATTAGGAGCGTGCACAAACTACGTGGATCGGTCCAGGGGGGGGGGGGGAGAGGTTGGCTGGATGGCTACGCTGGGCTACGTGGGGAGAGGGGGGGTTCTGAGCCAGGCCACGTTGATTTCCTTTCATAACATTTGTCACAGTTAAAATCAGGAAAAGAACTCACAAAAGCGCGTGAATATTTATTTCCCTCAGTTAATTATCTCCGTATGTAATTTACAATAGTCTGACCAGAGAAAACAGTACAAAATGTCTTCGGGAATCAAAAGGGGAAAAAAGTTACGTGCTACGTGAGGGGGGGAGGGTAGAAGCCACGTAGGGCTACGTGGGGGGGGGGGGGAGGGGGCTTCCGGGAGACCAAAATGGAGCTACGTGGTTTATGCACGCTCCCTAACATTAGGAGCGGAGGACTTTGACGCTATGGCATTAGAATGGAACATTAAACCTGTGTAACTCTTACATTTTACGTAATTGGTGCAGTTCTAAAGAACTCGGTCCCCTCATACCATAAATCAAATAGCTTTAGAAGAAAATTCAAAATATTTTGTAAAATACAATGATAGTTTTTTTTAATTTTTTTTTCGGCATCGGAGGTCATACAACCAACTCAACATGTGTGAACTAGTGCTTTCAGTTTATTCCAGTTTAAATTTTTCCAACCAATTATACATACCACAGGATAGACATAACTTACACACACACAACACTAAACACCCATGCCCGCGGCTGGACTCGAACCGGTGACCTTCAGCACGTGGTGCTAGTAATCTAGCCACTACGCTACCGAGACCGGCAATCGTAATAGTTTATTAAGTAAAATCCTTAGGTTCAGTACGTTTTACGAGGGGGTACGCAGAAATAACCGGAATATCATTGCCGTGGGCGGAGCTTGTGTACTTCCGCTAGGAGTCTGTAGCGCTACTCATTGTCAGTTCAGTGCCGCCTGTGTTGTCGAACTGGCTTCTTCTGTTAACCTGCAGTGACCGTTTTTGCTAGCGCTGTTTCGTTATTGTTTCGTTTTTTATGATGCCAAGTTTAAGTGAACAACGTACAGCTGTGAAATTTTCTTTTCTACTCAATAAAAATGTTGCTGAAGCTGTTTTAATGTTGAAAACATCTTACAAAGATGACGCTATGGGAAAAACGCAAGTGTACGAGTGGTTCGCTCGGATTAAAAATGGTGACTTGTCGATTGATGACAAACCTCGTTCTGGACGTCCATCAACTGCCCGAATCGACGAAAATGTTGAAAAAATTTGAGAGCTTGTGCTCTCAGACCGTCGACAGACAATTCATCAACTGTCAGAGATTAGAGGGTTATCTTGTAGCTCGGTTCACCGAATTTTAACAGAAGATTTGAGAATGAAAAGATTTGCTGTCAAGTTTATTCTTCGGGCTCTCACTGACAATCAAACAGAACGTCGAGTTGAAACATGTCGTGCTTTGAAAAAACAGCTTGAAATTGATCCAGATTTTCTGTCAAAGGTCATTGCTGGTGATGAGTCATGGAGCTGTGGTTTCGACCCAGAAACAAAGCAACAGTCAAGCCAATGGAAGACGTCACTGTCATCCCGTCCAAGAAAATGTCGTCAAGTCAAATCAAACATCAAAACAATGCTCATTCGCTTTTTTGATGCCAAGGGAGTAGTTCAATCAGAGTTTATTCCCCCACATCAGACCGTCAACCAAACCTTTTATTTGGAAGTTTTAAGAAGATTACGCAACAGTGTTCGTCAAAAAAGACCCGATTTGTGGCAGACAGGAGACTGGTTCTTCCACCACGACAATGCACCTGCACACACAGCTGTCTCCGTTAGGCAGTTTTTGGCTAAAAATGGCATGGTTCCGCCGCCCCACGCTCCTTACTCGCCTGACCTGGCTCCGTGCGAATTTTTCTTATTTCCACGCATCAAAAGGGGCATGAAAGGACACTGAATTGGCAACATTTGAGAGATCAAGAAAAAAATGAGGGAGGAGCTGTCAGCAATTTCTAAAGATGACTACAGAAAGTATTTCGAACAGTGGAAGTACTGGTGGGACAAATGTTTTAGTTGTAATGGAGAGTATTTGAAGAGGATAAGGTTGTTTTGTAACAAAATTGAAAATATATGGCTTTTAAAAAATATAATTCCGTTTTTTGTTATATATATATATATATAACCTCTCGTATACACCTACAATAACAGTTGCGAACACAGTGGGAAAGCACCCTAGTTCATCTTCGCAGACGTTGCTCTGAGGGGTAAAAATCTCCCCTAGTAACCACTTACTCTCGGACGATGGCAAGGCGTAAATAAGAAGAAGATGGTATTCAGGATGATTAACCATTCCTTTAAATTTGTCGGTACCATTATTCCGTGTTGCACGAATTCATGCAACAAGTGGTTCAATAGGCAGCTGCACTGTTTCAGTAACAACAAAGATGTCTACATTTGTCAGGACTTAATTGTATTGAGTATCCGTGTTGTGGAATGATTAACTTTGAAAAGTTTAATGTGTGCAGTCTTAATGTCTTGATGTGGACAGGTGGAAGTAAAAGGGTTCATAATCCTGCACTTGTTGGAGAGAGTGATGAGGGGATGTACGAGAGAAGTAAAGGAATTGGGTTACAAATCTTTGGTAAGACCATTGCTCGAATATGGTAGTGTAGTATGGGACCCACATTTTGAGTATCAAATACAGGAGTTGGAGAAGTTGCAAAGAAGGGCTGCTAGATACGTTTCTGGAAATTATTGCAGAATGCAATCGGTGACAGATATGATAAAGGAGCTGGAATGGGATTCATTGCAAGACAGGATGAGGGTAATGGGAGTGTACAGGGCGTATACTGGCGATGAGGCATGGAAGGATATTGCAGTAGGTATGAAAAGTAGTTCATGGAAGGGAAAAGATGACCATGACCACAAGCTGGCACTCGATTTCAGGCACAAGGGTGTGTGAAGATTCTCTGTTTTTAAGTAAGGGTGTCAGGGATTTGAATGAGTTACCAAGAGAAATGATGCATAATTTACCGGAAACGTTGAAAGGATTTAAAGATAAAATTTGTAGAGGGAAAATGTAGGTGGGTGCAGGATAGGGGGTAGATGGGTGTGTAGGGAAATTGCCACCGGAGCCTGTGCTCCATTGCAATTAAAATTAAATTAAAAATTAAATTAAGAGGTGAGAAGCTGGGTGAGTGGAATACCGACCTTGAGCCGACAGTTCAGAACCACCTACTAAAACAACAATTCGGCTATAAAATTAAATAATACATCTTAACTTTAATACAACAAACTTTTACAGCAATGAGAACAAATATAACAAACGCTCCGTCCATCTGTATCACGACTGGCATTTACCGCACCATCTCACTCCCCTTTTAAGTACCTGTACAGTACGTTGCAACGTTTTAAGTGACAAAGTCTCATGTCTCTGTAGTGTTTTGCTGCTGGCCAAACTCGTCGGAGCCAGCAAATTAGATCATTAGCGTCAATTGTACATCTCCCCGCGCGAGTGGTTCGTCGAAGTTGGTAGCCCTGCAGCCAGTAGTCAGTGGTCGTCCTGCTGCTGGGATAGCCTCCTGGCCACTGCGGTGCTCCTGAGCTGTCGGTAGAGGCTAAACACCACCAGCCAGCAGTAGATGGCAGCAGCTGCAACACAAACAACAATAAATCTCTTTACCGTAACATAGTAAGAGGGTAATTACCAGTAATGTTTAGGGAGCGTCCATAAACTACGTGGCTAGGACCCGGGGAGGGAGGAAGGATAGATGTTGGGGGGGGGGGGGTTCAAGGCAGACCACGTAGCTTTCCATTCATATTATTTGTCACAGTTAAAATAAAGTTGAGAATATACAACAGCATGTGAATATTTATTTCCGTCATTTAACTACCTCCGTATGTAATTTGCGATAGACTGAAAGGAGAAAACAGTGCAAAATGCCTTCTGGAAGCAATAGTGGATAAAAGCTATGTGTCACGCGGGGGGAGGGGGTAGGGGAGGGGGTGTAGAGGCAAGAGCCACGTAGGGTTATGTCGGAGGAGGGGAGGAAGAAGTTCACATGATGCCAAACTGGAGCTTCGTGGTTTGTGGACGAACTCTTACGGCCTTGTGTGAATGAAACTTGATAAAGGGAATTAATAAATTGGCCTGGAGTCTTAGTGTAGTACATTCATCATTGAAATTCCGTAATATATCTTTACATAGAACAAGTCTGTGATACAAGAAAAAAGATGATTTTTTATAAGGTGAATGAGAGTGGTGTGTGAGCAATGAATTTCAGGATGTACTGATGCTATAAAATCCTTTCGGGTGTCCAGCCGGATAGTGTTGTATAAACAAGACGTTTCGGCAGCTAGCTCTGCTATCTTCATCAGGTGTTAGGTCTCTTCTAGCTGTCGCAAGCGGACTGTCGCCGCTTAGACCAGGGAGCGGGCGTCGTATGGAGCCCAAGTTTTTTGTGCATTCCTGAGGTTATAAATGGCGCCAAGACCGAAGATGCAAGCATCCTCTTCTGCAATGAAGGAGCCCAGATACAACGAAGTGACAACATCGTACCTAGAGATCGATATGACCCACTCAGACACAACCATTGAGGAAGAACCAGCTGCCGAAGAAGACAGAGGCAAATGGGACTACATTTACATACACCAAAGGGGCATGGAAGCGACCATCAAGGTGCTTCAGGACGGAGGCATCGTGTACCAAGAGCAACAGCCGCCAAGTAAACCACGCGACCAGGTGGGACAAGATCCTCAGCCACCAGCCCGGTGCATATATGGTGGTGTCGTCTGCAAACTGTGCAATTTTGGCATATTGCGGCAGTTGTATATCGTTGACGTTAATTTTAAACAGGACAGGTGCCAGAACTGAACCTTGGGGGATACCGGCCGGAATGAGGTGGACTGAAGAGTTTTGACCTTCTATTGTGACAAAGAATTTCCTGTTTTCCAGGAAACTTCCAATAAGCTGGACATAACAGTGGCGGATTGTTGTCTGGGTTCCTAATTTGGTTATGAGGTTTGCATGCCATACTTTGTCGTAGGCTTTTTCTACATCTAAGAATACAGCCGCTGTTGAGTTCTTTAAGTTGAACCCCTTCGATACATCTTCGGTAAATCTGATAAGTTGGCTAGTACTTGCTACTCTATTTTCAAACCCGAACTGCTCTTTCCGGATTGTTTTGTCTGTTTCTAGGGCCTTGTTGATGCGTTTTAGGATTATCCGCTCCAGCACTTTGGATGCGGAGGGTAGCAGGCTGATCGGTCTGTAGTTGGATGGGAGACGCTGGTTTTTCCCGCGTTTTGGTATGGCTGTGACCCTTGCTGTTTTCCAACATTCTGGGAAGTACTTATGTAGCAGACAAGCGTTGCAGATTCTCGTGAGTAGCACTATTCCCTTCCTAGGTAGGTGTTTGAGGTGACTATTTGATATTTTGTCGGCTCCTGGGGCTTTGTTGTTCGCCAGTTTTTTTATAATGTTTCTAATTTCGCCAGGGGTTGTCAGCTCCGGTTCGTCCTCCGATGGTGTATTCATGATGTTTCTCGCCATATTAGTTATATTGTCAGCTAATCGAGTCTCTGCTTCGGTCAAGTCGTATGCAACTTCGGTGTGTTGACTGGCAAAATATTCTGCCAGAACCTCCGCTTTAGCTAGTGGTTGGAAACACGGTCCGGTTGGCCCGGTGATAGCTATATTTGGGTCTCTAGGAGTCTTGAGTGCTCGCACTAGCTGCCATGCTTCTCTGTTGTTTAGGGTGAGGTTTGACATTTTGGTTTCCCATTTTGTTGTCCTGTGTTCCACCATGCGCCCTCTCAGTTCTCTCCCAAGTTGTTTGTACCTCCGTTTATCTTGGGGATCGCGGAACCGCTGCCACAGTTTGCGGCTAGTATTTTTTAGTTTCCGAAGATTTTCGATTTCAGGTGGTAGTTGTTCGGCAGTCATTTGTGGCGTTGTGAAAGTTGATGCCAACATGTGCCAACTGCCAAGGACCTCATTCAGCCGCATATGAAGGCTGTCCGGTTATGCGCAACCTGCAAAACACAAATTACAGGAATCGACAAACCAATACTTCCAAGACTGATGATCTGCCATCCAAAAACCGACGAGAAGAGGAATACTGTCGTCAAGGGGAGAAGAGAGAGAGAGAGATGTTCTCAGCGTGCAGACAGAAGATCAACTATCCCCCTACACCATCCAACACGCTCGAGAGCCGCCCACAAGGAACTACAATGCCTGCCAAGAGAATGAGTGTAACCGACACCAAGATGGGATGCAAGGGACTCGACAAGAACAGTTGACCAAACTGATCCAACTGAAGACTCGACTACTCGCAATCATGATCCTCCAGGGGACTAATAAAAATCAAGGACTTCACGTCCACAGAAATCAAACCCCAAATACAATTGTAAACCCATGATGGGTAAAATCACAAAATAAAATCGCATTCCCGATGACTGAAAAGAGCCACTGCTCTCTAACAGCTCTCAGTCAGGGGAATGAAAGGTAATAAAAAATAAATAAATTAAAAATAAATTAAAAAAGGAGGCTCAGCCAGTCTTCTGGCACCTGATGAAGACAGCAGATCCACTTGTCGAAACGTCGTGTTTATACAATATGCGGCTCGGCACCCGATAGAATTTTATTGCAATGAGAGTGGTAATGACGCGAAATTGCCGACGGCTGCATGCAGCATCATTAGCGCGTGTCTAGCCGGCATTTACAGCCGTATCTTCCATATGTGTGCTGAGCTGTGCGAGTTTATAATGTCTAAGGAAGTTGATTCGACCGCCGTCTGTGAGATACGATTCTTGAGTGCGAGAAACTTGGAAGCAGTGGAAGTTAAACATCAGATTTGTAACGTGAACGGTGATGAGTAGAGTTCGGACCTTTATGACAAGTCATCTTGGTATTCGGATCTCGGATGATCTACTTGGCGAATGATTTTTCGGTTCCTGTGGCCCCTAGTTTTTTCCTGACTATTCGGTCATACGATAATAATAATTCTTTTACTGTTTTTTATCCATACGTAGCGAGAAACATTATAAAGTTTGGGCAAAGTGTGTCACACTGGGTACGAAATGTCATAATCAGTACATTTTTAGTTAAATATTTAACTATGGAGACTTTCCGAGCGATTGTATCACGTATATTCCAGGGACGACTTCTCGATGGCAACGCTCTATCGAATGACACCAAAACCGCACATATCGGTCGATTTCAAAATGTCAATTTTTAAAAAAAATGGTTAATACGATCGAGCTATCAAAAATTGCGATTTACCCACCATCGATCTGAAAGAGGTATTAACCTCAAACGCAGTTCAACTCGATCTTAGCGTCTAGGTCGATACTCACCTGCTGGCACGGTTGACTCTATTAGTGCCAGACCGTCGAGGGGGATTTGTTGGTAGAAGCTGAGGATCATCTCTGCAAGGAAGAGTACCATGGAACAGACTGCCCAGCTGGGGAAACCAACCACCCACACCAGCAGCAGCCGTATCGAGTCCTGCAGTCAAACACAGTCACGAAATAAGCTACCTCAATAACAGGTACTGTTAACCGGTTATTTAACTACGTACTTCGTTCACTATGCTAATTATACAGTCATAAAGACGTCAAGTTAACCTTAAAAATGACTAAGGTAATGGTGATAACAGGTACAAATAACAGTTAATGTTACTCAGTACCTCAGTTACTAAGCTAACTGTCCACCCAGACAGATGTAAACTTAGCCGTTTCAAATAAATTATATAATTAACCATAACAGGCACAGATAACCGGTTATTTTAGTTAGTGGTACAATCAGTATACTAACCTTCTATCGAGACAGTGTGAAGTAACTGCTTATATAACAGTTACAATTAACTGGTTATATAGGGCAGTTATTGCGTCATTACGCTTAATCTCCAGCCCAGCAGACATCAATTTAACCATCAGAAATAAACTATGTAAATATGAGTAACAGTTACAGTTAACCCGTTACTTACCTCCGTATCTCCGTCACTGTGCTAAATCTCCAATCAGATGCCCGATTTTAGCCGTTTACAATTAAACTACACAATTAATGGTAACTGTAACAGGTACAGTTAACTGATTATTAATTTGAGTGATTCATATTTCAGTCATTATGGCAACCATCTTGTCCCTCAGACGTCAAATTAGTCGTCAGAAATGAACTATGTTAATAATCATAACAGGTACAGTTTATTGGTTATTTAAATCAGTGGTTCAGTCGCTATGCTAACTCTCCAACGAGGCAGACATCAAGTAAAACGTAAGAAATAAACATATATATAAGCATAACAGTTACAGTTAACACGTTACTTATCGCACTTGTTCAGTCAATACGCTAACTCTTTTGCGAAATGGACTTACAGTCACCAATTGAATTATGCAAGTGACAGAAACAGGCACAGTTAACCGGTTATTAAAGCCAGTTATTCAGTCACTATGCCAATCATCTTGCCAGTCAGATGAATAGTTAATCGTCAGAAATGAACTATATTAACAGTCATTTCAGTTATTATTAACCTGTTATTAAACTCAATGTTTCCGTCGCTATGCTAACTCTCCTCCCAGACATACAGTACAATGCAATACAATACATTCAATTTCCATTGATCCCATTATAAGAGACTATGGGATTTGGAAAATTGTCGATTTACAAATAAACAATTGCATGTCAAAGTAATACATGCACAGCAGACGACTCAAGGCACATTAATTAAGTCAACTACATTTACACGAACTACTGGCAGTTTATTTTGTAGATACCCTAGAAGTAAATTCTTCGACAGAGTAGAAGGAGTTGTCAGTTAAAAATTCTTTCAATTTTTTCCTGAATTTATTGTTATCATCTACTAGACATTTAATATGTGTTGGGAGCATATTGAAGATATATATCCCTCAATATCGGACCCCTTTTTGAACAAATGACAAAAACTTGTAATCCTTGAGAAGATTATTTTTACTTCTAATGCCATAACTGTGTATTTTACTATTTGTTTCAAACAAAGTACAATTTGTGGATACGAAGGACATTAATGTGTATTTATACTCAGCCACCAATGTTAAAATCCCTGACTTCTTGAACAGCTCTCTACATGAAGTTCTATTGCTAACGCCACACATAATTCTTATTAATCGCTTTTGGGCTCTGAACATTTTGCCTGTATGGTAGAATTGCCCCAGAATGTTATTCCATATGACATTAATGATTGAAAATAACCAAACTAAACTAGTTGCCTCATCACCAATAGCTGAAATTGTACGAGTTGAAAATGTGGCTGCACCCAATCGCTTTAGTAAGTCCAATTAAAATTATAATCAATATGCGAACCTAGAAATTTCACGCACTCTATCTCTTGAATGGATTGGCCTGCAGATTTTATGTTGATATCTGGTGTTAATCTGTGTGATGTACTGAATAGCATATAATGAGTTTTATCAAAGTTTAAAGGCAAACTATAAGTTGTAAACCATTTATTAATGAGGACAAAGACATAATTTGAAATATATTCTGTATAAAAATCTGGAGTATTTTTAATTCCTGTGTTTGTGTCATCTGCAAATTGGACAAATTTTGGGTTTTTAGTTTTCAGATGCAATCATTCATATATATATTAAAAACAAAAGTGGTCCCAATATAGAACCCAAAGGTATTCCACATCTGATTAATTCCCACTCAGCAAACAGTGCACAACAGACGTCAAGTTAACGGTCAGAAACGAACGACGTAATTATAACAGTTACAATTAACTCCAGCGAGACGGACTTCATGTGTACCGTTAGAAATTACTACCCAAATACTATTAACCGTTTAATAAAGTCGTAAGTTCAATCATTACACCAACTCTCCAGCTAGATAATGTCAAGTTAACTGTCAAAAAAAACTATAATTATAATTCACTGGTAATTTAAGTCAGTTGTTCAGTCATCGAGTAAGGGAGATGTCAAGTTAACAGTAAGAAATATAACTCACAAACAAGTGTAACAGTTATAGTTACCAGTTATTTAAGTCAATAGTTCAGTCCATATCCAGTTAAACAGATGCCATATTAACCATGGAGGATATTTCCTTCCTTCATGATATTAACCGTCAGAAATAAGCATCAAAAAATTAGCTACTTAGTGTACCATAACAGCTACTGATAACCGGTTAATTAACTCGATAATTCATTAACTATGCTAATTCTGCATCCAGACAGACGGTCGTCAGAAATGAACCCGTCAATAACGACAACCCCATCCAATTACCACCGGAAAATAAAGCACAAGCCATTAATTAAACGAACCACTTAATTTAAATAACTGACAACCCATTGCTGTCTAAATACAGAATTCATTCGGGATTAATTACAATTGTTTTATCCCACAGTAATGAATAGAATCTTAACTACATAAGACGGAGGCCGGGAACAGTATAACGTTCCGGGTGTACTTACATTGCTGGCACCGAAGATGAGGACGATGCTGACGGAAATCATGAAGACACTGAGTACGTCATTCACGATCCACATGCACATGAGCGCTGCAACACAAACACAGACATAAACACACATCTCCGTACGCAAAAGCGCAGCTGGTAAACTTAAAACACTATCAGGGGTTTGTACTATAACCGTGGCGCCGCAATTTGATCATGGATTCTTACGTAACTCTGAGTGCCAAATCGAAAGTGAAGAATAAAATTTTCTGATATCACGCTTAGTTCTCGAGATATACAGTATCAAAATTGAGTTGCTTACGTTGAAATGCGGCTTGGACCAGAAGCAAATTGTCGCCAAAGCAAAATTTGTGTTAGATTCTTATATAACTAGACGATAATAATCAAATGATTTTTTTCCTATGTCTATCTCAGTTCTCGAAATATAGTCTCAAAATTGAGATTTTTAGGTTAGGACGTGGCCTGGACCAGTAAAAAACAAATTCGCAAAATCCAGAAGGATGTTTTGTTTTCTTCCTATTGGTTGTGGTTAGGTTGAAATGCGGCCTGGACCAGAAGATAGACACCGCCAAAGGCACAAATAGCTGTACCTAGAACTAATTTTTGACAGTCGATATCTCGACCGGACGGGGATTCATAACCGCGTCCTCCCGAATGCGAGGCCAGAACGTCAACCGTTCACCCACCTCGCTCGGTGAGTTACATAAGGATTTAAATTTCGGCACCACGCCAATGATAGTGCAGCCCAATTTTAAGGATAAGTATTAATCTTGACGATGGTCATTCATTTATGAAATTAGGAGTGTCAGCATAATATTACTATGATGCGCTAGCAGTCTGAACATGTTATAACTTTATCCTTGAAAAGCTACGACACTATGCAACATTTTATCTAACTATTAACCATTTGTTACCGTTGACCATCTTTTAAGCAATTCAAAATTAAACTGCTTTTACCTTTTCATATTCTCAGTCCCTTTCTCAGGACGGGGAACGCATTCCTAAAGGCATCAGTAAGACGAACGCACGAACGGGAGCGAGGCGAGGCGAGGCGGAATGTATGTACAATTTCGTTGCACGAACGCTGTTCGCCGAGGCATCGAACGAGGCAGGTATCCGACCATTAGTTTGTTCTGACGAGCTGGCAGTGCTGTGGAGTTAGAGCGTGGATATGGAGCGCGGTGACGATTCAGCAGTTACTAGTGCTGCATTCATAGTGATTGCTAGCTTAGTTAAAAACAGAAATAAAAGACAGTGGCGGACAGCTAGACTTTATCGGAATAGAATGCTCACTAGTCGTGAATTATTTTTAAACAGTATGATGGAAGAAGAACAGAGTGGCGATTTTCTAAACTTTGCAAGAATGTCATCCACTGACTGTATATTTTTTATTAGAGTCGATTCAAGGGAAAATTTCGAATGATACACATTTTCGAAAAGCAGCAACTTCTGAAGAAAGGTTAGCCATAACAGTGAAATACTTGACAACTGGTGATTCATTTATTAGCTTGCAATATGTTTTCGACGTTTCGAAGCAGCTGATTTCAAGAATTACACCAGACGTGTGCAGAGCTATATAAATATTTTACAATTGTAAAACTGGAGAATAATGTCGACTCATACTGGAAGCGTTGAAGTTTCCAGAAGAGAGATTGCTAAGACACTGTAATTTGTGATTCGTTGTGAAGTTCGATATTTTTAGAAGACGAATGTTGTGTATCGTCGTAATGTATATATATATATATATATATATATATATATATATATATATATATATATACATTACGACGATACACATCGCATTATGATAGTTTATCGTCTTCCTTCCACAATATGGGACGTCTTTCATATACTCTTTAATAAAAGAGATCACCATTTCGTTGTCCCAATTCACGATTAAAAATAGAACAAAACGAAACAATTGCGAAAAATTCTTTAATTGAAATATAGTGTTTTTATTTCATTCCAACAAACAGAGTGTTTAAACCAGGGGTGGCCACCCCAAATGATTTTGCGGGCGACTTTGGAAGTGCTTCATAACTCCGCGGGCCGCATATAAAATTATATATCCCCATATTAGATTTAGACCTACTATAGACATTTTTTTTGGAGAGAAATATTGAAAACTAATTGGCTATTATTATTGTGTTTACTATTATTATTAATGTAAACATTGATAATATAATAATAATGATACTAGCAGAAGATGAAGAGACTGCCATCAAACAGCTTGAGACACCCAAAGAATGTGCAGAAAAAGTAGGATTGAAAATCTCATTCGAGAAAACTGAATTTATATGTTCAAAGACAGAAATAGCAAGTTTGAGAACAAAATACGGCAAAATCAACAGGGTCCCATACTTTAAATACCTCGGAGAATTCATCGAACCGACAGGCCTTGAGAAAATCTCACAGCAAAATCGCCTCCAAAAAGTAGAAAAAGCATTAGGGTTAGTCAAAAATCTCTACAACAAAAAATCTATGTCAAGACAGAAGAAAATTCGGCACTACAACACAGTCGTAAAACCAACAGCCCTATATGCGAGTGAAACATTAACACTTAACAGAAAACATGACCTTGAAGAAATTAAAAAAGTAGAGAGAAAAATTATTAGAAAAATTCTAGGAGCAAGACTCACTAAAGATGGTTACAGATTACAATCAATTAAAACAACAGAAAAGTTTTCAAACATCGAAATTGACATCAAGAAAAGGCGAAGGTCACCTTAAGAGATTACCAGAAAGTCGATTCACAAAAAAGATAATAGAAAATAGATATGTAAGTTCACTTGAAAATCCAACACCTTGGCTGAATGAAATTCGGAAGGATCTTAAAAGTGCAAGCATAGGAGCAACAGACATCTTAGAAAGAGACACCTTCAGACACAAAGTAGACAAATGGGAAGTTATAACTGAGCAACCAAAACAAAAACAATACCGACCAAAGGGGTAGGAACAACGCAAACAAGCTTTCTCGGAAAGAATGAAAGCCTATTGGAACAATAAGAAGAACTCGAAGAAAACTTGATTCGGTCATTTGCTTACCGTCTTCCATTTATTGGGAGAATTCGCCAATGATAATAATAATAATGATACTAAACGCACATAGTAAAGAAATATATAACACTAAAAATGAAATATAAAAAATATTTTGTAAAAGAGTGATGAATCTCGCTGGCCGGAAAAATGCCACCCCTGGATTAAAAGATGACTGCATGTCAACGTGGCAGTGTGAACGAGGGAGGCAGGCGCACGGTTGCAAATACCCGTCCACATAGCATGCGGCGCACAGCCGAATTCTCCATGAAGTACCGACACGGGACGGATGACGTTCGTACTGCCTCGGTCGTTCGGCGCGAAATGCCGCGCCTCGGCTACTGGTACGCTCGCCTCGCCTCGGCGCCGTACGTGCGTTGCCTCGATCTGGCGTGTTCCCACCGTAACGCTTCTTCGCAGGCTGGGTCGCTTACGTCACGAGCTCAAACACAAACAAGAGCGAGCAGAGTGTTACCTCTGATGGCCGTGATCCTGCTACGGCGCCACGAGTCGTAGGAAAAGCTGGCGGTGTGGTTGCCCGATGTCGCCTCTATGGTGGCGTCGTCCCCAGGCCGTTCATCGTTCCTTCCCTCCAGGTACTCCAGGTAACTGGACGCTTCCAGAGCTCCGTGGGTATACAGCAGCAGGTCCAGGCCGCCAATTATCTGTACAGGGAATCAGTTCCAGCCAATCGGCACATACACTGATCAGCCAAAACATTGTTAGTGTGTTGGTCCTTCTTTGGAACGCAATACAGCAGCGATTCAGCGAGGCATGGATTCGGGAAGTCCTTGTTGGGTTTCCGGAGTCGTCTGGCACCAGATATCTACGCACAGGTCACGGAGTTACGGGAGTGTCGTTTGTGAGTGCGGTGGCTGGGAACGAGCATCTCGGAAACGGCGAGGCTGGTCAGCTGTAGTGAGCATATATGCAGAGTGGTTGAAGGACGGTGAAACCACGACTGGGCGACAAGGTGGTGGACGTCCACGCCTCATCATAGAACGCGGAGGTCGGAGGCTTGTCCGCTCTGTAAAACGGGATAGGCGGCGATCTGTGGCAGATCTGACAGCAGAGTACAATGCTGGTGCAGGCACAAGTGTTTCGGAGCACACTCTGCTGTCAGATGTGACAAAGATAGCTTTACAGAGCGGGCAAGCCCCCGACAACCACGTTCAGGTGCGCATGTCCACCACCTTGTCGCCCAGTCGTGGTTTCACCGTCCTTCAACCACTATGCATAGATGCTCACTACAGCAGCACGCGAACAGCCGACCAGCCTCGCCGTTCCCGAGATGCTCGTTCCCAGCTCCGCGCCCACAGACCACCGGCCCGTAATTTAACGGAATTGCGTGATCTGTGCGTGGACATCTGGTGCCAGACAACTCTGGCAACCTAATAAGGACTTTTCGAATCCATGCCACGCCGAATCGCTGCTGTATTACGCTCCAAAGATGGATCTACACACTAACAAGCAGATGGTCAATGGGATGGCATACTGAGTTTAGGACAAAACATAAATCCGGCCCTGATAGTGCAGGGGATAACGCGCCATCCTCGCATTGTAACTGTCACCGGTTCCAATCCGTCCTAGGTCATGGGTAGTTTTATTTAAGTTGTAATGTTCGTCTTGTGTTGCCCTCACTTTAGGCTACCAGTATTTCGCAAGCAAAGCATGAAATAATACTAAAATAATAGACATTAGAGTTGACTCAGCGGTCTCAGAGTCTGAAGGCTATATATAAAATTTAAAGACATGTTGGTTTACAATTTAAATTGAAGGTTGTTGTAATTTACTTCACCATAGTTTCTGTGTGGGCGAGACACAATCGGAATCGCAGTATAGTCGCTTTGGTAGAGACAGTTTTAGGGGTTAAGTGTAGCCGGGATTATTGAATTGTTATGTGAACAATGTTTTTGCATCAATTACGAAAAATGTCTGATACAAAATTCGAGATGATAACCTTATGAGATTGAACATTGTAAACAAACAGATATTTTAAATACATTCACGTTAATAAACTGTTTTGTAATTTGTGTATACACTTCCCCGACTGTTAAATGTCAACAATCGAACAAAGACTTAATCTTATCTTTTTTAGGAGGCCTACGGGAGTGTTGTGTTGGCCAAAGATGGTCACGTGTTGACTGGTTGTACTTTACATATGATCGAAGAATCTCTTGGCTTTGAGAATTAATGTAGTCTTTTCGGGTGACTAGGATGTTATTATATGATATTTCAGCGATCGCAAACTCTGCCGCCATCTTCTGGTAGAACACCCTGCTCATTCAGCTAGTCACCCGAGAGAGCTATATTAATTAATAGTTGCACTTTATTTCTTCAACGTTATAGTTCTAGTACCTGATATCGCATTTGAAAGACGCATATGTGTATCCTCATATGTATATGTGACTTGCATGTATGTGCATTTATAGGCATTCGTTTAGTTACCAACAGTCTAATTAAATATACGTTTGTATGTATATGTGTACCCGTATTCAAAGAAAGGATAACCATAAAATTGTTTGTATTGGTATGTGTGTGTGTGTGTATACTGTTTTGTAAACATTTGATACCTATTTGGTTGCAGGTTATTATAATTACTAATACAAAAAACTATCACCTATCAAATACATTGTACCCCATTGTTTATTTAGTTGAAGAACTAACATTCATGCACATTCACGCAACATGATAAGTTTTATGTTAACATAAATTAACTTTACACCCCGGACAAAATTTAACTGGTATTGTCCAACTAGAATTTAATATATGCATCCTGTAATAAATACGAATTACAGGCTCAGAATAGTTACTAGGTGCTGGGCTGTTATGTAACAGGAAATAAATAAAATAAATCTGTAGCGTAAGAAACACCGGAGTTTACCGGTAGTGCATTATTTCTTCTAGGTTAAGGTTCTATAGTCCGTTCACTTAATAGAGGCGGTTCAAGGTCAATCAGCTCTCCGCTGCTATTACCCCTACATGTTGATGCGAAAGAGTTGTTGCTGACAAATTTGCCACCCGGCTACATGGACTGAGCGTTCAGTCGCAGGAACAACATTAGGGGAACATGACCTTAGCCGCCAGTTGAAAGTGAACAGAGTATAGCACTTTGTATAGAATCGAATGGTGATGCAGAACATGTAGCGTGTAGTGGGAACTCACTATGAATACGACGGCTATGACGAGTGATCCGGTCTTCAGCGAGCAGCCGCAACAACACTGTTTCAGCATCACCACCATGGCCGACCTGAAACACACAAACACACAGCTAACTCCGTACAACAACAAGTAGCTTCTACAATTTATAATAAACTAGGACAACTCAGAAACCTGGAAGCAAAGGATCGAAGGATCCTGGGAAAAATCATGGGTCCCGTCAAAGAAGGAGAAAAATGTAGACTCAGGCACAATTCTAAGAAATAATACCTATCTTTCGGGACAATGTTATGTGCTTTTTAATTCGAAATATTTACTCGACTAATTAAAAAACTAATTTTCGTGAAAGTTACTATTAAAGTTAGGGTAGGAAATGTAGTATCAAAAGAAGTGGAAGTAAAAATGGGTGTGCCACAGGGTAGCGTATTGGGACCATTGCTATTCATTATTCTAATGAATAATTGTGTTGATTGTTTACTATCTGAAATTAGATTGTTTACAGATGACATAATGCTGTATAAAAGAATCAAAACGATAGAGGATTGTAAACAGTTACTTTCTTCACTGGTAAAAAATAGCTGAAAAAATTATGCGGCTTGCTGAAAGTTAAAAGATTAGTGCAGAATATATTCTGTTCATTATTTGGGGTAGCATGTTACTAAAAATAAAGGTACACTAAATGCTTGCTTGTTCGTGTTGTGTGACGTTAAAGTTGCCACCGAGTAACTTCCGTTCCGTTCCACTGAGAAAGTTTGTGAGAAAATATTGCAGTTAATTTTAGGAAACATCATAGCATCTCCAAATGAACCCTCTGGTGTGTTTCATTATGTATTTGCGCGAATATTGTCTCTCTAACGTCGAGAAAGATATTTCCTGTATATTCACGAAAAAATCAATTAGCAGCTCATCTAGTAATTACTATTACAACAGCAAATTACAAGACAAGGCACACATATAAAAATGGTTTCCTGCATAACGTTGTAACCTTAATAAAAAAGGAACGGCCTGCACGAAATCAGATATCACTTTTTTGTGGTAACGTATTGTGTGAAGCATTCTGTTCGCATCATCACCCATCGTAAACACAAAGCAAATAACCTTTAATCTAGCGAAGCAAACCGACCGTATACGAAACTGCATACCGATTGCAAGCAGAGATACGTCTTTTAAAACTGCTCACTCAACTTTACAGCAGGGGAGTAGTGCGGGTACAAAGACTGAGTGACCTTGACAGGGCTATTTTGGTGACGGGGACTACAGCTATGGTTTGACAGTTAGTTGCAGAAGTTACACCATCCAGCTGCCTTAGTCACACAATCCTCAGCTAGCCAAGGGAGGGGGTCACGGGGGGGGGGGATGGGGATGGTAGACCATCACGTTGGGGCACGACACTTAAGAGGACATTGATTGGAGTCCAGATTCCATCATGCAACTTCTGTTTCCCGTAGTACCGATAAGTCACTCGAGACGAATAACTGGAAGACCGTGACAGCACAGCGCTAATGACCTTGTCGTCGACGACCCTTGAAGATTCAAACAAGGAAACTCAACCCAGTGACTGCGATAACATTGCTTCGCCGCTGGACTCGTTCTTAGAGAGCTGTTAGATGTAAGTGGGCAACATGGCGACCATTACGCAAGGACTTGGCCCCGTTCCATATACTGTAGTGCCATCTGCAAGTGAGTCGCATCAAAGGGCATACTGTCTTACTGGGGGAGGCAAGGAGAAATCACCCCTGTTCCTCTTCCCAGACACTGCCGAGGAGGGGTAAACATCCCACATGTTAGCCGCCTACGCCTGGACACTGGCAAGGCGTTCATAAACAAGACTTCGTAACTTTGTATATTTATTTCTTCAGTTTTCTGAAATACAGTACGTTAAAATATGCGTAAAACATTAGTCAAACAATTTCATCGATGGTTAACACTTCAATAAGCATACGAAATAGTGAAATTTACGGTAAATATTGCAAAGGTACTACATTACTTCCTGCTAGAAGAAACACAAAAGTTAAACGCGTTAGTACGGACAGTAGTTCCCCGCTGGCGAACCCGTTGGAAGATGCTAGTTTATATATATATCCGAATAGCTGTTTCCAGCTATTTCGTACACTTGGACTTAGAATTTTATTGCTAGAATTGGATAAAACTCAAATCTATACTATATAATAAGTTGAGTCGGTACACGAAATTTATGAACAGATCACACAATAACTGACTGATTGAGAAACGAAGCCTGAGTAACCAATATACCATTACAAATACTTATACAGACTATCTGCCTGTCTGTCAGTGTTCAGTTACTTTTCAAAATATGTTATTTATACCGAAAATAGTATCCTACATCCTTCCTAATGATACACAGTATTTCCTTGTCAAATTTCACCAAGATCGGATTAGCCGTTTAGTCGTAATAATGAAACAAATAGACAAAGACACAGAGTTACTTTTACATCTATAATATTAGTGGAGATATCTCTTCCATCTTAGTAGCAGCTGATCTGAACATATTATTACTATAATTCGATATTGAAAGCTGTAAGTTACGGTAAAGAAAGGTATAAAAATCTATATCATACACCAAGTTGTGTTTGCACACGAAATTTATGAACATAGCAGCTATAAACCGAGTACGATCGAAACAAGGCCTGATTGACCGATATACATTACAGATACTACACACGCTATCCGTCTGTCTATCATCGCTTGGTTAGTTTTCAAAATTTCATGACACAATATTTTACAAATCCCGGAAAAATTATCCTATGTGCTTGCTAATAATATCGAGTACTAGCTCGTACCCGCGACTTTGTACGCGTGGATTAATAATTTTTTGCCAGAATTAAATATAGAAAGTTGTTGGTAACGAAGGATTGGTCCCAAACAATATCGAGACGGAATAATATGACAGTAAAGCTATCACTATATCATTGTATCGTCGAACCTGTCTCTTGAAGAGAATAAATTTCCAACATATTTCTGTCATCATTCGATAAGGCCTCAAAATTTCGTGACTACATTTGTTAATCATACTGGAAAAAATATCCTGCGCCCTTCATACAGATTTCCTTATAAAATTCCATCACAACGATATAGCCATTTAGTCATCAAAACTTAATAAAAAGACAGAGACTTACTTCCGTATTTATAATAATATTACTGTGGTTCACACTCACACACTGACTGCGAACAACACCTGAGGGATCATTATAACGTAAAAAAGTGTACACCTACAACGTTGCAGGACTACCTGCGATTTGCCTCGCATTGCACCCATAACGTTCTAATATCTACAGTTTAACATTCAATCCGAATAACCTACGGCGCAGGCCTGACTCTTACGATGAAAAAAAAGTTTTTAAAAATCTTAGCCTCCACGAGATTTGAACCGGAGACCACGACATACGTAAGCAAGCGCTTTAACCACTGAGTTGCCAGTCCACTACACGGAAACACGGTACGGAGACGTCCATATCCAACGTGTCTGTCTATCGCCGTATTTTGAAGTTATGAGACAACATGTGTTATTTATACAGATAATTTTTAAACCAAATGTAGACAGTATTTTTCTCCTTGTTTCAAAGGATAAGTGTGCAAAGTTTCATCGAGATCGGATGAAAACTGTGGATTTGTATGAAGAACAAACAAACAAACAAGCAAACAAACATACATACATTCATCTTTATATATAAAGATTTCCTTGTCACATTTCATCAAGATCGGATTAGTCGTGAAAACGTAAAAAAAAAACAGACAGAGAGAAGAAATACTTTCGCATTTATAATATTAGAGTAGATTGCTGTATGGTAGAGACCAGTTAATAAGACGTTGTGTTACCTCGTGTGTAGCGCAGGATGTCCGGTGGCTTGGGATGCTTCTCGTGGTCTGTCTCGCCGCTCGCTTCTTGGCGTCTGTTTTCCTCACTGATAGCCCACGGGTCACGCAGCTGGAAGCGCGGAACTGATCTCATCAACTCATGACGTCACCGTACAGTAGGACGCAGCCGCCAAAGAAACGTTAGTAGCCATAGTATGTTTTTACTAGGGTTTTATACATGCTTATTTGTGAAGTGATTAGGACGGGGGTAAATCTGTGAGTTCGTGACGTCACCGTCGCCAAGAAGCCACCTGTTGTGCGCATCACCATCACGGCACCTGTATGATATGAACATTTGTCGCTTTTCGCAAAATCTTTATACAAACACACATTTTTTAATTTTTTTATTGCTTTTGCCTTTACGCCTCGTCGAAGTCGAGGTAATTAGAGACAGAAAGAACTGGTGGCCAGGAAAGAGAATTATTTCGGCCATGGCCTTTTGGAGGTACTATCCCGGCCTTAGCCTGGAAAGATTTTCAGGAAATCAAGGAAAAACCCAAATCTGAATAACTGGACAGGGATCCGTCTTAAGCCTCGTTCCCACGATCTCTTGTAACGAAGGCGAGACGGGACGGGACCTCATTAGCCGAAGTGTAGGGGCGACCGCGGGCCGCAGGTTAGTCCTAGCTTACCTCGCCGCCACCTCCCCACCACGTTGCCTAGTGTCGTATGGCACAGAGCAAGTTACAGCAACAGAAGGGGTGCGCACCGCTGCTGCAAACCGATGACAACAGCGCACCGCTACACACGCCTGTGATGTTTACCGACTCAGAGTGGGTAGCTGCGTCTCATCTCCGCTAGCAGAGGCGCCCCCGTTCCCATGGCGTGTGGTTGAGTATTCGTCCCGTCCCGTCTCGCCTTCGTTACAAGAGATCGTGGGAACGCGGCTTTAGCGTCCTCCCGAATACGAGGCCAGAGCGTTAACAACCACTCAACACTTATCGAGTCTCTCACTTGTTCGCCAGACAGAACTTCCGAAACCTCTAACTCTGTTTTAGTAATCACTACTTCAAACATGATTCGATTATTGCATGCATGTAAAATTAATTATAGCAGGTTTAACGTGGGGTAAAAGGTTTTTTATTATTAATTTTTAATTATTATTATTATTATTATAATCTTCATGTGGATCAGATAAAATCTGGAAACTCGCAGACGTCTGAAGTATTTGGATATTATTTCTTTTCGACGACGAAAATATACGAGGTTTTGACGGAAAATATAAAATTTTCCATTTCTTCAGGGTTGTCGACGTCGAGGCGGGGAAGGATAGGGAGCAATAAATGGAAACCTTTTGAAGGAGCCATCCCAGCATTCGCCTGTATTGATTTCGAAGTCAAGTCTGTATGGCCGGACGGGGAATTCAATCCGCACCCTCCCGAAGTCAGGCCTCACGTGACTCGACAGAACGTTGCCACTCAGCCAAGGAGGTCTGTCTAGGAATCGACCTTGGTATCCCCAGACAGGCAGGTTAACAACTGGGTATGTGAACCACCAGTTGGCTCTGAGAGTGACCTCACGCGCGTGTGTTGGGTTCGCTGGAAACCGACAGCAGTCAGCAAGGCCGAATCTGTTTGTTGCACAAAAACGTGATTTGTATTTCTCGTAGCGGCTGCAACATACGTATCTTCCATCCTCCAGTGTTAAGAGACCAGATTTTATTGACGTCTTAAGAAGTGGGGTGGTTGGCGCCTTGTGGTGAGTTCCACGGTCTGTGGTTTTGTAGCCCGAGCATCCGAATTTTACTGATCAGCTGGCGCCACAGGCTTGTCCTCGTTGCCTAGTGTCGTTTCAGCTGCCCGGGCGTTTGATGTTTACCGACTGGGCGACGGATAGAGGCGCACCATCCCTGCCAGCAGAGGCGGGTCCCTTCTCACGGCCCGCTGTTCATAGCTAGACCAGCGCGGCCGGCAAATGCACGGGCCTTGGGAAGCGAGCTTTAGGTTACCATATAGGTACATGTCTCAGATTTCTAACACTGAGAATAGAATCAGATGACACAATGCCTTCATTCTCATCATGGACTGTAATTAAGAATATGTCCAATGTTTCCGATGGGTATTTAAAACCAATTGTCAGTTTCTGTAGCAATATGATGAGCGTATACGTTGCCATCTGGCGGCAATTCGTGTAACTTACGTTCTCTAAGAAATGTGTACTTTTGTATGTGTAGTTTATGAGGAGGAGATTGCGGACCGTCCCAGAATTCGCCTATGTAACTGTGGAAAACCAACTAAAAACTGCACTCAGTGTGGCTGGTACACGGGGACAACGTCTCGAACACGGTCTCGTTGAATCTCCCCGATGCAGTGTGCGGCGCCCTAACGTCCGCAGCTACATCGGCGAGACTAACACAATTATTGTTTTCCATCTGTCTTATTTAGCTAAAGCCACAGCGTAGTTCACATCTGGATCCTAACCCAGTGATTGTCAGATATATGATGTAATTTATCCTACATATATCCCTGTGCGTATCTGCTAACTGAGACAACGTGCGAGGTTTAAGTGTTCATGCATACCAGCTCTTTGCCAGACGAAAGATCGCAGCTGGATTGGCAGCATACCATGTACAACTAAAATCGACAATAAATTAAATAATACATCTTTAATATAACAATCGTATATACAGCAATAATAACAAATATAGCATATGCTGCATCAAGCCGTATCATGACATCTTTGACACAGCACCTCATTCCCCTTTTAAATTCCTGTACAGTACACTACAACGTTTTAAGTGACAAAGCCTCCAGGTCTCTGAAAAGTGTTACTGCAGGACGAACTACGTCGTAGGAACACTAGCGCCGGTTTCACATCTCCCAGATTCACTGTGAAGCACCTTGGACAGTAGTTCCCAGGTGCAAGTGGTTTTTCGAAGTTGGTAGCCCTGCAGCAAGTAGTCACTGGTCGTCCTGTTGCTCGGATAGCCTCCTGGCCACTCCGGTGCTCCTCAGATCTCGGTAGAAGCTAAACACCACTAGCCAGCTGTAGATGGCAGTAGCTGCAACACAAACAACAACACTAAATCTCTTTCCCGTTAAACAACCCGGGAGCAACTCTCAAAACTCGCTACCGCTTTGTGTTAACGAAACTTGTTTAAGGGGTTAATGAATCAGACTGGGGCCTTAGAATATTTATTCTTCAACGTGAGTGTCTGTGACACGAGAAA
This sequence comes from Vandiemenella viatica, assembly GCA_031002005.1. Taxonomy (NCBI): domain Eukaryota; kingdom Metazoa; phylum Arthropoda; class Insecta; order Orthoptera; family Morabidae; genus Vandiemenella; species Vandiemenella viatica. Next base: position 126,421,725 of record CM061918.1, read on the forward strand.
TATATGACACACTAGCTATTACCCATGACTTTAAACGCGTGGACATTTTATTACTAAAATTGGGTATAGAAAGCCGTAAGGTATGTAAAAGGTGTGGACCAAGCGAGGTGGCTGAGCGGAAACGCTCTGGCCTCGCATACTGGAGGTCCAGGCATCTATATTTGGGTTTTCCATCGTTTCCACAAGTCACTCCATGCCAATGCCGGGATGCTTCGTTAAAAAAGGCAATGGCCGAATTCCTTCCAGTTCCTTACCCCCAGTCCCTTCCCGCCTCTTATGACCTCGCTGTCAACGACGCGTAAAGCCATAAGAAAAAAAAAAGTATAAGGTGTATCAAAAAGCACGGATTCGGAATAATATGACGGGTACGCCATCAACCTTCCATTTTATAAAATTTTTATTCTTTATTTTAGTTTTTTTTCGCCGAGTACTATAAGAATTCATCATTAGATTTTCGAGTAAGATAATGATAGAACTGCCAGTTTTTTGCACTTGTGAATTAAATTTCATGTCAGTAGCTCCATTTATCTATACGTATTTAAACGGCTAATCCCCTGTGTAGCAGAAAAGAGATGGGGTTGATTTATTCCTGCAATATTTTTAGCCATGATATCAGAAAGATGTGTACTAAGTTTTATCATAATAACCACAGCAGCAATAAAAACAATGTTTTTTTCAGGAAACGTGATAAAGACAGAATCGCTCATCAATAAATTACAAAAAAATAACGCTATGACAGCACTAAAGGTTTTAAACAGTTCAATTTCATGTTAAAAGCCAACAGTTGGGCATTACTTACTATTAACAGCGAGAATTTAATTCGCTTGCAAACATTAGAGATTGTAGCTGTGCGGCCAAAGACCGTAATTTCAAACAGCAACAATTTTCTCGGAAAGTTCTTCAGTAAAGCTTTTAAACAGTTCACTTTCATGTTCATACCCGTCAAATATGCATTACTAAATATCAACAGCGAATATAATTTCACAACATCAGAGATTGTAACAGTGCGTCCTCAGATAGTAACTTCTAGAAACAAAGAATATATCGAAAGATTTTTTCATTATATTATTAAAATTAATTTAAATATTTGCCACTTTACGTAGTTTCCTCTTCGCATTCGATATAGCCAGGTATGTGGTTTAAAAACTAAAAAAAATTAAGAAAGTAAATGTTACATGCAACAACATGGCTATTATTTTTTTTACGATGAATGATGTAAGCATCGTATTACTTTTTTTTTTGTTGTTTGTTGTTTTTTTGTTTTTTTTTTTTTTTTTGTTTCAGGCTGTACGTTCAGATTTTCAATTACCACTCCGGCGTTATGTTACGTTGGAGCATAAGACTTACCAAACATTTCAATTGAGATTCTAATCTTTAAAACGGTGAAACCCCCATCGAACTCTGTTCTGTAGTTTCCGAGTTTTTATACTTCAAATATATCCGGTTTTCAGTTTATACATATACATAAATGCATATTTATTCCATTTTCCTAGTTTTGGTCATATTACGACAATATTTATTGTCATGTGGTCATATTTTGAGGAAAAATCTGGTAATATTTTTAACAGTACCGGGAATTTATTAGAAGATATAAAGGAGAAAAAATTAAGATTATTATTCATGAACTGTACTCCTATTGCACATTGGAGAAAAAACCAGACTGATTATCATTGAACTGGTTAAAATTCACCAGTCAAGAATTAAACTTATGCATTATTTTCACTCTCTAAACGTTAATGTTCCGCCCGCCTTTTAATCTCGACAATGCAGCAGCAGCATGCCTGTGTCGAGCCGCGTCAATCAATGTCTCAATGAAAAACTTTTGAAAATAATCCTTAGTCAGTGTTAAATCTGCAGTGGATCAGTGAGTACCGCCATGTCTAAAACAAAAATTGAAAGTGTGAAGTTACAGAGTTCGGTAAGAGAATTTGGAGAGGATTATTTTAGTACAGATGAAAGAGTTATTTCCTGTAAATTATGTGAAATTAAAGTGACTTTAACAAGATTATTAAAGATTTAAATTTCCCAATGGTGGCGTGAGTGCACGAAAGCAAATTATGCTGTCTACGTAAAAGCGACACTACTAGATAAAATAAACGATGTGTAATTGAGCATGTTTTGATGTAAAGTAAATTTTAAGGTTTGGTAATATTTTGTAATTTTCATGCCATAATTATCCTTTTTTTTCGCCGGCTGACACTTCAATCGAATTGATTCTATCAAGCACCTTCCAGGCACGACCGCTTGATATCCATCTTCTCGATTTCGTCCTTCAGTGCTCTCTTGAATGACACCAAAAGAACCCATATCGGTATTTTTAAAAAAAAAAAAGAATGGTTAAATACGATCGTGCTAAAAAAAATGTGGTTTATCCACCATCTATTTTAAAAGAAGTAAAAACTGAAAGTAGCTCAACTCGATCTTAACAGCGATGTCGATACTCACCAGCGAACACGATTGACAGTATTAGGACCCCGATGCCGGATTCGATGAACAGGTCGAAGTAGGCGAGTATGCCAAACTCGGTCAGGTAGAGCATCGTGGAGCATACAGCCGCGCAGGGGAACCCAATCACCCACACCAGCAGTAGTCGCAACGAGTCCTAGAATCAAACATAATCATGAAACGAAGTACCCCAATAACACAGGTGTTGACGCCAGACAGACGTCAAGTTAATCTGCTTAAATAACTATAACAGGTACAGTTAACCGGTTATTTAAGTTAGTACTTCAGTCACTTCAGTCAGATAGACGTCAAGTTCAAAACGCAATCAGTAACAGATATGATAAAAGAGCTGGAATCGGACTCATTGGAAGACAGAAGAAGGGTGAAGAGGGTCATGGGAGTGTGCAAGGCATATACTGGTGATGAGGCATGGAAAGATATTGGTCTAAAAATTGAAAGTAATGCATGGAAGGGAAAAGATGACCATGACCACAAGCTGGCACTCGATTTCAGACACAAGGGTGTGGGAAGATTCTTTTTTTTAGGTAAGGGAGTCAGGGATTGGAATAAGGTACCAAGAGAAAAGATGAATAATTTGACAAAAACCTTGAAAGAATTTAAAGTTAAAATTTGTAAACGACAAATGTAGGTGGGTGCAGAAAAGGAGGAAGATGGGTGTTTAGGGAAATTACCACCGGAGCGTGCGCTCCATTGAAATTTAATAAAGTATTAAGAATTCGCAAAAAAGGATAACACTTACAAAAAACCGGTTATTTACCTCCGTGGTTCAGTTGCTGTGCTAACTCCCCTATCACATGTAGGTACACTTAGCTGCCAAGAATTAAACTATGCAAGTAACAATAACAGGCACAGTTAACCGATTATTAAATTGAACGATTCAGTCAATACGCCAACCATCCTACCAGACAGACATAAAGTTAATTGTCAGAAAAGACTAAATAAATAACCATAATCAACTGGTTATTTCACTCGATCATTCAGTCACTTTTCTAATTGTGTAGACGCAAATTGAGCCGTATCTAATAAGCTAAGTAAGTAGTCACAAAAGGCATAACTTATTTCACTCGGTGATTCAGTCAGTATAGTAACTCACTAGTCAGACAAAGTTAAATATTCGAAATAAACTATTTAAATAAATATAACAGTTGCAGTTAACACCTTACTTAAGTGAGCTGCTCAGTTACTATGCTAACTCTTCAGCCAGACAGGCGTCAAGTTAACCGTTAGAAATAAGAATCTTAAATAACAGCTACAGCTAACCGGTTACTCTCCAGTCAGATACAGGCTAGCCATTTGCAATATGCTGTGTAAATAATTATAACAGTTACAGTTTACCCATTATTTAGCTCTGTGGTTCAGTGATTATGCCTCTAGCCAGACGGATGTAAAGTTAGCCGTATAAAATTAACTATGTAAGTCACAGTGACTGGCACTGTTTAACGGTTATTTAACTCTGTTGTTCAATCGTTATACTAACTCTCTAGCCCAGACAATCTCAAGTTGCCTGTCAGGTATAAACTACTTAAATAAATATAACGGTTACATTTAACCTGATATGTGAGACAGTTTTCAGTCACTATGATTACTGTCCATCCACATTGACTAAGATAACAATTCTAAATATACTACGCAAACAAATATAACAGCTTAGTTAACCAGTTATTTAATTTGATAGATCAGTCACTATGCTTACTCGCCACCCAGGCAGACATTAACAAAATATATCACGGAAACAAATGTAACAGTTACAGTTAACCAGTTATTTAAGTTAGTGGTTCAATCATTTTCCTTCTCCTCAAACAGAAGTCAAGTTAACCATCAGAAATAAACTGCGTTAATAAATATTAAGGTTACAATGAACCAGTTATTTAGCCCAGTGTTTCAATCTTCATGCCAACTCTCTAGTTACAAGAACGTGAAGTTACCCGTTAAAAATGGACTGAGGAAGTGACAGTAACAAGCACAGCTAACCGGTTATATAACTCAGTGATTCAGTCACTGTACCATCCATCATGTCAGACGTACGTCACATTAATTGTCAGTAATGAACTACATAAACAACCATAACAGTTACAGTAAATCTGTTATTTATGTCAGTGGTTCAGTCACAATGCCATCTCTTTAGCCGCCAGAAATGGACTACTTTAGTATGCATAACAGGTATTGTTAACCGGTTACTTAACTCAGTGGTTCAGTCACACTGTTAACTGCCATTAAAGTTAACAGTCAGAAATGAACTACGAAAATAACGATAACTCATTTACATTAACACCCCACTTTGTGTTTGCGTAAATAAGTCATCTAGAAACAAGCCAGTCATTAATCCAATTGCTGAATATAATGAACTGAATTATTGTTTATATACAGATTTCATTCAGGATTTATTGAATTACTTTTATTAAACGGTAATAAATAAAATATGGAGAAACGCAGATTCCAGAAATCGTATATCGTCCGACGTTCTGTACGTTCATTAGTACAAAGAGGAGTTAATTATTCTGGTATACATCTGTTTAATAAACTTCCCAAGAGTATAAAACAATTTTGCCGGAAATAAAGATATATTTAAAGAAAAACTGAGAGATTATCGTATTGGCAACTCCTTCTACTCCATTCAAGAATTTGAACAAATTAATAACTTGTATTCAAAATGACTTTTGCAAAATTCAGTTGTAAAAATTAATGTTTATTGTTATTCTCTTTATTTGCCTTTGGAACGTATAATTTTCTTTTACTATGATTATGACTCATCTTTATATATAAAGATGAATAATGTTTGTTTGTTTGTTAGTTTCTTTGTTATTCATACAAATCCACAGTTTTCATCCGATCTCGATGAAACTTTGCACACTTTTCCTTTGAAACAAGGAGAAAAATACTGTCTACAATTGGTTGAAAAATTATCTGTATAAATAACACATGTTGTCTCATAACTTCGAAATACGGCGATAGACAGACACGTTGGATGTGGTCGTCTCCGTACCGTGTTTCCGTATAGTGGACAGGCAGCTCAGTGGTTAAAGCGCTTGCTTGCGAACGCCGTGGTCTCCGGTTCAAATCTCCGTGGAGGCTTATATTTTTTAAAACTGTTTTTCATCGTAAGAGTCAGGCCTGGGCCGTAGGTTATTCGGATTGAATGTTAAACTGTAGATATTAGAAAGTTAGGGGTGCAATGCGAGGAAAATCGTAGGTAGTCTTGAATGCTGTAGTTGTACACTTTTTTACGTTATAATGATCCCTCAGGTGTTGTTCGCAGTCAGTGTGTGAGTGTGAACCACAGTAATATTATTATAAATACGGAAGTAAGTCTGTCTTTTTGTTACGTTTTGACGACTAAATGGCTATATCGTTGTGATGGAATTTTATAAGGAAATCTGTATGAAGGGCACAGGATATTTTTTCCAGTATGATTAACAGTTGTAGTCACGAAATTTTGAGACCTTATCAAATGGTGACAGAAATATGTTGGAAATTGATTCTCTTCAAGAGACAGGTTCGACGGTACAATGATATAGTGATAGCTTTCCTGTCATATTATTCCGACTCGATATTGTTTGGGACCAATCCTTCGTTACCAATAACTTTCTGTATTTAATTCTGGCAAAAAAATTCTTAATCCACGCGTACGAAGTCGCGGGTACGAGCTAGTTTTGTTTGTATGTGTATTAACCATGACACGTTTCACATCCCAGAGGTCCTTCCTCAGCAGGGATCCATGAAACAAGATCGATAAATAAAAAATAAATAAAATAAAAATACTTACCTTGTTGGCACCGAAGATGAGGACGATGTTGACAGAGACCTCGAAGACACAGAGTACCTCCCTCGCGATCGACATGTACATGATCGCTGGAACCCAGACAGAAACACAAACATACAACCTCAAACTAAAACACGATAACCGTGGACCTGCAATTTCGTTATGGATTCTTATGTGACTTGACGAGACAAGGCGAAAGTGAAGACTATAATTTCTCGATATCTCGCTTAGTTCTCGAGATATACTGTTGACTCCTAGACGGCAGCCCCCCCCCCCCCCCCCCTAGGAGGCGCGAGGCCCGTAGCATTTGCTAACTCCTGCTACATTTTCGCCAAAACCAAATTTGATGATAGGTTCTTACTTAACCAGACGAAACAAATGGAACGTGAACAATATATTTTTTCTGTATCTCCGTTAGTCGTCGAAATATAGTGTCCCGAAATTGAGGTTCCTATTGTGACATGTTGCCTGGATCAAAAAACGAATTCGCCAAATCTGCAAGAAACTACACCCTGGACTTGAACAATGGGTGTTTTGTTTTCTTACTACTGATTGTGGTTATGTTGAAATGCGGCCTGGACCAGAAGATAAAGGTCGCCAAAAGCACAAGGAACTGTTCCTAAAACTAGTTTTTGACAGCTGATATCTCGAGAACTTAAGAGAGATATGAGAGAATTTTATGTGAGAGTGTGGGCTTTCTCGGCGATGTAAATAGATGAAATTTTAGCCGACTGAGTTCGTTTGTACAGCACGCCGTTTAGACGACCGTATGCTCTGCCGCCATTGTCACGTGACTGCTGCCAACGGTTGATTGGGTTGCCTAGGGGAACGGCGGGTAGTATGGGCCAAAGGGTAGTATGGGCCAGATGGTGTTTCAGCTATTCGCTACTAGGTAGCAGCACGATACACAGTGTAACCTTTGCCGCCAGCGCCATTTCGCCATGTGCAGAGAGTTTGTTTGATTCCCAGTGTCGTATCGTCCGTGAGTGATTGTTGTTTGTTTGTGCTCCTACAAGTTGTTGCCTCGAGTAATTTTTAACATCGCCCTGAATCATTACAGGTAGGAATATACTTATGAAACTATAACGGTTATTTCGTTTACTCTATTAATAAAGGGGCCTAACAATTACAGTTCGTTTGCTCTAACAATGTGTCGCTTGCTGCCACGTTTTCATATCATTGTGAGTCGGGTAGTATGGGCCATGCAAAATTCGGGTAGTATGGGCCATGAAACTCATGTCCCTTTTCTTTTATTATTTTAGGATAGTATGCCAACGTTTAAGAAAAAACCAAAAGGTGAAGGTCGTGGAGAATGGTCAGAGAATGATATGAAGAATGCTATTGCAAGTGTATTGGAAAAGAAACTTTCCGAAAGAGCTGCATCTTACCGATTCCATGTACCTAGAAGCACTCTACAAAGAAAGTTAAAAGCTATAGTAAATAATCAGCCAACTGATATAACACCACAAATGGGGTATTTTAAGGCAACCTTTGATGAAAGATGTGAAAGACTGTTAGTAGCTCATTTGATGGATTTAGATTCGAGACTAATGCCCCTGTCCAAAACAGAGTTTTTGAAACTGGCCTATGACTTGGCAGAAAAATTAAATTTGAATCACAGATTCAACAAAAGGACGAAAATGGCTGGAAAAGATTTTTATGCCAGTTTTATGAAGAAGCACCCAAATTTGACCTACAGAAAACCACAGTCAACTAGTCTGATGCGGTGTGTAGGGTTTAATAAGCCACAGGTCGAAAGGTTTTTCAGCCAGCTTGAAATTCTCTTAAAAAAGCATTCCTTTCGTCCATCCCGAATTTTTAATGCAGACGAGACTGGCGTGTCGTGTGTGCATGAAAATGACAAGGTCATTACAATGAAAGGCAAACGTCAAGTGGGAAAAATTACTTCTGGAGAGAGGGGACGTAATGTGACACTTCTGTTTTGCATGAGTGCAACTGGTCAGTTTATCCCTCCGCTTCTTATTTTCCCAAGGAAACGAATGAATGACCGCCTCATGATTGGTGCTCCAACTGAAAGCATTAGTTTTCCAACTTCTAGTGGTTGGATGACAGCTGAGGCTTTTCTTAAGTGGCTTCGACACTTTGTTTCCTTCACAAAGCCCTCAGCAGGAGATCCTGTCTTGCTGATTGTAGATGGGCATTCCAGTCACAAGGACTTAGATGTCATCATGTTTGCTCGGGAAAACCATGTCCATATGTTAAGTTTCCCCCCCCCCCCCCACACTTCTCATAAGTTGCAGCCTCTTGATAGGACATTCATGAAACCTTTCAAAAACTGCTACAATACTGCATGCAGTCTGTGGATGAGGGCTAATCCAGGGTCAAGAATTAATGACTTCGATATTGCAAAATTGGTAAGTGATGCCTACAAGCAAGTGTGTCGACTAGATATTGCTGAAAATGGATTTAGGTGCACTGGCATTTATCCGACAAACCCAGACATATTTACTGAGTTGGACTTTATGGGCAGTGATGTTACCAACATTGCACAAGAACCTCTCCCCGAGATGACTTCTGATGGGGGCTGGTGTTGCTACATCTAGGACACTCACGTCGATCTCACCAGCTGCTCTGACAGCCCCTCCCCTCAGCCTCCTTCCCAGGCAGAATCTATAGAAGAATCTGAAGAGGCCAACACTTCCTCCGATGCAGTACACTCAAGTGAACATTCTGATTTTGCAAGTGTCTTAAAAGAGGTGTCACCTTTGCCCTCCTGCAGCGAAAAGAGGCTGACATGTAGAAAAAGAAAAGCAGAGAGGAGCGAAATTTTGACATCAACGCCAATAAAAAATATGCTGACAGACAAGAAAGATTCAGCAGAGCAAAAGGAGAAAGAACTACAGAAAAAGAGACAACTGAAAATTTCCAAACAAGAGCAAAAGATGATCAATAACACGAAGAAAAGTGAACAAATCCAAATTTCTCATAATGACGGTGCAAAACCAGGTACTTCTCAAGACAGTGTAGATGTAAAATGTATTGTGTGTGGAGAATGCTATGAGGAGAACTGGATTCAGTGCAACAAGTGTGAAGGTTGGGCACATGAGCTCTGTGCGGACATTGACGACTTACTTTTTTACTTTTGTGATTTTTGTAAGTAAATAAATCATAACGTAAATGACCTATAATATGTTACAGATTGTGTACATTATTAAACAATAAAACTTTTTCATTCAAAACAGTGTTTTTAATTTATAAAATTAATCATATTGGTGTGGCCCATACTACCCGCCAATTTTTAAAATGCCCAAAATTCAATGTTAGTTCTAATTACCTTTTGTGTCATGTTCCCTTCATATATTGCTCAATATATTTATATATCTTTGAGGAAAGAGGTTGAAAATATTATTTTTTTCGCTCATAACTTAACATAAGCTACAAATATACTTTGTAATTAACATTTTTCCTTAAATGGCCCATACTACCCTCCGTCCCCCTATATACCGCAGGGAACCGTTAAATACTATTGGATTGTTGACGTGGATTGTTGGCGCAGATTGTTGGGGTGGCCGATAGAGATGCGCGTACTTTGCAACCTCGATATATTCGTGGAAACTACACGCCTCTCAACAATCCACGCCAACAATCCCTTAAGTATTTAAACGTTAACCCGATCACGCACTGGCAGCGAGCGGTCTGTGGACAATGGAGGCAGGGAATATGATCGACGAAATATCGTCCTATGCATGCGGACCCGCTCTGCTAATTTCCTCGAGGAAAATTACATCTGAGGGATTTTTACTTCCCTTTCGATTTTTCTTCTCGGGTTGCATAAGAATCAATCCTAGAATTGCGGCAACACGGTTATGGTAATACTGCCCACTACTAAGATTAAGTATCAATCCTATAGGTGGTCATTTTGAAATTACGAGCGACAGCGTAACAGTAGTATGCCTCGCTAACAGTGTTGACATGTCAGGGCGAAAAAATTTAAGAAAAATGTACAACGTAAATAATTGAAACGTTTTAGTAATTCAAACAAAAACACATATATTGTTCTTACATCACTTTTTTATTAATTAAACAAGTATTTTTCCACTGAATAGATTTTTTTTGTTAATATACCATTTTATAAAAATATATTGGAAATTTCGGAACAAGAAATATCCTTCATATCGAATTTTATGGTGGGTGCTGCAGCCAGAGTATCAACATTCCGTCTTGATTTCTCTCTTGCCCAACAACCATTACGAATTGAAAAAACTATTTCAACTGCTGCATTCGTTCCAGGGCTGCACAACGTAAATTCAACATGAATGACTAAACTTTCGTATTATGGAATGTGTTTTTTAAATGTTTAAATATTTCCACCCAACTTTTATCAATTTAAAAATGTTGATTTTGTTCTAATTTATCAGAATTTAAATATACATTCAGTCTTCTAATTCCTTCAAACAGAATATTTTTAACCGATTTCAATATCACGATAAAATGCAACACAATTTTCAATATCTGTCCAATTTACTTGCGATGAAAAAAAAATCCATTGAAAACTGTTAATTTCTCTGATGTTTGCACTTCTTTGGTAAACTAGTCCGTTATGCCCGGATTTCATTCCTCTAAGTTTGACTATTTTCTTTCTATTACGGTGTTAAAGGAATAGTTGCATTACAGGGTTGACCACCTGTCGTGGTTTAATGGGATCTCAGCCCCCTTCCCAGGACAGGTGTTCGACGCACTCCTAACGTGGCGCCCCAGGCTGGGTCAAAGGTCGAATCTACTTTCCGTTTCTTTTCCCTGAACCTCATCCGCCTCCAGTAACTACTGTAAACGAGCAGAGTGTTTTTGTTGGTGCGCTACCTGTGAGGAAGGTCCTCCAGGCGATCCGCTCGGCCTCGTCGTCGTCGTCGTCGGACGAGCTTGTGTGGTTGCCCGTGGCCGCCTCCGTGGTGTCGATCCCAGACCCCTCGTCGACTTCGCTCTCCATCGCCTCTATGTACTCCAGGTGTCTGTAGGTCGCTCGAATTACGTTGGTGAACAGCATCAGTTCCAGGCCACCTGCTATCTGCGGAGGGAAGCAGGTCAAGCCAAAATACCGTGACACTGGTTTAGTGGCTTAGTGGAATGGTGTACCGACTTAAACGTGAAACACATTGCTTGTGGTTTAAATTAAAAGTGTGTCCACGCGCGGACTGGACACAGTTTACCTCTGCGCGGCGCCAGCGTCAATGAGACGCAACCCGCCAAGCAGTACAGACGCTTTGGTAGTGGCAGGTTCAGGGGCTAACAATTCGTATATAAACCATATTTTTTGCATCAATCACCGAAAGTGAACAAACAGTCGCGAAGTTTACATTTTTGAAATGGAATATTGTAAGGAAGGATATATTGTGAATACGTTCACATTAATCAAATCTGTTTTCTATTTTGAGAACATACTTCGCTGAGAATTTAATGTCAGCAACTGAATAAAAGGCGGAATCATTTCTATTTTTTTAGGGTGGTAGGGTGCTAGGTTCTCCTAACTATCAATTAGTCGAAGGTAGATATCCCGCCAACTTCAACACATTGGGCCAAGCGTTGATTTTCGCGGTAGTGTTATCACCTAGCATATATATACAGTATATACTAGCTTAGTGGCTTAGTTGTACCGACTTAAACGTGAAACACATTGCTTGTGGTTTAAATTAAAACTTTGTCCACGGGTGGCCTGGACATAGTTTACCTCTGCGCGGCGCCTGCGTTAATGAGACGCAACTTACCAAGCAGTATAAACGCTTTGGTAGTGGCAGGTTCAGGGGCTAACAATTCGTATATAAACAATATTTTTGCATCAATCACCGAAAGTGAACAAACATTTACGAAGTTTACATTTTTGAAATGGAATATTGTAAGGAAAGATATATTGTGAATACGTTCACATTAATAAAATCTGTTTTCTATTTTGAGAACATGCTTCGCTTAGAATTTAATGTCAACAACTGAACAAAAGACTCGACGGAAGCTAATTGAATAATTCTCGACTGACATATTTCAGAATGACAGCAAACAAATATTGCTACCGGCAACATTCGTATCTCGGAATGACCGTGAAAATAAGATACGAGAAATCGGGGCCAGAACCGATTCTTTTCTGTACTGATTTTTTCCTCAAGCGATTAGGGAATGGAATATTAAGGATTTATCAGGCGAGTAAACTTAAAATCCGACAGGAGTAGCTTTTGATAAAGCTCTCCGGCCATCCTGACCAGGGTTTTCCATGGTTTTCCCAGATCACTCCACGCGAATGCGGGGATGGTTCCTCACAATAGCCCATGGGTGCCTCCTGCCATATCCCGTATATCCCTTCCAAACTATTACCCTTTCGGATAGGTGCAATGCACCATCTGCCACACTTTTAGCGAATCGCGGAGTAATATTAATAGTAAAAGACTGAATCATTTCTTTTTTCTGGGGTGGTGGGGGAAGGTTATATATGTGTAAGATGCGCACAGGTTTACTGGAAGTACCTTACTTCTTCAAGGTTATAGTTCTATAGCTCGTTCAGTTAATAGAGGCGGCTCAATGTCTGTCTTACCTATCGCCACTACGCTGACGTCATACTGAGGGGGAAGGGCTGTAGCTGGTAGGGGATGGACACGGGAGGGAGCGGTGAGGTGAGGGGGAACATTACGTTGAGCCGCCAGTCAAAAGTGAACAGACTATATTACTTTGTATAGAATCGAATAGTGATGCAGAACATGTAGCATGTAGTGGGAACTCACTATGAATATGACGGCTATGATGAGTGATCCGGTCTTCAGCGAGCAGCCGCAACAACACTGTTTCAGCATCACCACCATGGCCGACCTGAAACACACAAACACACGACTTGACACCGCACTACAACAAGTAGCTTCTACAATTTATAATAAACCAGGACAACTCAGAAACCTGGAAGCAAAAGATCGAAGGATCCGGGGTAAAATCATTGGTCCCGTCAAAGAAGGGGAAAAATGTAGACTCAGGCACAATTCTAAGAAATAATACCTACCTTTCGGTAAAATGTTATGTGGTTTTTAATTCGAAATATTTACTCGACTAATTAAAAAATTAATTTCCATGAAAGTTACTATTAAAATTAATTATTACTTTCTTCACTGGTAACGAAAAACAGACTGTATCTCGTATGTGGTATTAAGGCAGATCGTTGTAGCTTGGCACAAAATTCAGTGCTGATTAGGCTATGGTTACGCTGCAAGCGAATTCACGCGAAATATCGTTTCCCGAATTAACAAAACCATACAAACAAAGGCAGGCGGTTACAGTAAATTCTAATTGGTCGCGCGAATCGATTGTTGTCGCCAGAAGTTAATTAATTAATTTTTTAATTGCGGTGGAGGTAACGCTCCTGTGACATTTCCCCATTACCTCTTATATATGTATGTATATATTAAAATCTCTTTTATAATTGCAATGTTAAATTCCTCCCCCATTTACTATTCCGATTAACAAGTTATAATTTTAAATTTCTTCAGCGTTTTTGGTAAATTATTCATCGCTTCACTTGGTAATTTGTCCCAATCCCTGACACCCTTAAAAGAAAATTTTCTCACCCCCATATGCATGAAATGGAGCGCCAGCTTGTGGTCATGCTCGCATTCCCACTTCCATGCACTATTCCTAATTTTTTGACCAACATCCCTCTAAGCCCCATCACCAACATTTAATTTTTTTTTATTATTATGGATAATGAATAACAAATATGTTTGATGTTTGACAAAAGAATATTGTGTATTTACAGATGGTGAAATACATTTTCTTAAGTTACACTGTCTTCTTATTTCTTCCTCTGTGCATTCAATGTGTCATTTGATAATATTCATAAAACTTCCGTGGTTGTTTCTTTAATTCTCCAAAAATTTAAAAATATTCACTCAAATGGTGAATTAAGAATATTTCATTAACCCAGAATTGCCTCTCTCTCTTTTCAAATGGAAAGAGTTTAAAAAATGGTTATTCAGCTAAATAAAATTCTTCTTCAATATCTGTATTCTTAAAGTTTCACCTGTCGAGTTTGATCTTCTGATAAATGTTACTAGACTGCTAAATACATTCGCTTTGAATAGCGAGAAAACTGAAATGAACCACTTCCTCGGCGACTTTGTTCGCGTGAATACGCTTCCACTGTTACCACTTCTTCGCGCGAAGTCGCTTGCAGTGTAACTGTAACCTTATATAACCTTAATATATATATATATACGCCTTTATCAATGCAGCCTCTTTAAGCCAGATGAACTATATTTTACAATTTAATGCTACATAATTTTGCTGTAGTTCTCTCCAGGCTGGACGATCTTCAGCAACTCTCTTCCAGTTCACGCCTGTTACTCGTCGTATGTCTTCCTCTTGCTCTTTTCAAGTACCTTGGTATCGAATCCAGAACTGTCGCAGTCCATCTGTCGTCTCTTTATCGAGCAATATGACCAGCCCATTACCATTTTTGGGTCATGACTCTTTTTAAGATGTCTGTCACTTTGGTAACCGAACGAATTTAGACGATCCTTTTCCCGTCTCTTCTTGTAAACCCTAGAATTCCTCTTTCCATACTTCGCTGGGAAGTTCTCAGTTTTTGCTCCATGTGACTGTTTAGGGTCAAGTCTGGTAGGCATATGCGAGGACCGGTAATACACATTGTTCAAATACCTGTTTTTTAAGGTGTGCTGGCATGATTGATTTAAAAACTGTGGAATTTCTTCCGTATGCTCTCCAGCCCAACTTTATGCGTCTGTAGATCTCAGGCTTTGAGTCGCCATTCATGTTGATCAGTTGGCCAAGATAGATGTACTGATCTGCGGACTCAATACCAGCTTCTTTTGTGTCTGCCTTGTCTTTGTCTTTTGCTACCCATTTGTTTTGCATGATTTTGATTTTTGACAGGTTTATTTTAAGGCCCACTTTTCTGCAAATTGCCTCTGGTTCATTTATCAGTTCTTTTAGCCCTTCCAGACGGTTTGAGAGTAAAACTATATCATCAGTCAATGTTGATACTTGTTCCATTTATTCTCAACTCTCTATTTTGCTATTGGATTTTTGACATTGCCAACTCCAGGACAAACGTGAATAGCTTGGGGGATATGTAGTCTCCTTGTATTACCCCTGTTTCTACTGGGAACCCTGTGGTGGCTTCTGCGATGTTGACAAAGCCAGTGGAAGCACTGTAGTTACAATACAGTTTGTTGATACAGCCTGCATTCACACCTTATTCTAGAAGGGCTCGCATGATTTCTGAGTGGTGGACTGAATCAAAAGCAATTTCAAAAACGATAAAGCCCAAACAGAGTGGCATCTGGTATTCATTCGCGCGACTTATTACTTCATGCCTCACAATATATATATATATATATATATATATATAAATAAGGACCCGCATCACAGATCCTGAATTCAGTCCTGGTTGCAATCATCAAACAATTAAGCTTTCACTTATAAGTGGGCAAAAGTTATAGAAAATAATAATTTAACTTTTCGAACAAGGTGATATGCGTTTTAATTCAAAATATTTACGTGAGTAATCACAAAAACTAATATTAATGAACGTTACCAATGAAATTACTTACTGCTTTGTTTACTTCATCCAACAGGAAACTCTAAACCAATTATAAAAAATAGCTGAAAAAATTATGCGACTTCCTGAAACTTAGAAGATTAGTGCAGAATATATTCTGTTCATTATTTGGAGAAGCATGTTACTGAAAAAATGTTACACGAATCGCTTACTCGTTCCTGTTGTGTGACGTAAAAAGTTGTCTCTGAGTAATATCCTTTATACTTGTTGACGTAATGAATTCAAGCGAGAAAGTTTCTGAGAAAATATTGAAGGCAATTTTAGGCAACACTACAGCAACCTCAAACGAACCCCTCTGGTTTGTTTCATGATTTATTAGCGCAAATATTGTCTCTCTAACGACGAGAAAGAGATTTCCAGTACTTTTACGAAAAAATCCATTAGCAGCTCATCTAATAATTACTATTATAACAGGAAATTACAAGACAAGGCACACATAAAAATGGTTTCCTGCAAAATGTTGTAACTTTAATTTAAAAAAATGAAGCGGCCTGTATAAGAAATCCGATATCACTTCTTCGTGGTAACGTATTGCATGAAGGATTATGTTCAACTTCATCACCCATTGTTAACACAAACAAAATAACCTTAAAATTACATATCGATTGCAAGCGAAGATACTGTAGCATATTGAGGAATTTTAGCTATAAACAATTTAGTAATTTATAAACGTTTCTCGGGAAACAAACCGAGTAATATTGTTATTAATGCACAATATTTCGGCGACTTTATATTCCGTGGCCATCTTCAGGTGCAGTTGCAAGTCTTGAAGTCTGCCTTGCAACTGCACCTGAAAATGGCGACGGAGAATAAAGTCGCCTAAATATTTTGCATTAATAACAATTTTACTCGGTTTGTTTCCCGAGAAACGTTTATAAATAAACAACGCCGAGAAAAATTACATTCATTTATAATTTAGTAATTTTCACTCAGAGTAATTTTCTCAAGCTTACAGACAAGTAATTTAATTCCGCTCCACACAGCAGAACCTCAAGGTTAAGCAGAAGCCCTGCCCGTGGGAAACGAGCTCCCCTTTGTAGTACCTCAAACGTACTTCGTAAGGACTCCTAAGCCAATGGTAATAGCTTCACGTGACTCCCCCACCACCCTTCGCAGCCAGGAAGCGTAGTCTAGGCGTCATGCAAAATGTTATAGGTAAAGGCTAATGCATTATTCACCCCTCTGCTGGCTCAGAGAGATAGTACGAGTGACAAGATTTTATTATTAATGAATTTCAATTTCATGAGAGCTATTTTTATGCAGTATTTTCAGTGTCTTCATATGTTTGTTAGTGTACTTATGTTCAGTGAATTTATTAAACTCACTCTATTCTTTCCACTACATTTTTCAATTGTTATCACTGATTACCTGCTCATTGCTAGCAATAACTAATAGTAGGAACGTAATATCTCTGATCACACGATCACATATCTTTGGTAAAACGCACCGATGAGTGATTGATCGGAGATGAACTCCAGTATCTGTTGTGTATAGCCGCTCGTATACTACAATACGTCTTTTAGTCCTGTCGTCTCAACTTTACAGCATGGAAGAGTGCGGAGAGGGGATGTAACGAAGACTGAGTTACCTTGACAGGGCTGTTTTGGTGACGGTAACTATAGCTGCGTTTTGATAATTAGATGCAGAAGCTGCACCATCTAACTGCCATAGTCACATAATCCTCAACTAAACGACCAAGCCTGGTAGGGGTCACGGAGGATCATGGGCGGGAGGGGGGGGGGGATGGTAGACCATCACGTTGGGGCCCAACACTCAAGAGGGACATTGATTCGAGTCCAGGTTCCGCCACGCTAGTTCTGCTGTTGGGTGATCCAGATAAGTCACTCAATACCAATAACTGGAAGACCATGACAGAACAGTGCTTATGACCTTGTCGTCGACGACCCGTAAGCTTCAAACAAGGAAACTCTACCTAGTGACTGCGATTAATATTGCTTCGCTGCTGGTGTCGTTCCCAGAAAGCCTGGGCAGTAGGCGGCGTGATAACGCAACATGGCGACCATTACCCAAGGACTTGGCCGAGTA
>CM061918.1:126440564-126636401 GCA_031002005.1 Vandiemenella viatica
GAATCCACCACAAGATGCCAACCACCCCACTTCTTAAGACGTCAATAAAATCTGGTCTCTTAACACTGGAGGATGAAGATACGTATTGCAGCCGCTACGCGAAATACAAATTGCGTTGTGCAACAGGAAGATTCGGCCTTGCAGACTGCTGTCGGTTACCAGCGAACCAACACACACGCGTGAGGTCATTCCTCAGAGCCAACAGGTGGTTCACATACCCAGTTGTTAACCTGCCTGTCTGGGAATACCAAGGTCGATTCCTAGACAGACCTCCTTTGCTGAGTGGCAACGTTCTGTGGAGTCACGTGAGGCCTGACTTCGGGAGGGTGCGGATTGAATTCCCCGTCCGGCCATACATACTTCGAAATCACCACAGGCGAATGCTGGGATGGCTCCTTCAAAAGGTTCACATTTATTGCTCCCTATCCTTCCCCACCTCGATGTCGCAACCGTGAAAAAAAGGAAAATTTTATATTTTCCGTCAAAACCTCGTATATTTCGTCGTCGAGAAGAAATAATATCCAAATACTTCAGAAGTCTGCGAGTTTCCAGATTTCATCTGATACACATGAAGATTAACTGCAAAAAAAAAAAAAAAAAAAAAAAAAAAAAAAAAAAAAAAAAAATTATTAAAAAAAATTAATAATAAAAAACCCTTTAACCCCACGTTAAACCTGCTATAATTAATTTTACATGCATGCAATAATCGAATCATGTTTGAAGTAGTAATCACTAAAACAGAGTTAGAGGTTTCGCAAGTTCTGTCTGGCGAACAAGTGAGAGATTCGATAAGTGTTGAGTGGTTGTTAACGCTCTGGCCTCGTATTCGGGAGTGCTCTGTGCCAAACGACACTAGGCAACGTGGTGGGAAGGTGGCGGCGAGGTAAGCGAGGGCTAACCTGCGGCGCGCGCTCGTCCCTACACTTCGGCTAATGAGGTCCCGTCCCGTCTCGCCTTCCTTACAAGAGATCGTGGGAACGAGGCTTAAGACGGATCCCTGTCCAGTTATTCAGATTTGGGTTTTTCCTTGATTTCCGGAAAATCATTCCAGACGAAGGCCGGAATAGTACCTCCAAAAGGCCATGACCAAAATATTCTTTTTCCTGGCCACCAGTCCTTTCCGTAAAGGCAAAAGCAATAAAAAAAAATTAAAAAATGTGTGTTTGTATAAAGATTTACGAAAAGCGTCCAATGTTGATATCATACAGGTGACGCGATGGTGATGTGCACAACAGGTGGCTTCTTGGCGACGGTGACGTCACGAACTCACAGGTTTACCCCCGTCCAAACAACGCGTTTTCACTTCACAAATAAGAATGTAAAAACCTAGTAAAAACATACTATAGCTACCGATGTTTCTTTGGTGGCTGCATCCTACTGTACGGTGACGTCATGAGTTGATGAGATCAGTTCCGCGCTTCCAGCTGCGTGACCCGTGGGCTATCAGTGAGGAAAACAGACGCCAAGAGAGAGCCCAACAGTCCACGAGAAGCATCCCAAGCCACCGGACATTCTGCGCTACACACGAGGTAACACAACGCCTTCCTCACTGGCTTCCACCATACACCAATCTGTGTTACAGTGTTTCTAAGTGTGATGACTGTCATAGTGTTATGTCTGTTCGGAGTAGAGTGTTGTATGTGTTGTGCACTAATATTATAAATTCAAACATAACTCTCTCTCTCTACGTCTGTTACGTTTTCACGACTAAACCGATCTTATGAAATCTGGTAAGGCAATACTGTGTATAATTACTTAGGACATAGGTTACTATTTTCTGGATAAACACCAAATTTTGTCATATATTGAAAATTAAGTGAAGACTGACAGACAGACGGATAGCGGGTGTAGTCTGTGCGATGTTGTATCGGTACTCAGGCTTTATTTCTATCGCAGTGTTTACGTATGATCTGTTCCTGCACAGATACAACTTATTACATAGAACAGAAGACGATTTTGCCAAATTCTAAGTCCACGCATATGAAGTCAGATATATATATATATATATACAAACTATCATCTTCTCACTGCGCGGAATGTTGATCTTCATCATATGATTCGATTAATGTTTCCCGCGCATTCTAATGTACTATGTTTTTTTTTTAAATACTGAAGAAATAAATAACCAATGTTATGTAGTCTTCTCCTATAAACGCCTTGTCCGTTTCCGGATGTAGTTGATTACCATGGGGGATGTTTAGTTTAGCATGGCAAATGTCTGGGAAGATGAAGTGGGTTGGTTTCCTGTTGCTTTCCCCAGTGTGACAGTGTTCCTAAGTGTGATGACTGTGATAATGTTGTGTCTGTTCAGAGTACAGTGTTCTCAACCTTACTCCATCACTACAGCCTTTAGTACCATAAGGAGATAGAACGATAGTTGGCATGCACGTCTCTTGTTTTAGGTATTTTTTTGTGTGCGTGCTGCTCTTGGAAGTGACTGCTTGTAGAGGGCACTAGAAGGACTCGGCCAAGTCCTTGGGTAATGGTCGCCATGTTGCGTTATCACGCCGCCTACTGCCCAGGCTTTCTGGGAACGACACCAGCAGCGAAGCAATATTAATCGCAGTCACTAGGTAGAGTTTCCTTGTTTGAAGCTTACGGGTCGTCGACGACAAGGTCATAAGCGCTGTTCTGTCATGGACTTCCAGTTATTGGTATGAGTGACTTATCTGGATCACCAACAGCAGAACTAGCGTGGCGGAACCTGGACTCGAATCAATGTCCTCTTGAGTGTTGGGCCCCAACGTGATGGTCTACCATCCCCCCCCCCCTCCCGCCCATGATCCTCCGTGACCCCTACCAGGCTTGGTCGTTTAGTTGAGGATTATGTGACTATGGCAGTTAGATGGTGCAGCTTCTGCATCTAATTATCAAAACGCAGCTATAGTTACCGTCACCAAAACAGCCCTGTCAAGGTAACTCAGTCTTCGTTACATCCCCTCTCCGCACTCTTCCATGCTGTAAAGTTGAGACGACAGGACTAAAAGACGTATTGTAGTATACGAGCGGCTATACACAACAGTACTGGAGTTCATCTCCGATCATCACTCATCGGTGCGTTTTACCAAAGATATGTGATCGTGTGATCAGAGATATTACGTTCCTACTATTAGTATTGCTAGCAATGAGCAGGTAATCAGTGATAACAATTGAAAATGTAGTGGTAAAATGAATAGAGTGAGTTTAATAAATTCACTGAACATAAGTACACTAACAAACATATGAAACACTTGAAAATACTGCATAAAAATAGCTCTCATGAAATTGAAATTCATTAATAATAAAATCTTGTCACTCGTACTATCTCTCTGAGCCAGCAGAGGGGTGAATAATGCATTAGCCTTTACCTATAACATTTTGCATGACGCCTAGACTACGCTTCCTGGCTGCGAAGGTGGTGGGGGAGTCACGTGAAGCTATTACCATTGGCTTAGGAGTCCTTACGAAGTACGTTTGAGGTACTACAAAGGGGAGCTCGTTTCCCACGGGCAGGGCTTCTGCTTAACCTTGAGGTTCTGCTGTGTGGAGCGGAATTAAATTACTTGTCTGTAAGCTTGAGAGAAATTACTCTGAGTGAAAATTACTAAATTATAAATGAATGTAATTTTTCTCGGCGTTGTTTATTTATAAACGTTTCTCGGGAAACAAACCGAGTAATATTGTTATTAATGCACAATATTTCGGCGACTTTATATTCCGTGGCCATCTTCAGGTGCAGTTGCAAGTCTTGAAGTCTGCCTTGCAACTGCACCTGAAAATGGCGACGGAGAATAAAGTCGCCTAAATATTTTGCATTAATAACAATTTTACTCGGTTTGTTTCCCGAGAAACGTTTATAAATAAACAACGCCGAGAAAAATTACATTCATTTATAATTTAGTAATTTTCACTCAGAGTAATTTTCTCAAGCTTACAGACAAGTAATTTAATTCCGCTCCACACAGCAGAACCTCAAGGTTAAGCAGAAGCCCTGCCCGTGGGAAACGAGCTCCCCTTTGTAGTACCTCAAACGTACTTCGTAAGGACTCCTAAGCCAATGGTAATAGCTTCACGTGACTCCCCCACCACCCTTCGCAGCCAGGAAGCGTAGTCTAGGCGTCATGCAAAATGTTATAGGTAAAGGCTAATGCATTATTCACCCCTCTGCTGGCTCAGAGAGATAGTACGAGTGACAAGATTTTATTATTAATGAATTTCAATTTCATGAGAGCTATTTTTATGCAGTATTTTCAAGTGTTTCATATGTTTGTTAGTGTACTTATGTTCAGTGAATTTATTAAACTCACTCTATTCTTTCCACTACATTTTTCAATTGTTATCACTGATTACCTGCTCATTGCTAGCAATAACTAATAGTAGGAACGTAATATCTCTGATCACACGATCACATATCTTTGGTAAAACGCACCGATGAGTGATTGATCGGAGATGAACTCATATCTGTTGTGTATAGCCGCTCGTATACTACAATACGTCTTTTAGTCCTGTCGTCTCAACTTTACAGCATGGAAGAGTGCGGAGAGGGGATGTAACGAAGACTGAGTTACCTTGACAGGGCTGTTTTGGTGACGGTAACTATAGCTGCGTTTTGATAATTAGATGCAGAAGCTGCACCATCTAACTGCCATAGTCACATAATCCTCAACTAAACGACCAAGCCTGGTAGGGGTCACGGAGGATCATGGGCGGGAGGGGGGGGGGGATGGTAGACCATCACGTTGGGGCCCAACACTCAAGAGGACATTGATTCGAGTCCAGGTTCCGCCACGCTAGTTCTGCTGTTGGGTGATCCAGATAAGTCACTCAATACCAATAACTGGAAGACCATGACAGAACAGTGCTTATGACCTTGTCGTCGACGACCCGTAAGCTTCAAACAAGGAAACTCTACCTAGTGACTGCGATTAATATTGCTTCGCTGCTGGTGTCGTTCCCAGAAAGCCTGGGCAGTAGGCGGCGTGATAACGCAACATGGCGACCATTACCCAAGGACTTGGCCGAGTTCCTTCTAGTGCCCTCTACAAGCCAGTCACTTCCAAGAGCAGCACGCGACACAAAAAATACCTAAAACAAGAGACGAGCATGCCAACTATCGATATACGTATCTCCTTATGGTACTAAAGGCTGTAGTGAGGGAGTAAGGTTGAGAACACTGTACTCTGAACAGACACAACATTATCACAGTCATCACACTAAGGAACACTGACACACTGGGGAAAGCAACAGGAAACCAACCCACTTCATCTTCCCAGACATTTGCATGCTAAACTAAACATCCCCCATGGTAATCAACTACATCCGGAAACGGACAAGGCGTTTATAGGAGAAGACTACATAACATTGGTTATTTATTTCTTCAGTATTTAAAAAAAAAAAAAAAAAGAAAAAGAAAAAAAAACATAGTACATTAGAATGCGCGGGAAACATTAATCGAATCACTATGATGAAGATCAACATTCCGCGCAGTGAGAAGATGATAGTTTGTATATATATATATATATATATCTGACTTCATACGCGTGGACTTAGAATTTGGCAAAATCGTCTTCTGTTCTATGTAATAAGTTGTATCTGTGCAGGAACAGATCATACGTAAACACTGCGATAGAAATAAAGCCTGAGTAACCGATACAACATCGCAGAGACTACACACGCTATCCGTCTGTCTGTCAGTCTTCAGTTAATTTTCAATATATGACAAAATTTGGTGTTTATCCAGAAAATAGTAACCTATGTCCTAAGTAATTATACACAGTATTGCCTTACCAGATTTCATAAGATCGGTTTAGTCGTGAAAACGTAACAGACGTAGAGAGAGAGAGTTATGTTTGAATTTATAATATTAGTGCACAACACATACAACACTCTACTCTGAACAGACATAACACTATGACAGTCATCACACTTAGAAACACTGTAACACAGATTGGTGTATGGTGGAGGCCAGTGCGGAAGGCGTTGTGTTACCTCGTGTGTAGCGCAGAATGTCCGGTGGCTTGGGATGCTTCTCGTGGACTGTTTCGGGGCTCTCTTCTTGGCGTCTGTTTTCCTCACTGATAGCCCACGGGTCACGCAGCTGGAAGCGCGGAACTGATCTCATCAACTCATGACGTCACCGTACAGTAGGATGCAGCCACCAAAGAAACATCGGTAGCTATAGTATGTTTTTACTAGGGTTTTATACATTCTTATTTGTGAAGTGAAAACGCGTTGTTTGGACGGGGGTAAACCTGTGAGTTCGTGACGTCACCGTCGCCAAGAAGCCACCTGTTGTGCACATCACCATCGCGTCACCTGTATGATATCAACATTGGACGCTTTTCGTAAAATCTTTATACAAACACACATTTTTTAATTTTTTTTTATTGCTTTTGCCTTTACGGAAAGGACTGGTGGCCAGGAAAAAGAATATTTTGGTCATGGCCTTTTGGAGGTACTATTCCGGCCTTCGTCTGGAATGATTTTCCGGAAATCAAGGAAAAACCCAAATCTGAATAACTGGACAGGGATCCGTCTTAAGCCTCGTTCCCACGATCTCTTGTAAGGAAGGCGAGACGGGACGGGACCTCATTAGCCGAAGTGTAGGGACGAGCGCGCGCCGCAGGTTAGCCCTCGCTTACCTCGCCGCCACCTTCCCACCACGTTGCCTAGTGTCGTTTGGCACAGAGCACTCCCGAATACGAGGCCAGAGCGTTAACAACCACTCAACACTTATCGAATCTCTCACTTGTTCGCCAGACAGAACTTGCGAAACCTCTAACTCTGTTTTAGTGATTACTACTTCAAACATGATTCGATTATTGCATGCATGTAAAATTAATTATAGCAGGTTTAACGTGGGGTTAAAGGGTTTTTTATTATTAATTTTTTTTAATAATTTTTTTTTTTTTTTTTTTTTTTTTTTTTTTTTTTTTTTTTTTTTTTGCAGTTAATCTTCATGTGTATCAGATGAAATCTGGAAACTCGCAGACTTCTGAAGTATTTGGATATTATTTCTTCTCGACGACGAAATATACGAGGTTTTGACGGAAAATATAAAATTTTCCTTTTTTTCACGGTTGTCGACATCGAGGTGGGGAAGGATAGGGAGCAATAAATGTGAACCTTTTGAAGGAGCCATCCCAGCATTCGCCTGTGGTGATTTCGAAGTATGTATGGCCGGACGGGGAATTCAATCCGCACCCTCCCGAAGTCAGGCCTCACGTGACTCCACAGAACGTTGCCACTCAGCAAAGGAGGTCTGTCTAGGAATCGACCTTGGTATTCCCAGACAGGCAGGTTAACAACTGGGTATGTGAACCACCTGTTGGCTCTGAGGGAATGACCTCACGCGTGTGTGTTGGGTTCGCTGGTAACCGACAGCAGTCTGCAAGGCCGAATCTGTCTGTTGCACAAAAACGCAATTTGTATTTCGCGTAGCGGCTGCAAATACGTATCTTCCATCCTCCAGTGTTAAGAGACCAGATTTTATTGACGTCTTAAGAAGTGGGGTGGTTGGCATCTTGTGGTGGATTCCACGGTCCGTGGTTTTCTATCCCGAGCATCCGAATTTTACTGATCAGCTGGCGCCACAGGCTTGTCCTCGTTGCCTAGTGTCGTTACAGCTGCCCGGGCGTTTGATGTTTACTGACTGGGCGACGGATAGAGGCGCACCATCCCTGCCAGCAGATGCGGGTCCCTTCCCAAGGCCCGCTGTTCATAGCTAGACCGGCGTGGTCGGCAAATACACGTTCCGTGGGAATCCACCTTTAGGTTGCCATATAGGTACATGTCTCAGATTTCTAACACTGAAAATAGAATCAGATGACACAAAGCCTTTATTCTCATCATGGACTGTAATTAAGAATTTTTCCAATGTTTCCGCTGGGTATTTAAAACCAGAGATTGTCAGTTTCTGTAGTAATGTGATGAGCTTATACGTTGCCATCTGGCGGCAATTCGTGTAACTTACGTTCTCTAAGAAATGTGTACTTTTGTTTGTGTAATGTGTAGTTTATGAGGAGCAGATTGGGTGCTGTCCCAGCATTCGCCAATGTAACTGTGGAAAACCAACTAAAAACCGCAGTCAGTGTGGCCGGTACACGGGGACCAGGTCTCGAACACGGTCCCGTTGAACCTCCCCGATGCAGTGTGCGGCGCCTTAACGCCCGCAGCTACATCGGCGAGACTAACACAATTATTGTTTTTCATCTGTCTTATTTAGCTAAGGCCTCAGCGTAGTTCACATGTGGTTGTCAGAGATATGATGTAATTTATCCTACATAAATCCCTGTGCGTATCTGCTAACTGAGACAACATGCGAGGTTTAAATGTTCATGCATACCAGCTCTTTGCCAGACGAAAGATCGCAGCTGGATTGGCTGCATGCCATGTACTAAAACAACTAAAATCGACAGTAAATTAAATAATAGTCTACTAGTCTACATCTTTAATATAACAAACGTTTACAGCAATAAGAACAAGTATAGCATATGCTCCGTCGAGCCGCATCATGACATGTTTAACACAGCACCTCATTCCCCTTTTAAATTCCTGTACAGTACACTGCAAGGTTTTAAGTGACAAAGCCTCCAGGTATCTGAAATGTGTTACTGCAGGACGAACTACGTCGCAGGAACACTAGCGCCGGTTGCACATCTCCCAGATTCACTGTGAAGCACCGTGGACAGTAGTTCCCTGGTGCGAGTTGTTTTTCGAAGTTGGTAGCCCTGCGGCAAGTAGTCAGTGGTCGTCCTGCTGCTCGGATAGTCTCCTAGCTACTCCGGTGCTCCTCAGATGTCGGTAGTAGCTAAACACCACCAGCCAGCTGTAGATGGCAGTAGCTGCAACACAAACAACATCACTGAATATCTTTCCCGTAAAACAACCCGGGAACGACTCTCCAAACTTGTTACCACTTTGAGTTAACGAAACTTGTTTATGGGGATTAATGAATCAGGCTAGGGCCTTAGTATATTGATTCTTCAACGTGAGTGTCTGTGACACGAGAAATATATGACACACTAGCTGTTACTCATGACTTTAAACGCGTGGACTTTTTATTACTAACATTGGGTATAGAAAGCCGTAAGGTATGTGAAAGGTGTGGACAGAGCGAGGTGATGAGCGGAAATCTAAAACAAAGTATAAATGTTTTTGATATCTGTACCCGTTAATCAGAAGTAAAAACTGAATGTAGCTCAACTCGATCTTCACAGCGATGTCGATACTCACCAGCGAACACGATTGACAGTATTAGGACCGCGATCCCGGCTTCGATGAATAGGTGGAAGTAGGCGATTATGCCTAACTCGGTCAGGTAGAGCATCGTGGAGCATACAGCCGCGCAGGGGAACCCAATCATCCACACCAGCAGTAGCCGCAACGAGTCCTGGAATCAAACATAATCACGAAACGAACTACCTTAATAACAGGTATTCTTAGCCAGTTATTTTCCACAGTGGTGTTGACGACATACAGACGTCAAGCTAATCATTCGAAATGAACTATGTAAATAACGATAACAGGTACGGTTAACCGGTTATTTAAATTAGTACTTCACTCTTTATACTAACTGTCCAACTAGATAAACGTGAAGTTGACAGTAAAAAATACGCAAACAAATATAGCACTTACAGTTAACCGGTTATTTACCTCCTCCTGGGCTCAGTCAGCGTGCTAAATGTCCTAACACATATAGGTATAGTTATCCGTTAACAATTAAACTATGCAAGTAACGGTAACAGGTACATTTAACCGGTTATTTAAATTAGTGCTTCACTCTTTATACTAACTGTCCAACTAGATAGACGTGAAGTTAACAGTAAAAAATACGCAGACAAGTATAGCACTTACAGTTAACCGGTTATTTACCTCCTCCGGCGTCCAGTCAGCGTGCTAAATCTCCTATCACATATAGGTATAGTTATCCGTTAACAGTTAAACTATGCAAGTAACGGTAACAGGTACAGTTAACCGGTTATTTAATTTAGTACTTCAGTCAGATAGAAGTCAAGTTCAAAACGCAATCAGTAACAGATGTGATGAAAGAGCTGGAATGTGACTCATTGGAAGACAGGAGGAGGGTGAAGAGGGTCATCGGAGTGTACAAGGCGTATATTGGTGATGACTGATGAGGCATGGAAAGATATTGGTGTAGTTATGAAAAGTAGTGTATGGAAGGGAAAAGATGACCATGACCACAAGCTGGCACTGGATTTCAGGCACAAGGGTGTAGGAAGATTCTCTTTTTTAGGTACGGGTGTCACGGATTAGAATAAGATACAAAGAGAAATGTTGAATAATTTGACAAAAACCTTGAATGTTAAAATTTGTAAAGGACAAATGTAGGTGGGTGCAGAAAAGGGGGAAGATGGGTGTTTAGGGAAATTGGCACCAGAGCGTGCGCTCCATTGCAATTTAATGAAGTATTATAAATTCGCAAAAAAGGATAACAGTTACAGTAAACCGGTTATTTTCCTCCGTGGTTCAGTCACTGTGCTAGCTCCCCTATCACATGTAGGTACACTTAGCTGCCAAGAATTAAACTATGCAAGTAACAATAACAGGCACAGTTAACCGATTATTAAATTGAACGATTCAGTCAGTACGCCAACCATCCTACCAGACAGACATCAAGTTATCCGTCAGAAAAGACTACATAAATAACCATTATTATTGTTACATAAAATTTCACACTTTTCGCAGGCGTCATGATTGAAAATTGGACTTACAGTACTTCTTTCTTTTCGGGGTTTGCGCTGCGTTTTTTTGCTGATATCGTCAATGTTTCGGCACCATCCTGGAGCCTTCGTCAGGGTTTCTGTCTATCTCGCAGTCTGGTGCTTTTTTTGATAAACTTAAACACTTAATTCACTGTTTATTTTCACCGTCAAAGATGATACCAGCAAACAAACAAACAAAAAATGCAGCGCAAACCCCGAAAAGAAACAAGTAAGTGCAACATTCATTATTATTGTTATTTCACTCGGCCATTCAGTCACTATTCTAATTGTATAGACGCAAATTGAGCCGCATCTAATAAGCTATGTAAGTAGTCACAACAGGCATAGCTTATTTAACTCGGCGGTTCACTCACTATACTAATTCACCAATCACACAATGTCGAGTTAAATGTCAGAAATAAACTATTTAAATAAGTATAACAGTTGAAATTAACACCTTACTAAAGTGAGCTGTTCAGTTACTGTGTTATCTCTTCAGCCAGACAGGCGTCAAGTTAACCGTCAGAAATAAGAATCTTAAATAACAGCTACAGCTAACCGGTTACTCTCCAGTCAGATACAGGCTAGCCATTTGCAATATGCTGAGTAAATAAGTGTAACAGTAACAGTTTACCCATTATTTAGCTCTGAGGTTCAGTCATTATTCCTCTAGCCGACGGATGTAAAGTTAGCAGTCACAGTTTAACGGTTATTTAACTCTGTTGTTCAATCGTTACACTAACTCCCTAGTCCCAGACCATCTCAAATTGCCTGTCAGGTATAAATTACTTAATTAAATATAACAGTTACATTTAACTTGGTATCTGAGTCAGTTTTCGATAACTATGCCTACTGTCCATCCACACTGACGTCAAGATAACAATTAGAAATATATTATACATACAAGTATAACAGTTTTATAGTTAACCAATTATTTAATTCGATAGATCAATCACTATGCTTACTCGCCACCCAGGCAGACGTTAACAAAATATATCACGGAAACAAATATAATAGTTACAGTTAACCAGTTATTTAAGTTAGTGGTTCAATCATTATGCTTCTTCTCAAACAGAAGTCAAGTTAACCATCATAAATAAACTACGTAAATAAATATCAAGGTTGCAATGAAACAGTTATTTAGCCCAGTGTTTCTATCATTATGCCAACTCTCTAGGTACACGGAAGTGAAGTTAGCCGCCAAAAATGGACTGTGGAAGTGACAGTAACAAGCGCAGTTAACCGGTTATATAACTCAGTGATTAAGTCACTGTGCCGTCCATCAAGTCAGACGTACGTCACATTAATTGTCAGTAATGAACTACATAAACAACTATAACAGTTACAGTTAATCTGTTATTTATGTCAGTGGTTCAGTCACAATGCCATCTCTTTAGCCGCCAGAAATGGACTACTTTATTATCCATAACAGGTATGGTTAACCGGTTACTTAACTCAGTGGTTCAGTCACACTGTTAACTGCCATTAAAGTTAACAGTCTGAAATGAACTATGAAAATAACGATAACTCGTTTACATTAATACCCCACTTCGTGTTTGCATAAATAAGTCATCTAGAAACAAGCCAGTAATTAATCAAATTGCTGAATATAATTAACTGAATTATTGTTTATATACAGATTTCATTCGGGATTTATTGAATTACTTTTATTAAACAGTTATAAATAGAATATGGACAGCGGCAGATTCCAGAAATCGTATATCATCCGACGTTCTGTACGTTCATTAGTACAAAGAGGAGTTAATTATTCTGGTATACATCTGTTTAATAAACTTCCCAAGAGTATAAAACAGTTTTTCCGGTAATAAAGATATATTTAAAGAAAAACTGAGAGATTATCGTATTGGCAACTCCTTCTACTCCATTCAAGAATTTGAACAAATTAATAAATTGTATTCAATATGACTTTTGCAAAATTCAGTTGTAAAAATTAATGTTTATTGTTATTCTCTTTATTTGTCTATGGAACATACACTTGTTTTTACTATGATTATGACTCACATGGTATGAATGTGTATTAACCATGACATGTTTCACATCCCAGAGGTCCTTCCTCAGCAGGGATCCATGAAACAAGATTGATAAATATAAAATAAATAAAATAAAAATACTTACCTTGTTGGCACCAAAGATGAGGACGATGTTGACAGAGACCTCGAAGACAGAGAGTACCTCCCTCGCGATCGACATGTACATGATCGCTGCAACCCAGACAGAAACACAAACATACAACCTCGTAGGCATAAACTCAGCGGGTAAACTTAAACACGATAACCGTTGAACCGCAATTTCGTTATGGATTCTTATGAGACTCCATGAGACAAGTCGAAAGTGAAGACTATAATTTCTCGATATCTCGCTTAGTTCTCTAGATATACTGTCACTCCTAGACGCGAAGCCCCCCCCCCCCCCCAGGAGGCGCGAGGCCCGTAGCTTTTGCTAATTCCTGCTACGTTTTCGCCAAAACCAAATTTGATGATAGGTTGTTACTTAACCAGACGAAACAAATGGAACGTGAACAATACATTTTTTCTGTATCTCCTTTAGCTGTCGAAATATAGTGTCCCGAAGTTGAGGTTCTTATTGTGACATGTTGCCTGGACCAAAAAACAAATTCGCCAAATGTGCAAGGAACTACGCGCTGGACATGAACAATGGGTGTTTTGTTTTCTTACTACTGATTGTTCTTAGGTTGAAATGCGGCCTGGACCAGAAGATAAAGGTCGCCAAAGGCACAAGGAATCGTTCCTAAAACTACTTTTTGACAGTTGATATCTCGAGAACTTAAGAGAGATAGGAGAGAATTTTATGTGAGAGTGTGGGCTTTCTCGGCGATGTAAATAGATGAAATTTTAGCCGAGTGAGTACGTCTGTACAGCCGTCCGTTTAGGCGACCGTATGCTCTGCCGCCATTGTCACGTGACTGCTGCCAACGGTTGATTGGGTTGCTGATATACCGCGCGGGACAGTTAAATACTATTGGATTGTTGACGTGGATTGTTGGCGCAGATTGTTGCCGGGGCTGATAGAGAGGCGCGTACTTTGCAGCCTCGATATATTCCTGCAAACTACACGCCTCTCAACAATCCACGCCAACAATCCCTTAAGTATTTAAAGGTTAACCCGATCACGCACTGGCAGCCGTCTCTTGACCATGGCGGCAGAGTATATGATCGACGAAATATCGTCCTATGCATGCGGACCCGCTCGGCTAATTTCCTCGAGAAAAATTACATCTGAGAAACTATTACTTCACTTTCGATTTTTCTTCTCGGGTTCCATAAGAATCAATCCTAGAATTGCGGCACCACGGTTATGAAAAGTGCTGCCCACTACTAAGCTTAAGTATCAATCCTGTAGGGGGTCATTTATGATATTATGAGCGACAGCATAATATTACTATACCCCATTAGCAGTATTGATAAATCAGGACGAAAAAATTTAAGAAAAAAGTACAACTTAAATAAATGAAAAATTTTATTAATTCAAACAAAAATAAAATAATTACGTTTACATCAGTTTTAGTTATTAATTATACAAGTATTTTCCCACTGAATGAATATTTTTTGTTAATATATCACTTTATAATAATATATTGGAAATTTCGGAGCAAGAAATATCCTTCATATTGAATTTTAATGCAAGTGCCGCAGCTGGAGTATCAACATTCAATCTTTATTTTTGACTCGCCCAACAATCATTACGAATCGAAAAACTATTTCAACTGCTGCTTTAGTTCCAGGGCTGCACAACGTAAATTCAACAAGAATGACTAAACTTTCATATTATGGAATGTGTTTTTTAAATGTTTAAATATTTCCACCCAACTTTTATCAATTTAAAAATGTTGATTTTTTCCCATTGTTCTCATTTATCAGAATTTAAATATACATTCAGTCTTCTAATTCCTTCAAACAGAATATTTTTAACCGATTTCAATATCACGATAAAATGCAACACAATTTTCAATATCTGTCCAATTTACTTGCGATTAAAAAAAAAAAAAAATCAATTGAAAACGGTTAATTTCTCTGATATTTGCACTTCTTTGGTAAAGTAGTCCGGATTTGATTCCTCTAAGTTCTTTCTATTACGGTGTTAAAGGAATACTAGTATTCCAGGGCTGACCACCTGTCTTGGTTTAATGGGATCTCAGCCTCCTTCCCTGGACAGGTATTCCACGCATTCCTAACGCGTCGCCCCAGTCTGGGTCATAAGGTCGAATCTACTTTCCGCTTCTTTTCCCTGAACCTCATCCGCCTCCAGTAACTAAACGAGCAGAGTGTTTTTGTTGGTGCGCTACCTGTGAGGAGGGTCCTCCTGGCGCTCCGCTCGGAGTCGTCGTCGTCGTCGTTGGACGAGCCTGTGTGGTTGCCCGAGGTCGCCTCCGTGGTGTCGATCCCAGACCCCTCGTCGACTTCGCTCTCCATCGACTCTATGTATTCCAGGTCTCTGTAGGCCGCTCGAGTTACGTTGGTGAACAGCATCAATTCCAGGCCACCTGTTATCTGTGGAGGGAAGCAGGTCAAGCCAATCGGCACAGACTCTCTGCAAGAACATCGTGACACTGGTTTAGTGGCTTAGTGGAATGGCGTACCGACTTAAACGTGAAACACATTGCTTGTGGTTTAAATTAAAAGTGTGTCCACGCGCGGACTGGACACAGTTTAACTCTACGCGGCGCCAGCGTGAATGAGACGCAACCCGCCGAGCTGTACAGACGCTTTGGTAGAGACAGCTGTAGGGGTTAACCTTTATTTATTTTTTTATTTTTTTGCATCAATCACCGAAAGTGAACAAAAATTTGGGAAGTTTACGTTTTGAAA
Organism: Vandiemenella viatica; assembly: GCA_031002005.1. NCBI lineage: Eukaryota > Metazoa > Arthropoda > Insecta > Orthoptera > Morabidae > Vandiemenella > Vandiemenella viatica. Next base: position 126,456,115 of record CM061918.1, read on the forward strand.
CGGAATATTGTAAAGATGGATATATTGTGAATACGTTCACGTTAGTAAAATCTATTTTGCTCTTTTGTGAACATGCTTCGCTGAGAATTTAATGTGAACAACTGAACAAAAGACTGAATCATTTCTTTTTTTTAGGGTGTTAGGGGAAGGTTTTATATGTGTAAGATGCGCACAGGTTTACTGGAAGTACCTTACTTATTCAAGGTTATAGTTCTATTGCTCGTTCAGTTAATAGAGGCGGCTCAAGGTTTTTCTGACCTATCTCCACTACGCTGCTCTGACGTCATACTGAGGGGGAAAGGCTGTAGCTGACGGATTTGCCACCTGGCTACTTGGACAGAGCCGTCTTCTTGTAGGGGAAGGACACGGGATGGAGACGAGAGGTGAGGGGGAGCATTACGTTGAGCCGCCTGTCAAAAGTGAACAGACTATAGTACTTTGTATAGAATCGAATAATGATGCAGAACAGGTAGCGTGTAGTGGGTACTCACTACGAATAGGACGGCTATGATGAGTGATCCGGTCTTCAGCGAGCAGCCGCAACAACACTGTTTCAGCATCACCACCATGGCCGACCTGAAACACACAAACACACGACTTGACTCCGTGCTACAAGTAGCTTCTGCAATTTATAACAAACCGGGAAAGTGTTACTCGAGCGTTGGGGTGTCGTACTCTGGTCACTGTATCTCGTATGCGGCACAGTGCTGATTAGGCTGTGGTTACGCTGCAAGCGAATTTACGCGAAATATCGTTTGCACGAAATCTCCTGCATTTGTCCGAATAAACAAAATCATACAAACAAAGCCAGGTGGTAATAGTAAACGCGAATTGGTCGCGCGAATCGCTTGTTGTCGCCAGAAGTTAATTAATTATTTTTTTAATTGCGATGGAGCTAACGCTCCGGTGGCAATTCCCCTAATATATATATATATATTACCCCAGAATGGCCTCTTTCTCTTTTCAAATGGAAAGAGTCAATCGCTTTGGCTCGCGTGAAAACTGAAATGAACCACTTTCTTCACACGAATATGCTTGCGCTCAGGGGCAGATCCAGGATTTTGGTTTGGTTTTGGGGGGGGGGGGGCTTGGCTTGAATGAAATTTGGTTCAGAGGGCTTGTCTTCAGTGGATTTTGGTATTTTTTGGGGGGGGGGAGCTTGAGTCTGCCCTTAGGGTAGTCATTATATCCGTAGAGCTAAAAAAAAACTCTCCAAAATTACAGCGTCGGGGATGGACCTAGATATTTTTTTGAGGGGGGGCTTGAGCCCCCCCCTTTATCCGCCCCTGCTTGCGCTGTTACCACTTCATCGCGCGAAGCTTTATCAGTCCTTGTTTCAGCAAGCAGCTTCTTTAAGCCATATGAGCTATATTTTACAATTTAATGCTATATAATTTGGTTTTATTCCTTTACAGGCTGATTGATCTTGAGCCACCCTCGTCCAGTTCACGCCTGTTACTCATCGTTTGTCTTCCTCTTGCTCTTTTCAGATGCCTTGGAGTCCAATCCAGTATTGCCGTAGTCCATCTGTCGTCTATTTGCGAGCAATATGAACAGCCCATTTCCATTTTTGGGTCATCACTCTTTCTAAGATGTTTGTCTCTTTGGTTATCGAACGAATATAGACGGTCCTTTTCCTATCTCTTCTTGTAAACCCTACCATTGCTGTTTCTATATTTCGCTGGGCAGCTCTCAGTTTTTGCTTTATTTGGCTGTTTAGGGTCCAAGTGTGGCAGGCATATGTTAGGACCAGTAAGATTTAAAAACTATGGAATTTCTCCCGTATGCTCTCCAGCCCAGGTTTATGCGTCTGTAGATCTCAGGCTTTGATTCGCCACTGATGTTGATCAGTTGGCCAAAATAGATGTACTGTTTGTTCTACGGACTCAATACCAGAATCTTTCGTGTCAGCCTTATCTTTGTCTTTATCTACCCATTTGTTTTACATGATTTTGCTTTTTGACAGGATAATTTTAAGTCCCACTTCTCTGCAAGTTGCCTCTAGTTCATTTATCAGCTCTTTTAGCTTTTCCAGACTGTTTGAGAGTAAAACTATATCATCAGCCAATGTTGATACTTGTTCAACTCTCTATTTTGCCATTGGATTTTTGACATTATCGACTCCAGGACTGACGTGAACAGCTTGGGGAATATATAGTCTCCTTATTTTACCTCCGTTTCTACTAGGAACCCTTTGGTGGCTTCTGCGATGTTGACAAAGCCAGTGGAAGCACTGTAGTTATTAAACAGTACGTTGATATATCCTGGATTCACACCTTATTCTAGAAGGGTTTGCATGATTTATGAGTGGTGGACTGAATCAAAAGCATTTTCAAAAACGATAAAGCCATACAGAGTGGCATCTGGTATTCATTCGCACGACTTTTTACTTCATGGATGACTTGTTCTCTTCGAGGCACAATGCCTCACAATATATATATATATATATATATATATTATAAATAAGGACCCGCATCACAGATCCTGAATTCAGTCCTGGTTGATATCATAAAACAATTAAGCTTTCACTTATAAGTGGGCAAAAGTTCTAGAAAATAATAATTTAACTTTTCGAACAAGGTGATATACGTTTTAATTCAAAATATTTACGTGAGTAATTACAAAAACTAATTTTAATGAAAGTTACTAATGAAATTACTTACTGCTTTGTTTACTTCAATCCAACAGGAAACGCTAAACCAATTATATAAAATAGCTGAAAAAATTATGGGACTTCCTGAAACTTAGAAGATTAGTGCAGAATATATTCTGTTCATTATGTGGAGAAGCATGTTACTGAAAAAATGTTACACGAATCGCTTACTCGTTCCTGTTGTGTGACGTAAAAAGTTGTCTCTGAGTAATATCTTTTATACTTGTTGACGTAATAAATTCAAGCGAGAAAGTTTGTGAGAAAATATTGAAGCCAATTTTAGGCAACACTACAGCAACCTCAAATGAACCCTCTGGTGTTTTTCATGATTTATTAGCGCGAATATTGTCTCTCTAACGACGAGAAAGAGATTTCCTGTACTTTTACGAAAAAATCCATTAGCTGCTCATCTAATAATTACTATTATAATAGGAAATTACAAGACAAAGCACACATAAAAATGGTTTCCTGCAAAATGTTGTAACTGTAATAAAAAAAATGAAGCGGCCTGTAAGAAATCCGATATCACTTCTTCGTAGTAATGTATTGCACGAAGGATTATGTTCAACTTCATCACACACTGTTAACACAAACCAAATAACCTTAAAATTACATACCGATTGCAAGCGAAGATACTGTAGCATATTGAGGAATTTTAGCTATAAACAATTTAGTAATTTATAAACGTTTCTCGGGAAACAAACCGAGTAATATTGTTATTAATGCACAATATTTCGGCGACTTTATATTCCGTCGCCATCTTCAGGTGCAGTTGCAAGTCTTGAAGTCTGCCTTGCAACTGCACCTGAAAATGGCGACGGAGAATAAAGTCGCCTAAATATTTTGCATTAATAACAATATTACTCGGTTTGTTTCCCGAGAAACGTTTATAAATAAACAACGCCGAGAAAAATTACATTCATTTAAAATTTAGTAATTTTCACTCAGAGTAATTTCTCTCAAGCTTACAGACAAGTAATTTAATTCCGCTCCACACAGCAGAACCTCAAGGTTAAGCAGAAGCCCTGCCCGTGGGAAACGAGCTCCCCTTTGTAGTACCTCAAACGTACTTCGTAAGGACTCCTAAGCCAATGGTAATAGCTTCACGTGACTCCCCCACCATCCTTCGCAGCCAGGAAGCGTAGTCTAGGCGTCATGCAAAATGTTATAGGTAAAGGCTAATGCATTATTCACCCCTCTGCTGGCTCAGAGAGATAGTACGAGTGACAAGATTTTATTATTAATGAATTTCAATTTCATGAGAGCTATTTTTATGCAGTATTTTCAAGTGTTTCATATGTTTCTTAGTGTACTTATGTTCAGTGAATTTATTAAACTCACTCTATCCTTTGCACTACAGTTTTCAATTGTTATCACTGATTACCTGCTCATTGCTAGCAATTACTAATAGTAGGAACGTAATATCTCTGATCACACGATCACATATCTTTGGTAAAACGCACCGATGAGTGACTGATCGGAGATGAACTCCACTACCTGTTGTGTATAGCCGCTCGTACACTACAATACGTCTTTTAGTCCTGTCGTCTCAACTTTACAGCATGGAAGAGTGCGGGGAGGGGATGTAACAAAGACTGAGTGACCTTGACAGGGCTGTTTTGGTGACGGTAACTATAGCTGCGTTTTGATAATTAGATGCAGAAGCTGCACCATCTAACTGCCATAGTCACATAATCCTCAACTAAACGACCAAGCCTGGTAGGGGTCACGGAGGATCATGGGCGGGAGGGGGGGGGGGGATGGTAGACCATCACGTTGGGGCCCAACACTCAAGAGGACATTGATTCGAGTCCAGGTTCCGCCACGCTAGTTCTGCTGTTGCGTGATCCAGATAAGTCACTCGATACCAATAACTGGAAGTCCATGACAGAACAGCGCTAATGACCTTGTCGTCGACGACCCGTAAGCTTCAAACAAGGAAACTCTACCTAGTGACTGCGATAATATTGCTTCGCTGCTGGTGTCGTTCCCAGAAAGCCTGGGCAGTAGGCGGCGTGATAACGCAACATGGCGACCATTACCCAAGGACTTGGCCGAGATCCTTCTAGTGCCCTCTACAAGGCAGTCACTTCCAAGAGCAGCACGCGACACAAAAAATACCTAAAACAAGAGACGTGCATGCCAACTATCGTTCTATCTCCTTATGGTACTAAAGGCTGTAGTGATGGAGTAAGGTTGAGAACACTGTACTCTGAACAGACACAACATTATCACAGTCATCACACTTAGGAACACTGTCACACTGGGGAAAGCAACAGGAAACCAACCCACTTCATCTTCCCAGACATTTCCATGCTAAACTAAACATCCCCCATGGTAATCAACTACATCCGGAAACGGACAAGGCGTGTATAGGAGAAGACTACATAACATTGGTTATTTATTTCTTCAGTATTTTTTTTTTTTAAAAAAAACATAGTACATTAGAATGCTCGGGAAACATTAATCGAATCATTATGATGAAGATCAACATTCCGCGCAGTGAGAAGATGATAGTTTGTATATATATATATATCTGACTTCATATGCGTGGACTTAGAATTTAAAAAAATCGTCTTCTGTTCTATGTAATAAGTTGTATCTGTGCAGGAACAGATCATACGTAAACACTGCGATAGAAATAAAGCCTGAGTGACCGATACAACATCGCACAGACTACACCCGCTATCCGTCTGTCTGTCAGTCTTCACTTAATTTTCAATATATGACAAAATTTGGTGTTTATCCAGAAAATAGTAACCTATGTCCTAAGTAATTATACACAGTATTGCCTTACCAGATTTCATAAGATCGGTTTAGTCGTGAAAACGTAACAGACGTAGAGAGAGAGAGTTATGTTTGAATTTATAATATTAGTGCACAACACATACAACACTCTACTCCGAACAGACATAACACTATGACAGTCATCACACTTAGAAACACTGTAACACAGATTGGTATATGGCGGAAGCCAGTGAGGAAGGCGTTGTGTTACCTCGTGTGTAGCGCAGAATGTCCGGTGGCTTGGGATGCTTCTCGTGGACTGACTTGGTGCTTACGTCTTGGCGTCTGTTTTCCGCACTGATAGCCCACGGGTCACGCAGCTGGAGGCGCAGAAGTGACGACATTCACTCGTGACGTCGCCACGCAGTTGGACGCAACCATAAACAAACATTGATAGGTGGACGGTTCGCTCACCCCACCAGCCATAGTATGTTTTCACTAGGGTTTCGTATATTCAGAATGAAATACAAGACCCTTATCTTTTTTTGAATTTTTTGTATAATTTGTTTTTTGTATTTTTTTGTATTTTTTTGTTTTTTGCCTTTAAACCTTGTCGAAGTCATTAGAGACGGAAAGGTACTGGGTGCAAGGAAGGGAAGGAATTCGGCCATGGTTATTGAAGGACGCATCATAGCATTCCTCGCCTGAAATAATTTGGAGAAACCATGGATAACCCAAATCTGGATGACCGGACGGGGATTCGAACCCGCGTCCTCCCGAAGAAGAGTCGACAGCGTTACCGCCCACTCACCACGCTAGATCGAAACCGTATCGAATCTCTCACTCGTTCGTCAGTCAGAAATTCCGAAACCTTGAACTCAGAAATTTGTAACCGTCTTTCAGTTTAGTAAGCACTACTCCAACCACAATTCGATTATAACATGAAATAAATTCTTGCAGGTGAAATTAGTTATAGAATATTTATTATGGATTTAAATTAGTTTTTGTTCCTTTTATATATTTTTTTTTCGGCTAAAAGCTGGGAATTCGCTTACTTTCTAAAAGTTTGTATCCATTTTTCTGTTGGATCATTTATACGAGGTTTAAGCGTAAAGAAATAAAATTTTCCATTTCTTTGGACTTGTCAGCATCGATGTCATTAGAGGTGGGAAAGAATTTGGAGCAATAAATGGGAAGGAATTCGACCATGGCCTTTCGAAGGAAGCATCCCACCATTCGCCTGCGGTTATCAGGAAATTTGAGCGGACGGCGGGGATTTTAACCCGCGTATACATTCGTGATTCCTTGCTAGCATTGAATCAACAGGTGTTCGGATGTCTTATTAGGGTTTGTCTGTTTCACCACCATATCTCGTGCAGTCAGTTGTTGCAAGGTTCGTGCTGGGTGACCATGTGATCTAATGTGTTTACTCCTGGCATCCCACGCATGCTCTATTAGGGACAAATTTGGGGACCGTTTAGTCCAGATTGGGACCATAATCCCTTGCAAGGCTCGTGTTTGCGATGGCCGCAGTACGAGTATGGGCATTATCCTGTTGGAAGATGCGATTTGAATGGTTAACGTGAAGGGTATCACAATAGGGTGCAGCACCCCATCCACATAGTGGTGACTGTCATTGCGCCTTCAACAACAACCAACTCAGTCCTGCTGTCGAAACTGATTGCCTCCAAACATTAACACCAGTGGCTGCACCTGTCTGACGTTCTGAAATTACAGCAGGAGGGCCCTTTCTCCACTAGGCCTGCGTACAATTTCTCGATTATCACTTTGAAGACTGAATCGAGACTCGTCTCTAAACACAAATGTACGCCATTCACGGATCCATTTGCGTTTTGCTTTACAACGGGTTAGATGACGCTGGCAATGAAACCAGATTAATCGAACACATTGTATAGGGATCAGATAGTGTAACCACGCTTCAAGCAATTGGTTTTCAATCGTCCGAGGGTGATCATTTCTGTAACCTCTGCTTGGGTCTGGCCTGCAGTCACCCGTCTCCAAGCGACAGACCCCCACATAATTTGGTGGTCTTCACGAGCTGTTGTCTTTCTGTATAGACCTGTGCCTGATCTAGGAGTATTAGAGCCTTCTTTCATTTACTGTGTAACAACTCTGTCAACTGACATTATACTAGGGCCGATCCTTCGGGTGATTTTCACGATATGATTCGCCCATTTTAAACACGCCAACTCTCCGACCTAGCACACAGTTAAACAGTTAGGTATAGACGGTCGTCACTCTTCGCCTTGGCACACTTGCTCAGCAAGAAAAGTGTCATGTTACACAACACTGCTCACCACTTAGACTCGTTCGCTAAAATGAACCCATAGTAAATAGTCTCGTAATTCTTATACCCGGGGCACACATTGAGCTGCGTGGCGCAGTAGGGGCAGCGCAGAGCAGGGCAGGGCAGCACAGACAATGAAACTGTGTCGGGCAGTTGCCCGCGCATATTAGAGCGCAGTTTCGTGCGGCAGTTTACAAAGCATTGTGTTGTGCGAGAAACCGACAAAAAAGCGTAACCAAAAACATGTCGATGCAAAAACTCGATTTTTGATTTCTGAATCAGACAGGGATACCGAGCTTGGGAAATTGTTATTACTTTAACAGAAGCTGAGTTAGATAAAACTATGCAAAAGTGAGTATATGAAAAGAACAAACTCTCATCTGGCTTTTGCAGTGACAAGAGAATTCTCAAAAGATAATTTCCGGATGACTCGAGCGGAGATTCACGGCATAATGTAACCTGTTATTTTCTCGACAAAGCTCAAATACCTATTAGAACTGAAGAAAATCTCGCAGTATTTTCGTGGTTATTTATTTAATTATTTAGCGTTTGACGGTACATGACATTTATAAGAGTGTTTTTCTCTTTTATTTCATATTATATTTTTTAAGAAAACTACATAACCATACATAAACACTTGAAACTAAAAAAGCAGTGTCAACAAATTAAGTGTTTCTCGGGGACACTATTGAATGATGTAGTACAAATAATAAGAAAACAAATAATGTGATAATAGCCTATATGTATCAATCTTCTTCGAAGTTTTATTAAAAATGAATTCAAATAAAGAAAATAAAAGTGAAAATTGAAAGTGGACAGTTGTATGATAAATAAATGTTGAATTTACTCCAAATTTCTTGTTTAAATTTAATTTTTATGTATTTTTTATGACTGATATTGTGAATCGCAGGTTGGTTACGCACCAGATTAATCAATTTTTCTTATTCCATAGTTGAAAATGATTATGAGTAAAGCAAGATTATAAATAACGCAAGAAGTGTTACGTTGTAAGCCGGCACGAGTGAGCTGCGTGGCACAGTTTCTGTGTCGTGATCACAACGTGGCGCAGTACTGCGCTGCCCTGCTCTGCGTCTCAATACGCGCTGTTCCGCCACAAAACATAGAGACACAGAAACTGTGCTGCGCTGCCTGCGTCGACTGCGCGTCAACGTGCGCCCGGCCATAGTATTACATGTAAAACTTTCAATGTTTAATCATTTAATGCTCTTCATAGGGGGATACTTGAAGCCAAATTTCACCCATTTATCACAACCCAGTGTGGGAGTTGCATTTTTATTTTCGCCAATGTAGCTAAGTTAGACTATGGCGTTACGCTATCTCGGTAAGACTTGGATGAGGGGAAAGAACTCACCCTAACCATACATGATGACGCGCGCGCGATCAAAATGAGAGCGAGTGTGCAAGTTATTATGACAGGGCAGAACATTCTGGTAAGTTCGATCAGCAATCTGTCGGTCGAAAAACCGCAGCTAGATTGGCAGCATGCCATGTACTAAGACAAATAAAATAAATAATAAAGTTAAATAGTACACCTTATCTTTAATATAACAAACTTTTACAGCAATAAGAACAAGTATAGCATATGCTCCGTCGAGCCGCATCATGAGATGTTTAACACAGCACCTCATTCCCCTTTTAAATTCCTGTACAGTACACTGCAACGTTTTAAGTAACAAAGCCTCCAGGTATCTGAAATGTGTTACTGCAGAACGAATTACGTCTTAGGAACACTAGCGCCGGTTGCACATCTCCACAGATTACGGTGGACAGTAGTTCCCTGGTGCGAGTTATTTTTCGAAGTTGGTAGCCCTGCAGCAAGTAGTCAGTGGTCGTCCTGCTGCTGGGACAGCCTCCTGGCCACTGCGGTGCTCCTGAGCTGTCGGTAGAGACTAAACACCACCAGCCAGCAGTAGATGGCAGCAGCTGCAACACAAACAACAACACTAAATCTCTTTGCCGTAAAACAACCCGGGAACAACTCTCAAAAATTGTTACGCCCTTGTGTTAACCAAACTTGTTTAAGGGAAATAATAAATCGGGCTAGGGTCTTTGTATAAACATCCAAAAATGATTCTTCAACGTGAGTGTACATAGAACATGTCTCTATGACACGAGAAATATATAACACACTAGCTATTATCGGCAACTTTGAACGCGTGGACTTGTTTTTATTATTAAAATTTTGTATAGAAAGCCGTAAGTTATGTAAAAGATGTGGACGCCGGGATGCTTCGTTAAAAAGGCCCGTTCCTTACCCCCAGTACTTTCTTACCTCTTATAACCTAGGTGTATACGAGGCGTAATGCCATAAGTAAAAAGATGTACCAAAATGCACGCATTCGGAATAATATGACGGGTACGCCAGAACCAATTTTTGACATTTTAAAAAGAGCAACAAACTAAGGGATGGGGAGAGGGGGTGGGGAGTTTAATATCGGGAGACCACCTACCACAGTTCCTACCACAGATTTTTGTCAGCAATTCAAAATTATATCCTTTTCTGGGCACATCTTATGTTAACGCTCTTTTGTACAAAGCATATTTGGTTTTTCTGTCCTTTACTCAAATATATAGCTTTAGGGGTTGGAAACCCAGGAGTTGGATGCATTTAATTTCCGATATGAAAAACACGTCTTTTCTAATTATGTCTTTTCTTAGTGTGTCCCTGCTACTTTTAGTGTCTTGCCCAGTTCAGGGGCACAACTATGCTATATAATAAGTTGCGTCTGTATATGAAATTTATGAACAGATCATACACAACCTGACTGCGAGATAAACAAAGCCTGAGTCACCGATATGACATTACACAGACTCACACACGATATCCGTCTGTCTGTCACCGTTAGCACAGTTTTCAAAATTTCATTACTAAATATGTTACTTATCCCGAAAAAAAGTATCCTGTGTCCTTCCTAGTGATACTGAGTATTTCCTTATCAAATATTATCAAGATCGGTTTATTCGTGCAAATGTAACAAACACACAGAGAGACTGACTTACTTTCGAATTTATAATATTATTATAGTTTGTACAATCTGTGTAGATAAGTTCCAAATTCGATTTGAAATCTTAGCACATGTCCCGACAGTTAAAATTGAAATTGAAGTTCATATTTGGGGATCCGTGTTAATTTCGCTCTATCGAAGAATCTAAATGTGGGTTTTAGTGTCAGGGCCTCATAATAAGCACTAAGCATTCAAATAAGTTGAGAAGTATTGCATTACTGTTTCTTAGGATGACATTGATATAGGATTGTGCAAGATAAGAGTGATAGAATTTTTCAGCGGCGGCCAAGAATAATGATAAAGTGTGTACCTTCCAGGCACGACCGCTCCATATTCACCGTCGTATCGATTTATCCTTCACTACTCAATCGGATGACACCAAAGCAGCCCATATAGGTGGATTACGTAATGACAGTAAAATAATAATAATAAAAAAGTTAAATACTTTCGAGCTACAAAAATGCGACCTTCTGTCTTAAACATGTAAAAACTGAAAGTAGCTCAACTCGATTTTAGCAGCAAGATTGATACTCACCTGCTGTAACGGTTGACAGTATTAGGGCCATGATACCTTCATCGACAACTTTGAAGTAGAAGACGATGCCCATATTCACCAGGTAGAGAACCGTGGAGCAGACTACCCAGCAGGGAAAACCAATCACCCACACCAGCAGTAGCTTCACTGAGTCCTGCAGTCAAACACAATCACGATTTAAACTAACTTAATAACTATAACAGGTACTATTAACCAGTTATTTCACTCAGTGGTGTTGACGACAAGCAGACTTCACGTTAATCATTTGATAAGAACTACTTAAATAACGATAACAAGTACAATTAACCGGTTATTTAAGTTAGTACTGCACTCACTATTCTAAGTGTGCAGCTAGATAGACGTCAAGTTAATAGTCAGAAATACGCAAACAAGTATAGCTGTTACAATTAACCGGTTATTTATCTCCTCCGTTACTTAATGCTAAATCTCCTATGACATGGATGTATAGTTAGCCGTCAACGATTAAACTATGCAAGTAACAGTAACAGACACAGTTAACCGATTATTAAATTGAATGATTCAGACACTACGCCAACCGTTCTGCCAGAAAGACTTCAAGTTAACTGTCAGAAAATACTACATAAATAACAATAACAGTTATAACTAACTGTTATTTGACTCAGTCCTTCAGTAACTATGTTAACTGTCCATGTGTAAATTTCGCCGTCTCTTTTAAGCTATTTAAGTAATCATAACAGGCATAGTCAACAAGTTATTTAACTCGGTGATTCATTCAGTGGACTAACTCACCAGTTAAAGTGAAATGTTACAAATAAACTATTTGAATAAGTATAACAGCTGCTCTATTAACACCTTATTTAAGTGAGTTGTTTAGTTACTGTGCCAAATCTCCAGCCAGCCAGACGTCAAGTTAACCGTCAGAAATAAGAATGTTAAATAACAGCAACAGCTAATCAGTTATTTAAATCAGTGGTTCAATCACTATGCTTACTCTCCAGACAGATAGAAGTTAGCCATTTGGAATATACTACATCAATAACTATAACAGTTATATGTGTGAGTGGAGACTTTCCCAATTTTGTTGTTATAACAGTTACAGTTTATCCATTATTTCGCTATACTGTATGTTCAGTCACCACACTTACTCGCAGACGGGCGAAAGTTAGCTGTCAAAAATGAGCTATGTAAGTAGCAGTGACAGTCATAATTTAACAGTTAATTAACTCTGTGGTTTAGTCGATATACTAACTCTCTAGCATTACAATCTCAAATTGACTAGCAGATATAAACTACTTAAATAAATATAACAGTTACATTTAACCTGGTATATAAGTCAGTTATTCAGTCACTATTCTTACTCTTCAGCCAGATTGACCTCAAAAGTTAATAAAGTCTACCACGAAAACAAGTGTAACCGTTTCAGTTAACCAATAATTTAAGTCAGGTATTATACTTACTCTCACACAGAACTCAAGTTAACCCTAAGAAATAAACTTAAATAAATATTACCGTTATCGCTAACCAGTTATTTAGCCCAGTGTTTCGGTCTTTATGCTAACTCTTTAGGCAGACGGATCCAAATGAAATACGAATGCGACAATAACAGGCACATTTAACCGGTTATATAACTCAGTGATTCAGTCACTGTGCCATCCATCGTGTCAGATGTACGTCACATTAAGGCTAGGCGCAAATTGAGACGCGTATAGCGCGTGTGACGTGACTCAGCACAGTGTGCTTTTTGTAAACTTCGGAATCAATACAATAGCGCACGTTGGGAACACGACACTACGCGGCGCGACTAGCGGCTGCTCACAGTCGCGCGGCGCTGTGGTCGAGGCACAGTTTCTCGCGCCACGCGGGTGAACGTATGGTATCGTTAACCCTCTAATATGTGCCTTTTTAAAAGAAAAAGTTGATAGAGGCAGTGATGTAGCACAAAGAGCTTTATTATACAAAAGATCTAAAAAAAACTGAAGAATCGGACTTGGGATGTCACTGCAAATAATTGTAATCTGAAGGACGATTAATGTTACCCATATTTCCACAAATAGCCATTTCACAATTTTTCGTTAATACGTATCGTACATGCTAAGGAAAGGATTTTTTTAATTAGTACATCAAAAAGTAACGTTCGCTCTAACATGAGCCCAAATAACCTATAGAATCTAAAACTTACACAAATGAAGTGTGGTATGTTGTCACTATTTTCCGATCATAGCGGAATGACCTTGAAATTGAACTGCTGCTCAATTGTGGAAACACTAAGTGAAATTCTTCCCACTTTGAAAATAGCTGATGAAGTTTCTTGTTCATGCAGTCATTGAGTTTGCTGCAACAGTTTGATATTGTTCACATCTTCTACTCTGCTACCACCACTAACTTGGAATCCATCAGACATTTTGAGAACAGATTTCGATCACCCGAATATATGTTGAAAGGATTTACTCCATATGTGTATTCTACGACCATCGCTTCAAAATAGGCCGTAGTTATAAAGAAAATTGTTAGCCTTAGATTGAAAGCTTTGTCATGGTTTATGGGGTGTCACCCCTACTTGCCATTTTCCGAACCAGGGTTCAAATCCCAATATTGCCAAATATTTTTATTTCTTTTTTTAAATTCAACAATCATTGAGCATTGATTTTATTTGATTTAAAAATCATTTTCATTTTTTAAAATGTGAAATAACGTTTTAAAATGTTACGTAATATATAGTCTTAATTTTTTTTTTTTAGAAAATCATGATTTCATTGCTAGGAAGTTTATTTTTAATGTGTTTTCTAATAAAACAGGTATGTTACATCTTCATCTTTTCTATACTCGTATCTCAACAGTCCTTACTTTAAAGTAAGAAATTGCTCGAAGTGGAAACTGATTTTACAATATCTTTCAGCGTGTCTACGTTACTATCAACTGGTTTTCGGAACACATGAAACCATGAAGACAGTATACCGAAGGCGCATTCCGTGGTTTGTCGAGCTCGAAACATTTTGTGTTCATAATTTTCAGTTACAAGCATGCCTCCTTGTATATGGTCCCATTATATTTTCTGTTAAAAGAAAAACCTTGTCGACCCCCCCCCCCCCCCCAAAAAAAAAAGTGCCGCATCGGCTTAGCAATCGAAGGTATACTTTCAGGAGATAGAAGTAGTAACATGTGTTACATTATTTTCACGCCCGATGCACTACTAGCAAATACATTTCCATTGATATAAATCTATCCACAGCTCCAGTATCAACTGTAATGAAATTTTAGCCTGCATCCGCTTTTCCTTTTAGACAAAATATACTCGTTAGTTTATTTAAATTTCTTATTCAGCAAGGAATTATACAAAACTCCATGTTCTGCACCATCTGATTTTAAATAACGATAAATGTTAATAACAAAAAATGTTTTCTTCGTGTATTTTCAGACACGAGTGGTACGCCCACAACTTCGAAACTGCGTCTCAATATGCGGACCACCACGCTACGCGTGTCTCACACGCACGTCATGCCGCTCGTGTCGCGTCATGTCACACGCCCTATAAGCGTCTCAATATGCAGACCACCACGCTACGCGTGTCTCACGCGCGCGTCATTCCGCTAGTGTCACATCACGTCACACGCCCTATACGCGTCTCAATATGCGGACCACCACGCCACTCATGCCTAACGCGCGCGTCGTGCTTCTCGTGTCACGTCGCGTCACACGCGCTATACGCGTCTCAATATGCGGACCACCATGCTACGCGTGTCTCACACGCACGTCATGCCGCTCGTGTCGCGTCATGTCACACGCGCTATACGCGTCTCAATATGGGACCACCACGCTACGCGTGTCTCACGCGCACGTCATGCCGCTCGTGTCACGTCAAGTCACACGCGCTATACGCGTCTCAATTTGCGCTTAGCCTAATCGTCAGTACGGAGCTACATAAACAACCATAACAGGTATATTTAAACTGTATTTTTAAGTCATTGGTTCAGTCACTATGCCATTTCTCTAGCAAGCAGGGTGTTACCTCCGGGGGCGTCCATTAATTACGTGAGGGGGAAGGAGGCCGGCGAAATTTAACTTCTTCAAGTTAGAGGAGGGGTGGTCAACGGAAATTTCACGTGAGAATTTGATGGTAGAGGTATAAAAAAAAGGCCCACAAATGGCGAGAATGGGGGGTATAACAGTCCTTGGAAGAAGAAGAGCTAAAAAAAAGTCACAAAAAATTATGAGGGCGATTATCAGGGGAGGGGGGGTGTCTCCGTCACGTAATTAATGGACGTCCCCTTAGCAGCCAGAAATGGATTGCTTTAATATGAATAACAGGTATAGTTAACCGGTTACTTCACTCTTGGGTTCAGTCACAGTATTCACAGCCACTCCGTACAGTCGTGAAGTTAACCGTCTGAAACGAACTACGTAAATAACGATAACTCATTTACATTGTCATCACACTTCACATTTGCACAGATAAGACATAAAGACACAAGCCAGTCGTTAATCCGATTGCTGAATTTAAACAACTGTCTGCGTACAGTTTTCATTTGGAAACTGATTAAAATACTTTTATCAAACAGTAATAAACCGAGTATTAACTACGTCAAATGAGAGAAGTTGTACATCGTTCGACGTTCCGGGTGTACTTACCTTGTTGGCACCAAAGATGAGGACGATGTTGACAGATATCTCGAAGACACTGAACACCACCCTCACGATCGACATGTACATGATCGCTGGAAGCCAAGCAGAAAAATCAACATATAAACTTAACACTTACGATATCCATGGCGATGCAATTTCATGATGGATTCTTATGTGACTCGACAAGTCGACAATGAAGTCTATAATTTATCGATATCTCGCTTAGTTCCCGAGATATGCTGTCTCAAAGGTGCTTGCGCTGAAATGCTGCCTGGACCAGAAGAAAAAGTCGCCAAATTCGCAAGGAACTGTTCCTAGAGTTAATCAGCGTTGCCACCTTCCGAAAACAAAAGTCGCTAGACCGGGTCTCAAAACTCACTAGATTGCGGGATATTTAGAACCAAAGGTTCGCTAGAAATCGCTAAATAAAGGAAAGTGGTAAGGTAAGTAATATCATAATATCCTAATAATTAGTATTTTCATTAAATTAAACATAAACTTACACTAAAAATCGGTATTTCTTGTTCATCATCTTGGTCTATCGTTGGAGTTACAGAACTTGCAGATGTGGGTGGATGAGATGAATTGTTAGTCTTAGATTTGAAATAGTATTTAGTATTTTTACCAATCACATCAACCGGAAGCTCGTAATAATAGCAGTTTTTTTCACTATTTTTAACCGATTCCTTATAAAAAAAAGAATTAGCTGTTTACAGCTTTCTAATTTGTCAAATTGTTCTTAACAATGTTCATTGAGCTGAAAATCCTTTCTACTGCGGCATTCGAGTGAGGAAGTGATAGGATATGGCTAAATCAGATATCACCACAAAGGTATTTATTCCAGCACCTTCTTTTATTGGGTAAGCCGTATTTCGTTTCCAATATATTATGTACGCCATTATTTATACGAGTCTTGGCAGAGGCATTACCTTCCCCAATTCCAATCAAGTTTTTCAAAACTCTGTATAGTTGAATATCAATAAAAATCAGCAAATATTTTTTTTAGCGATAACGTATTTTAAATTATCGCTTTCGAGCTTCATAATTCGCTAAATCTAGCGACAAAATCGCTAAGATGGCAACATTGGAGCTAATTTTTGGCAGTCGATATCTCGAGAAGTAAGCCAGATATCAAAGAAATTTATGGAGCCTTTCTCTGCTTTGCATGTAGATGAACTTTTATCCGGAAACTAACCGAATGAGTCCGATGGTACAGTCCAACGTTTCGGCGATCATATACTCTGCCGCCATTGTCACGTGACTACCTCCAGTGGGTAGTCGGGTTGCTAACGCGTATAACTCGCGAAACCGTTAAATACCGGCGGGATTGTTGGCCGGGCTGATAGAGAGGCGTGTACTTTGCAGGAATATATTGAGGCGCGTACTTTGCAGCCTCAATACGAGGTTTGTCATCAATAGACAGGTCGCCATTTTTAAACCGCGCGAACCACTGGTACACTTTCCCATAGCGTCATCTTTGTAAGCTGTTTTCAACATTAAAACAGTTTCAGCAGCATTTTTACTGAGTAGAAAACAAAATTTCACATCTGCGCGTTGTTTAATTAAACTTGCCATCATCAAAAACGAACAGCGCTGTAGTGGCAGTCACGAAATTAGTCCTGTGAAGGTCACGGAGTATCCGAACAGTGTTGCAAATCAGCAAAAAAATTAACTTTCAGTAATGAGTGCAAAAAAATTCTAAAACATAATACTTAACATGCGGAACAAGGTGATGTGCTTTATAATTCCAAACAATCGTGTGACTGTTTTTTTTTTTTAAATAGTAATTTGTTTCCATTAAAATTATAAATCAAAATACTTTTTCACTTCAACCGACAGAAAAAGCAATAAAAATATTAAGAAAAAACTAAAAAAAAATTATGCGCCTTCCTGAAAGTTAACAGACTCATACCGAATGCATTCTATTCATTAAATAGGGAAGCATGTGAATAAAAATTTAAAAAAATGTTACACGAAGCGCTTAGTTGTTTCGGCTGTGTAATGGAAAATGTTGTCGCTGACTAACTTCCGTTTTATTTGTTTACGTAAAAACATCCAGCGAGAAAGTTTCTAAGAAAATACTGAAATTAATTCTGGTAGCAGGCAAAGCCTCTTCAAATAACCCCTTTTTGGATTGTTTCACAGTTTATATTTGCGCGAATGATTGCGCGCAGCGCATGCTGCAGTGCCGGCTGGTCGGTCGGTTCGTTTACGACTGAGAAACATATTTCCTGTCCTCCACAGAAAAGCTATTTTCAGCTTCTGTAAGAATTATTATTGCCATTGTACACAAGGGGCCATACATGACAAATTTCGCGAGAAAACTTCAAAAGCGAAGACTAAACGAAAATTAATTTATCAAATATAATGGGCCGATTATACATAGAAATGACTGCCACAAATACCTCCATGTCGGTGTTTGTAATTTATCGAAGTTATTTATTTTATTTTTTGCGTATTAGTTATTGGTAATATTCCTTTAAAAAATACTTTAAAATATCTGCTACAATGATTTTAATTAGGTTTCCAATGCCCAGGCGGCCTGCAGGTTCGCGAATATTAATTCTGTCTGTTAATACACTAATTGCATGATTATGTTCCTGAACATCACCACCATTAACATTACTCGAATAGGCCTTAAACTAAGGAAATAAAGCGACCGCGTGTAAAGATACGCATGGACGACCGGCAAAAGCTAATGTGTCAATGTCGCCGGCCCAACCAAGGGACAGAGGGTTGGTGCGGGCAGGGGAGGCAGTGGAGACTACGTGACCTTGGCAGGTCTACTTTCATGACGCCGACTGTAGCGAATATAATCACTGCCGATTAACAGAACAAGCCAGGCCGGCAACTTACGCGGCACTGAACTGGCAATGAGTTGTGCTATAAACGCCTAGCGGCAGAAACGCGTACTACACAAGCTCCGCCCAAAGCAATACTATTCCGGTTATTTTTTGTTAGTCTCTCGTATATTCCTGCAAAGTACGCACCTCTCTAACTGCCCGCTCAACAATATGCGCCAACAATGAAGAGCAACAATCAACGCCAACATTCCCGCAAGTATTTAACGGTTCCGCGGGATATATAAATAACCCGACACGTGACTTTGGTGGCAGAGGATTAACATGGAAGAAGTGTTGGGCAATACAAACGGTTTCACTGGGCTAGTTCCGCCGAGAGAATTTTATTCTTCACTTTAGATTTTTCTTGTCGAGTTACATAACAATCCATCCTAAAACTGCGACGTTACGGTGATGATAGCGCTGTCCACTATTAAGTAAGTTTTAATCCTGTAGGGAGACATTAATTTATGAAATTATGAGAGTCAGCTAGGGTTGCCAACCATACTTTATTATAAAGTATCATATTTTATTTTTGTTCGTTATACTTTCTACCTTTCCTACCAATAAAGTATGCGAAAATACTTTATTTCGAGTAAAGTATACAATATATGGAACGGAACGTTCTTATGCACGTTCGACTACATTGCGCGCTTGCTGATCTGCCTGATCTGTGAAGACTTCGGAGCCGAGGCACCAAATCGAGTTCTTTAGGGGCGGGAAAGGACTGAATGCAAGGAACGGGAAGGAATTCAGCCATGGCCTCTTGAAATAACCATCCCGATATTCGCCTCGAGTATTTTCGGGAAATCATAGACAGTTGAAATCCGAATGGTTGGCCGGGGATTTGAACCGATAACCTCCCCAATGTAATGTGCAAGCGATACCACTCATCCACCACGTGTCAAATTACAATCATTTTTTAATTATTATTTATTATGACAATAGTCAAAGGCTAATATATCCAGATACATAGTGAGTTTAAGGATAATAATTAAATCACACCTTTAGTTTTTATAATACACTCCTGGAAATTGAAATAAGAACACATTGACGCCGGTGTGTGAGACCCACCATACTTGCTCCGAACACTACGAGAGGGCTGTACAAGCAATGATCAAACGCACGGCACAGCGGACACACCAGGAACAGCAGTGTTGGCCGTTGAAGGGCGCTAGCTGCGCAGCGGTTGGGCACCGCCGAAGTCAGTGTCAGCCAGTTTGCCGTGGCATACGGAGCTCCATCTCAGTCTTTAACACTGGTAGCATGCCGCGACAGCGTGTACGTGAACCGTATGTGCAGTTGACGGACTTTGAGCGAGGGCGTATAGTGGGCATGCGGGAGGCCAGGTGGACGTACCGCCGAATTGCTAAACATGTGGGGCGCGAGGTCTCCACAGTACATCGATGTTGTCGCCAGTGGTCGGCGGAAGGTGCACGTGCCCGTCGACCTGGGTCCGGACAGCAGCGACGCCCGGACGCACGCCAAGACCGTCGCATCCTACGCAGTGCCGTGGGGGACCGCACCGCCACTTCCCGGCAAATTAGGGACACTGTTGCTCCTGGGGTATCAGAGAGGACCATTCGCAACCGTCTCCATGAAGCTGGGCTACAGTCCTGCGCACCGTTAGATCGTCTTCTGCTCACGCCCCAACATCGTGCAGCCCGCCTCCAGTGGTGTCGCGACAGGCGTGTATGGAGGGACGAATGGAGACGTGTCGTCTTCAGTGATGAGAGTCGCTTCTGGCTTGGTGCCAATGATGGTCGTATGCGTGTTTGGTGCCATGCAGGTGAGCGTCACAATCAGGACTGTATACGACCGAGGCACACAGGGCCAACACCCGGCATCATGGTGTGGGGAGCGATCTCCTACACTGGCCGTACATCTCTGGTGATCGTCGAGGGGACACGGAACAGTGCACGGTACATTCAAACCGTCATCGAACCCATCGTTCTACCTTTCCCAGACCGGCAAGGGAACATGCTGTTCCAACAGGACAATGCGCGTCCACATGTATCCCGTGCCACCCAACGTGCTCTAGAAGGTGTAAGTCAACTACCCTGGCCAGCGAAATCTCCGGATCTGTCCCCCATTGAGCATGTTTGGGACTGGATGAAACGTCGTCTCACGCGATCTGCACGTCCAGCACGAACGCTGGTCCAGCTGAGGCGCCAGGTGGAAGTGGCTTGGCATGCCGTTCCACAGGACTACATCCAGCACGTCTACGATCGTCTCCATGGGAGAATTGCAGCCTGCATTGCTGCGAAAGGAGGATATACACGGTACTAGTGCCGACATTGTGCATGCTCTGTTGCCTGTATCTATGTGCCTATGGTTCTGTCTGTGTGATCATGTGTTGTATCTGAGCCCAGGAATGTGTATATAAAGTTTCCCATTCCTGGGACAATGAATTCACGGTGTTCTTATTTCAATTTCCAGGAGTGTATATAAACAAATTAATTTACAAGCATTTTTCTATTTTTGCAAATTTTATTCCTCCTAGCTAAGGGCTGGGAGATGGGCTGCCGCAGGGCCTCGGGGGCCCTTTTCAGCCTACTTAATCTAAAGGGACGGAAGGGGAATGTAAGTCGGCCGTGGCCTTTTAGGGAACCATCCCGGCATTCGCCTGGAATGACTGAGGAAAACCACGGAAAACCTAGTCAGGATGGCCGAACGGGATTTGACCCCGCCCTCCCGAATGTTAGGTAGGAGGGCGAATTTGCCCTTCTAACTCGGTAATACACCGCTAAGGCCAAGTAGTACTACTATCAACCACGTGGAGCGCTGATGCCGCTAGACTAAGTAATCGCATTTCATGTTGTTTATTTGCATAATTTTTAAAGGTATATTGGGACGTCCATTAATTACGTGACGTGTATTTATAAACTCTTCCTAATTCGAAATTTCAGTATTTCGAAGTTTTATTTATGGATTAGATTAGTTCAACTCTGTGGTGGATCTAGGAATTTTCCGAGCGGGGCAAAAACTTGAGACTGCCGTCCTTTGAGACATGAATTTGTCGCCCAGGGCAGTATAAAGATAGCCTTTTGATTTGCCGCTACACTGAAGTTGCCGCTATGTGTAGTAGAGCGTAAAAAAAGGTCACCGCCACACGAATTGGCCATTTACCGCCATTTCCAACATCATATTGCCGTCCCCCTGAACTTGCCGCCCGGGGCAAGCACCGCGGATTGTCAACCCCCCCTCCCTTGATCCGGCCATAGTTCTCCTGTGTAGAGGTGGGTTCTCACGATTCTGACAGTTGCAAGCCAGCCCTTCATCTTTCCGGCTTGGCGATGGATAGATGCGCTGCGGTCTGTGGTTCTTCGCCGCCCGGCACGCAAATGTTCGGATGGTGGGAACGTGGCTTGACGTGTTTGGGGTGTCCATTAATTACGTGAGGTCCGAATCCCTCCCCCTCTGGTGAAACTTCGTGACATCTGGTCGGGCCACCACTCCCCCCCTCCCCGCCTCTTAAATGACATGAGTTGTAGACGGAGATTCCCTCCTCCCCGCCCCCTCCCCCCGCTACTAATGGACCTCGTACTATTTGAAACCTTTTTTTTTTCTCTCATGCTTCCAAAGTTGGTTATACCCCCCTAAGGTAGGTTTTGGGACCAAATCCCTCCCCCTTAAAGTCGACTTTTGCGTCATTTGAATTTTTTTTTTTTTTTTTTTTTTTTTTTTTTTTTTTTTTTTTTTTTGTCTACAGTAATACTAAAATTGCAAAACCTTGCATGAGATTTCCGTTGACCCCCCTCCCTCTTGATTAGGATTCATGAGATTTCGCCCCCCCCCCCTATTTCACTTCGGAACTTCTCACCGGGACAGCCTCAAACCCAGCACCCAGTACATACAGGGACCTCAGCCCCCTTATCTCCAGTACAGGTGTTCCACGCATTCCTTAGCGGTCCTCCATTAATTACGTGAAAGGAAATAGGGAGGGGGAGATCCGGAGAAGTATCACGAAGAGGGGGAGGGGTTGACAGAAGCATCACGTCTCCTAAAAAAAAAAAAAAATCCAAAAATTACGGGGCGGTCAGCAGCGGAGATAGTGTGGGGGAGGGGTGGGGCTGTTCCTGAATATTCATCTCACCATAGGTAGTGGGGCGTACGTACAAATCTCACCACCGCGGGGGGAGATGGTCCAAATTTCCCGAAAAACACCCACGTAATTAATTGACGCCCCAAACGCGTCGTCGCTTCCTGGGTCATCTAAGAGGCCGAAGTTTTTCTGTTCAGTTTGTTATCCCGTAACTAAACCAACAGAGTGTTGTTACCTCTGACGACGGTCATCCTGGCGCGAAGCTGCGAGTTGTCTTCGTAAGACCAGCTGGTGTGGTAGACCGAAGTCGCCTCCAGGTACTCCAGGTTTCTGTACGCAATTCGAGTTGCGTAGGTGAACAGCAGCAGTTCCAGCCCACCAGTCATCTGCAAAGGGAAGCAGTTCTAGCCAATCGGCACAGACCCTCTTCCAGAATATCGTAACAGTGGAATGAAGTACAGAGTTAAAAGTGAAACACATTGTTAAGAAACGTTGAAACGGATGGCCTGGACACTGCCTACCTCGGTGCAGAGCAGAACGGTCACTTCGGCCGAGTCAGCTACAGGGGTTAACAGTTCGTAAGTGAGCAATATTTTTCCTTCAATCGCCCAAAATGACGAACACAAATTCGAGATGTTTATGTTTTAAAATCTAATATTTTAGTTAAGGAAATGTGGTGCCCATTAATTACGTGAGGGGAAATAGGGGGAGGGGGTTCGGGCGTAATCTCACTAAGGGTGAGGAGGAGGTCGACAAAATTCTCACTTGAGTTTCTAAATTCTTGAACTAGGATACAGCTTTAAAGAAAAAAAAATCCAGAAATGACGCAGATGTCGACTCCAAGAGCCGATCATCAGGGGGGGATCCCGTCAAGTTGGGGGGGGGGTCTACCAGATCTCACCAAATCTCACGAGAAAAAAAGGGGGGATCCGGAAATCGAGAAAATCGGCTCACGTAATTAATGGACGCTTCCTACATTGTGAATGCGTTCACATTAATAAAATGTATTTTGCTATATTGCTTACATACTTCCCTGAGAAATTAATGTTGACAACTGAACAAAAGACTGACTCGTTCCTTTTTTTTAGGGTGGTAGGGGAAGGTTGTATTTGTGTAAGATGTACCCAAGTTTACTGGTAGTACCTTATTTCCTCATGGTTATAGTTCTATATCCCGTTCATTTAATAGAGGCGGCACAAAGTCACTCTGCTCTATCCCCACTCCGCTGCCCTCACCCTCACACGATGAGGGGAAACAGTTGTCGCTGACAAATTGCTCATCCGGCTTCATGGACTCAACGGCCACTCGGAGGAGCAACGTCAAGGGACCATGTCATTGAGCCGCCAGTCAAAAGTGAACAGACTATATTACTTTGTATGGAATCTAATAGTGATGCAGAACATGTAGCGTGTAGTGGGTACTCACTACGAATAGGACGGCTATGATGAGTGATCCGGTCTTGAGCGAGCAGCCGCAACAACACTGTTTCAGCATCACCACCATGGCCGACCTGAAACACACAAACACACCGTTTCATAACATGCTACAACAGGTAGCTTCTGTACCCTGATGACCAAAACACATATCTCCCATGTGG
The DNA here is from genome assembly GCA_031002005.1 of Vandiemenella viatica. Taxonomy (NCBI): domain Eukaryota; kingdom Metazoa; phylum Arthropoda; class Insecta; order Orthoptera; family Morabidae; genus Vandiemenella; species Vandiemenella viatica. Next base: position 126,480,448 of record CM061918.1, read on the forward strand.
CAGGGCAGATGGCAGTCGCCTGGCCAAAAAAAGGAGGGCACATCAGGCAGCGGACTCCGTTCTACGGTATTACAACCACGCGCCATGTTACTGGTTACTGAAGGTATTACTTCATGCGATTGGGTGCTGAATTGTGCCTGGACCAGGAATAAAACTGATACTACATGGTATAGCAAAAGTTTTTGGGATTCATAATTTATTTTTAATTTCATTGGTTCTAAACTTCCATCGTCATTAATTCAGTGGAAGTTACTACTGTATTGCTATGTCAACTGCATACCAAATATATAGAACATTACAAAATCGCGGTCATTACCATTATGTAATAACAATTTCGTATAATTAAACAACTGCAAAAAAAAAAAAAAAAAAAGCTAGAATAATTTTAAATAAGATGTTTGGTTGGTCGTCAGCGTAACAGCTATCATGTGAAAATTTCAGGTCTGATATTTATTTCATTTACGAGCCACGGCGAAACAGCAGAAATGTTTTTTTGGTACTGGTGACTTGATGGGGTGACGAGTGTTTTGACTCGGCCCTGTGTCCAGTGTAGAGGCGGGTTAACACTTCTTTGTCGTAATGCACTGCACGAATGATTCTGTTCAGCTTTATCACCCAACTGAAACACAAACCAAATAACCTCTAAACTAGCAAAACAAACCCAACCGCATTGAAAACTATGTACCGATTGCAAGCGAAGATACGTCTCTTACTCCTATCGGCTCAACTTTAGGTCAGGGGGATTGTGCGGACGGCCAATGAAACAACGATTGAGTGACATTGACAACGCTATATTGGTTACGGCGACTATAGCTGTGTTTTGATAACTAGATGCAGAGGCTAGTCCATCTAGCTGCCATACTCAAATAATCCCCACCTAAAACACTAAGCCGCGTGGAGGAGGGGGGCCAAACACTCAACAGGTCATTGATTCGAGTCCCAGTTCGCCATGGTACTTCGGCTTTTACGCGGTCTCGATAAGTCAATCGAGGGGAGTAACTGGAAGGCCATGACAGAACAGAGCTAATGATCTTTGCTATGTCCTTATGGCGGCCGAACGTCACACGGCGGAAAGGCGGTCCACAGGACACAGTCACGAGCAACCCGAAGCAAGTCCCAGGAGCAGGCAAAACTTAATCCAAAAACGCGCACTGGCAGAGTCCGGCGTGAGGTTCACAGAGTCGGAAGAGAGTACCGAAAACGTAGCCGAGACGAGCACTGTCAAGAGTACACAGTAAGAGAGAGTACCGAAAGCGCAGTGAACACTGAACTATCGAGTGGAGCTGCGCGGGCTTTATTTATATGTGTGGCGGATCGGCTCCGATTGGCCGCGGCGGAAACTATGATGTGGTGGCGCTGGTTGGCCCGATGCCAGCACCGTCTATATGAGGTCGACATCCATGCCCTCTACCGGGCATGCGGCGATGTCGGAACGGGAAACCAGAATCTTGTCGTCGACGACCCGTAAACCCCCTTACAAAAAAGCCGCTACTTAATTACTAGGATAATGATACTTCGACGCTGGGGTCGTTCTCAGAAAGCCTCGGCAGTGAGAAGTCAGTGGGTGGCGACCGTTACGCAAAGACTTGGCGGGGTTTCATATAGTGCCCTCAGCAAGCGAGTCCCCTCCAAGTGCAACACACCATAAAAAAAAAAACACCTGTCAGCTTGAGAGAGTCCACGTAACATGTCATTACGGACATTCTGAAAGCAGAAAATGTTCAATTCAGCTACAGGGAAAGGGCATACCGTCATTTGACAGATCCGCTGATAGAATTAAGTATCTCTGAGGAATGTCGGCTCGTGCACATTCCGTAGAGTAGACCTGAATGGGTCGGCATATAAGTTCCACGTCCTCCGCTCTTTCAACTATCGCCCACAACATCCTACTCTGAACATACATACTGTCACAGTCATCGGCACTTATAGATAGATAGATATACAGGGTGTTTCAAAAAGGACTTTACAACTTTGAAAATTCATATAAATTTTATGAAACAAGATACAGAGCTGGTTTTGGTGTTGTTTTAAAGGAAAACACTTCAATCGCGCCACACAAACGCTAGCGACAGTTACGTTAAAGATGGCTGCCTTCACTGGAGTCGAGCGTGCTAGCTTTGTGTTTTGGTTTGAAGAATCGAAGTCTGCGACAACAGTTCAGCGTAACTTTCGTACCAAGTACGCTAAAGATCCTCCTAGATGGCATAGATGTTTTGTAGAAACAGGGTGCTCGGTAAAACATAAAAAATCCTCAGGTCGTTCAAGCACATCTGACGAGGTCGTTGAGCAAGTGAGAAAAAGTTTTGTCAACAGCCCTACGAAATCGACCCGGCGTGCATCTCGTGAGCTGCAAGTCCCACATACGACGGTTTGGCGTGTGTTGAGAAAACGTTTGCATTTGAAACCATACCGATATTCGCTTTTACAAGCAATTAAAGACACTGATAGTATGCACGTAGGAACTTCTATGTGGATATGTTAAATCGAGTGAATGATGATGAACATTTCATGGACAACATAATCTTTTCTGATGAGTCAACTTTTCACTTAAGTGGCAAGGTTAACACACATAACTGTAGGATTTGGGGCAGTGAAAATCCACATGAAACATTGCAACATGTTCGTGATAGCCCTAAAGTGAACGTTTTTTGTGCGTTGAGCAAGAGGAAAATGTACGGCCCCTTTTTTTTCCAAGAGAGAACCATCAACGGGATAGTGTACCTTGAAATGTTGCAACAATTTTTGATACCACAGATCGATGAGGATGACCGAGAACGAAATGTTTTCTTTATGCAAGATGGCGCACCACCACACTATCTGACTGAAGTCCGGGATTTTCTCAATGACCGCTTTCCAGGTCAATGGATTGGCCGTGATGCGCCAATTGAATGGCCCCCCCGTTCCCCAGACCTGACACCGCTAGATTTTTTCTTCTGGGGTTTCATAAAAGATATGGTGTACGTACCCCCTTTGCCGGCCACTCTACCTGAACTTAGAGCAAGAATTTACGCTGCTGAGCAAGTTACACCTGAAATGCTAGTGCGAGTCTGGGAAGAAATCGACTACCGATGGGATGTCTGCAGAATAACCAACGGAAGCCACATAGAACATCTTTAGTTTAAGGTAAAAAAACTTGAAGTGTTTTCCTTTAAAACAACACCAAAACCTGCTCTGTACCTTGTTTGATAAAATTTATATGAATTTTCAAAGTTGTAAAGTCCTTTTTGAAACACCCTGTATTGTTCACTCTGATCCCATGTGAGAATAATCTCGGGGATGTGGAACAGTACATATACTTATTTTTTAATGTCAATATTACTATGTAATTGATAATATTATTATATATTGACAAGTTAGCTACAACCCATTAGTAATAACCAATATCTCCTGTAATCTACACATACAATCCCGAGTTAATTAATACTTATTATATGGAACAGTGTATACACTTGTTACCAGCATCTAATAACCAGTTATTTTCTTACCAACCAGTTACCATGATAAGTTTCACTGTAATTTGCGACTACATATTATATCATGTTAGTTGCTATTTATGTGAAACAGTACACACACCTATTAACAATATCAATGATATTACCAACAACTCATAAGCTGTCAATTACTTAAAAATCTGTTAGTATAATAATTTTTCACAGCAGTTTTTGAGTGCATGCTATCCCATGTTAGTTACTATATATGAGTGAAATTTTGTAAACAGTGTAATTACTTCATTTGTCAAAAGTTTAAACAGAAAGAAAAACCATATATCATTTAAGTAATTGTGGACAACTTTGTCACCTTCCCCTTCCATACACCATATATACTATTTTATCAGTCATTCTTAGTTACCAAATTCCAAGAAGAAAATTCTTTCACAGAGTAAAATGGATTCTGAAGCAGAAACTCTTTCAGTTTTGACTTAAAGTAGTTGGGTTTTTGTAGATAACATTTAATTTCTGTTGGTAAGACATTGAATAAGGAAGCTCCAGTAAATGTTAACCCTTTGACAGTGATTTGAAATCCTTGTGAATATTATATTATATTTATTCCTAGTATTATGGCTATGTATGTCAGCATTAAGATTGAAGTGTTCAGGATTTTCCACTACAAATGATAGTACGGAGTATACATACTGTGCTGGCATTGTTAGTACACCCAGGTTTTTAAATAGATTTCTGCACGACGTCTGTGGGCTTGATCCACAAATAGTTCTTACAGCACGCTTTTGCAATTTAAATACCCTCTGTGCTTGTGACGAGTTTCCCCAGAATGAGATGCCATACGTGAGCAGGGAATGAAAATATGCAAAATATACTAACTTTCTGGTTTCTATGTTAGCTATTCTAGATATTACCCTCAGTGAAAATGTTGCAAAATTCAGTTTTTTAAGAAGTTGTTGAATATGTTGTTTCCAGTTCAATTTGTTATCTATATATACACCCAGCAAATTTGTGCAACTACTTTCACTGATTGCTTTTCCTTCTGATATCACATTATAGCTGTCCTTTGTTTTATTTTTTGTAAAAAACTGAAGTAACTGTAACAATTACGAACACTGCTACGCTGGAAAAAGCAACAGGAAACCATTCACTTCCATGCAGAACTATACATCCCGTAACCAACTACACCCGGAAAAGCGCAAGACGTTGATAGGAGAAGGCTACGAATCAATGGTTAAATATTTCTGCTTTTTTTTTTTAAAAAAAATAAAATAAAAATCACAATACCTTAGAACATACGGAAAACATTAATCGAACTTCAATGAAGATTAACATTCGAATAAACTGTGTGGACCACAGCACTTTATGGTAGCGAAACATGGACTTTAGGAATACAGGAAAGAAAGAAAATTGAAGCATTTGAAATGTGATGCTACAGAAGAATGCTGAAAATTAAGTGGACTGACAAAGTAAGAAGTGAACGAGTTTTGGAAATGGTGGGTGAGAAAAGAAGTTTGTAGAAGAAGCTTACAGGAAGAAGAGACAGGCTGGTAGGTCATGTTTTGAGACATGCTGGATTGGTTAATTTGCTAGTAGAGGGAAACGTCGAAGGTAAGAACTGTACTAGAGGAAGACAGAGATTGGAATATGTGAAGCAGATAATTGAGGACGTGGGTTGTAAGGGTTATGTAGAGATGAAGAGGTTAGCATAGGATAGGAAGAGATGGAGGATTGCATCAAACCAGTCGAAAGACAGGTAACAGCAAAAAAAAAAATATTTTATGGTTTCAAACATAGTACATAAAAAAAGTATTCTTGCGCACGCTAAGTTCCACACTGGAGAAGTAGTGGGAAGATGATACTTTGTGTATATATACAGGGTGTTACAAAAAGGTACGGCCAAACTTTCAGGAAACATTCCTCACACACAAACAAAGAAAATATGTTATGTGGACATGTGTCCGGAAACGCCTACTTAGAGCTCATATTGTGGACGGCTGTGATACAATATGCCATTCTCCAGGGCTGCATCAGCGCATCAGGGATTCCATGCGACGGAGGGTGGATGCATGTATCCTCGCTAACGGAGGACATTTTGAACATTTCCTGTAACAAAGTGTTTGAAGTCACGCTGGTACGTTCTGTTGCTGTGTGTTTCCATTCCATGTTTTAATCTGATTTGAAGAGAAGTAATAAAATGAGCTCTAACATGGAAAGTAAGCGTTTCCGGACACATGTCCACATAACATATTTTCTTTGTTTGTGTGTGAGGAATGTTTCCTGAAAGTTTTGCCGTAGCTTTTTGTAACACCCTGTATATCTACCTGATTTCTTACGCACGAACTTACAACTCTAATGCAAGAGTTTCGCAAATCGACATCTACACTACGAGTATATAATAAGCTGTGTCTCTACATGAGCAGATCATACGTTAGCACTGCGATGGAAAAGAAGCCTGAGTGACCAATTTAACATTACAGAGACTCACACACGCTATCCTTCTGTCTGTCAGTGTTCAGTTAGTTTTTCAAAATACAACAAAATTTGTTGTTTATCTAGAAAATAGTAACATATGTGCTTACAAATGGTATACAGTGTTAACTTGTCATATTTCAGGAGATCGGTTTAGCCGTGAAAACATAACAGATGTAGGGAGAGAGTTATTTTTGAATTTATAATATTAATTTTGGCTACTGTAAGGTGGAGGCGTTGTTTTACCTCGTGTATACTGCAGGATGTATGATGGCTTGGGATGCTTCTCGTGGACTGTCTCGGTGCTGGTGTCTTGGTGTCTGTTTTCCTCACTGATAGCCCACAGGTCACGCTACTGGATGCACAAAAGTGACGTCATCCCCTCGTGACGTCGCCGCACAGTCCAGTCCAACGCACCCATCAAACAAGGATTTGGTGGACGGTTCACTCACCCCACCAACCATAGTATGTTTTTACTAGGGTTTCGTGTATTCAGAATGAATTACAAAACCCTTATCTTTTATTGTATTTTTTGTTTATTGCCTTTACACCTTGTCGAGGTCATTAGAGACGGGAAAGTATTGGGTGCAAGGAACGGAAGCAAGTCGGCCATAACTACTGAAGGACGCATCCTAGCATTCCTCGCTTGAAATGATTGGGGAGACATGACAGATACAAACAAGATGGCCACAGCAGACAACCGAAGGACGCGAAAGCGCACCAGAGACAAGACATAAACAAACCAGCTGACGCTAACAGACTGAACGATGATAACAAACAATATTGTAAATAGGATACAGGGAAAACATGCTTTGTATATGAAAAACGGAGATGCGCAGCTGCATACCATAGTAACAAATGTAAATAGTAAGTAATTTTTAGCTATAAAATATCTCATGCCCATAATTATGTAATAATAGGATAAAACTGTATATAAAAACTGTAACACAGATTCGTCGCTGATGATGTCTCGATGAGAGGTGAAACGCGTACGACGCAAAATAAATAAATGAAACACTTGCATTGGCGTTATATTTCCAACTAGAAATTAACTAAGCAACTGTGGAAAAGTAGCCTGCAACAACATTGCATAGCTAAAGAATATTTAATGTAGAGTTAAATTAATTTTTTTCCTTTTATGTATTTTGTTTCTTCTTGTATTTTTTTTTTCGGATAATCTTAATGTGTATGAGATAAAATCTGGGAACTCGCATACTTTCGAAATGTTTGTATACCTTTTTTTTCTGTTAGATCATTTGGACGAGGTTTAGGCGTAAAAATATAAAATTTCCCATTTCTTTGGGCTTGTCAACATCAATGTCGTTAGAGGCAGGAAAGGATTTGGAACAGTAAATGCGAAGGAATTCCGCCATTGCATTTTGAAGGAAGCATCCTACCAATGGCCTGTTGTAATCTGGAATTCTGAATGGCCGTCTGTGATTTGAACCTGCGTACTTGCGTCACAGACTCGATGGAAGGTTGCCACTCAGCCAAGCTGGTGTGTCCGAGCCGCAGTTCGAGATTCGAGATTCGAGCTTTGGTTCCTCAGACAGACTCGCTAACCACTGTGTTTGAGACCCACCTGTTGCGTGGAGGGAGTGGCCTCCCGCGTATCTTGGACCCGCTGGAAACTGACGGGACTCAGCAAGGCCGTGTCTGTTTGTGACTCAAAAACACAACTTGCGATTCGCGTAGTGGCTGTAACATATACATTGCCGGAAATTAAAATCCCAACACCCAGCAGGATTGGCGGAACTTTAGAAAAGTTAAAAATGGATCGGGCTAAGTTTGTTACCTTCAAATACAGTTGTCAGTCAGAAGTGCGCCTACCTTGAGGACCTATACATACGTAGTTCCTCGCTGGCATTGTATCAATAGGTGTTCGGATGTCTTCTTAACGCCCATTCACACTAGCGGTCAGGTTATGTCAGCTCAGCTCAGGTCAGCTCAGATCAAGTCGTAGACGAGGCCATTACATTTCAGTTGCTCATAGTGAACAATGCCGTTTTCTACCCCAACGTCAATTAAATCGCAATGAGTTTTGGTCAAGAACCTAAAAATACGTCAAGATCAAAAATAGGATGGTTCTGAGTGTATCCAGAGTTTCAAACGCAAACAGATAAAGAGAAAGAGGAATGCTAACTACCGGTTATGCCTTGACAGACGAGTCGTGCGAAATGATTTTGATATTTTAGTGCTCCAAGATTTCGAAGTTATTTTAGAAAAATTAATTCTGCTCCAGGATTAATTGATAACATCATTTTAGCAACATGTATTTTGCACAATTATTTACAGAAGGATAAAATTTCATGCCATGTAGAAAGTGAATTTCAGGATGAGAGAGAAACCCTACTTTACAAATATTATTTGTTTGTATTCTAACGCTGGTACAGAAGCATTTGATTCAAAAAATATATTCACAATTTTTTAAAAAAATTCGGACAGTACTAAAATGTGTAATAATATTTGAATTTGTATTAAAGTTTGCCGGCTTTATAATAAACAGAAATAGCTTACCGTTAAAACATTTATTTTTTGTGTGCGTGGAGACTTTCCCGGCGTACTGAAGCAATGTAGTCTTCACGGGTGTGCAGCCGGATGGTGTTTTCAAAACACCATCCGGCTGCACACCCGTGAAGACTACATTACATTTATTTTTTATTTATTGCTCACGAGCATAGTTTTCAGACGTTCGCCGCCCATTTGATCTGACCTGACCTGACCGTTGCTCGTTCACACTAGCGGTCAGCTCAGCTCAGCTCAGGTCTTGTCCGTTGTTGATCTTCAGTTTGACCTGCCTTGCCCTGACCTGAGTGGACCGCGTAGTGTGAATGCTCCCATTGGACTACGTGTATAGCGATTTTTGACATGAGCTGAGCTGAGCTGAGCTGACCGCTAGAGTGAATGGGTCTTTATGGTTTGTCTTTTTACAACAGCATGTCTCGTCCAGTCAGTTGTTGCAAGGTTCGTGCTGGGTGACCATGTGATCTAATGTGTCTACTCTTGGCATCCCACATGCTCTATTAGCGATAAATTATGATCATAACGCCTTGCAAGGCTCGTGTTGCGATGGCCGCAGTATGAGAATGGGCATCATCCTGTTGTAAGATGCGATTTGAATGGTTAACATGAAGGGTATCACAATAGGGTGCAGCACCCTGTCCACATAGTGGTGGGCTGTCATTGCGCCTTCAACAACAACCAACTCAGTCCTGCTGTAGAAACTGATTCCACCAAACCACCATACCAGTGGCTGGAACTGTGTGACGTTCTGAAATCACAGCAGGCTAAGCCCTTTCCCCACACATGTTGTCGATTATCACTTTGCTATTGACAGAATAGAGACTCGTCACTAAACACAAATTTACGGCATTCACGTGTCCATTTGCGTTTTGATTTACACCAGGTTAGATGATGATGGCAATGAAACCAGATTTTTTTTTGCTGTCGTCAGTCTTTCGACTGGTTTGATGCAATCCTCCATCCTTTTCTATCTTGTGCTAACCTCTTCATTTCTACATACCCATTACAGCCCACGTCCTCAATTATCTGCTTCATATATTCTAATCTCTGTCTTCCTCTACAGTTCTTACCTTCGACTGTTCCCTCCACTAACAAATTAATCAATCCTGCATGTCTCAAAATATGACCTACCAGCCTGTCTCTTCTTTCTGTAAGCTTCTTCCACAAATTTCCTTTCTCACCCATCATTTCCAAAACTCGTTCATTTCTTACTTTGTCTGTCCACTTAATTTTCAGCATTCTTCTGCAGCACCACATTTCAAATGCTTCGATTTTCTTTCTTTCCGGTATTCCTAAAGTCCATGTTTCGCTACCATAAAGTGCTGAGCTCCACACAAAGAGTTTTAAAAAGTTCTTTCTAATTCTTAGATCAATATTTGAAACTAAAACGTTTCTCTTTTTCATGAAGGCTCTTTTTGCTAGTGCTATTTTGCTTTTAACATCATTCCTGCTTCGGCCATCGGTTGTAATTTTACTTCCCAAGTAACAGAATTCACTTACTTCTCTTATTGCATCCGATCCTGTTTTTATATTTAATCTACTAGTATTGGTATCATTTCTGCTACATTTAATCACTTTTGTCTTACTTTGATTTATATTCAGTCCAAAATCCTCCTTCAGTATTTTATTCATGTCATTCAGTAACTTCTCAATATCCTCAGCCTTCTCTGCTAACAAGACAAATCGTAGCATACTGATTTTTTCTCCATGAAATCTTATGCCACATGGATTTTTTTTTTTTTTTTTTTTTGCTTTTTTCATTGCTTCTTCTACATACAAGTTGAATATTAACGGGGAAAGACTACAACCTTGTCTCACACCCTTTTTAACTGATGCATGTCTCTCGTGATTCTCTACTTTTATTATAGCCACTTGATACTTATATAGTTTATAGAGTATTCTTCTTTCTCTATACTTCAGACCTGACTTCTTTAAAATTTTGAACATCTTGTCCCACCTAGTATTAGCAAAAGCTTTTTCTAAATCAACAAATGCCATAAAAGTATCTTTGTTTTTCTTGATCCGCCCTTCAAGTATTAATCTTAAAGACAGAATTGCTTCCCTTGTACCGCGATTTTTCCTAAACCCAAACTGATCTTCATCTACTATCTCTTCTACTACCCTTTCCATCCTTCTGTATATTATTCTGGTCAGTAATTTTGAAGCATGTGATGTTAGACTAATGGTGCGATAATTTTCACATTTGTCGGCTTGTGCTTTCTTTGGAAGTGTGAAGATGATATTTTTATTAAAATCAGTTGGAATTTCTCCTGTTTCATAACTTTTTGATATCAGCTTGAATAATCTTTCGATTCCTTCCTCTCCTAGGGATTTAAGAAGTTCTGCAGGGATCTCATCAATTCCAACTGCCTTATTTGCTTTCAACTCATTCAGAGCTTAAACGAACACATTGTATAGGGGTCAAATAGTGCAATCCAACTTCAAGCAACTGCTTTTCAATCTTCTGGGAGTTACTGTCCCTGTAACCTCTTCTTGGATCTGACCTGCAGTCGCGCGTCTTCACGTGCTCCTGTATACGCTAAAAACATAGTAATTTTGCATAGTAAATAGCTGCATAATTCTCATAGTATTACCGGTAAAAGTTTCCATTTTTTATCATTTAATATTATTGGTATATAGAAACTTGGGGCAAAATTTCATTAATCACAACCCCGTCTGTGTTTTGCACTTTGAATTTCTGACACTGCGACGTTGCGCTGTCTCGGCATGACTCTAAGTGAAGAGGACTAGTGTGACCAAACTCAGAGCGAGTGTGTAATTTATTTCGTCACCGCCGAACATTCCGGTATGTTCGATCACCAATCTGCCGGTCGAAAAATCGCAGATAGGTTGGCAGCATGCCATGTACCCGTAAAACAACTAAAATATATAAGTCTTTCTCGGCGTTGGAATGTATAAACTGCTCTCGGGTGACTAGCCGAATCAACAGTGCGTTGCCACACGATATTTCGGCGACTAGATACATTGCCGCCATCTTCTGGCCAGAAGATGGCGGCAATGAATCTAGTCGCCGAAATATCGTGTGACAACGCACTCTTGACTCGGCTAGTCACCCGAGAGCAGTTTATACAACTAAAATATACAATAAAATTAAATAATACATCTTTAATATAACAAACGTTTACAGCAATAAGAACAAGTATAGCATATGCTCCGTCGAGCCGCATATGGCATGTTTAACACAGCACCCCATTCCCCTTTTAAGTTCCTGTACAAGTACACTCTAACGTTTTAAGTGACAAAGTCTCCGGGTCTCTGTTATGTGTTACTGCAGGATAAACGACGTCGTGTACAGCCACTTGGAACAGCCGCGCCGATTGCACATCTCCACGGTTCACTGTGAAGCACGATGAACAGTAGTTGTCTGGTGCGAGTTGTTTTTCGAAGTTGGTAGCCCTGCAGCAAGTAGTCAGTGGTCGTCCTGCTGCTGGGACAGCCTCCTGGCCACTGCGGTGCTCCTAAGCTGTCGGTAGAGACTAAACACCACCAACCAGCAGTAGACGGCAGCAGCTGCAACACAAACAACAACACTAACTCTCTTTACCGTAAAACAACCCGGGAACAACTCTCAAAAACGGTAACGGCCTTATGTTAACGAAACTTGTTTAACGGGATTAGTAAATCAGAGTGGGGTCTTACTTGGAGACCATCAGACCTGTTCAGAACGGATTTCGATCCCCCGAGTATATGTTGAAGGGTATTTACTCCATATGTCTGAGTTACAAATTTCTTCAAAATGAGCCCGAGGTATCGAGAAATTAACGCGCAAACATATGTGCATATCTTTTAAATATTATAATTTTAACACGTCATTAAATAGTTTCAGCATGGTGTGTGTGGTAAAACGCTTGCTTCCCATATTGCGAACCCGGGTTCAAATCCCGGTACTGGCAAATATTTTTATTTCTTTTTTTATACGCAGTATTGAGCATTGATTTTATTTCATTTAAAATTCATTTACGAATTTTTATTATGCAAAATAACTTTTAAAACGAAACAATACAGAATATACAGCCCCAATTCTTTTTTTTAGAAAATCTTTATTTCATTGTTTATTGTTGATAAGCATATTGTTTGTGTGTTTTTTTTTATTGAAACAGGTATATTTCATGTTTATCGTTTCTATACTTGTATCTCTACAATTAATATCATAAAGTTAATATATTACACCCAGAAGGTCGGGGTTTTTCACCCCCTACCACAGTTATACTTATTTCCGTGCAGTGGTGGTAGCATGTAAATGTTTGAAAATAACATAATGTCTGTTATTTTGCATAATAAAAATTCGTAAATGAATTTTAAATTAAATAAAATCAATGCTCAATGATTACTGCATATAAAAAAGAAATAAAAATATTTGCCAGTACCGGGATTTGAACCCGGGTTTGTCAAATGGGAAGTAGGCGCCTTACTGCGTACACCACACTAATGCTCTTAAACAAATGTGCTAAAATTATAATATTTAAAAATATTCACATATCGTTGCGCGTTAATTTCTCGATACGTAGGGTTCATTTTGAAGAAATAATTGTAATAGACACATATGGAGTAAATATCCTTCAACATATACTTGGGGGATCGAAATCCGTTCTGAACAGGTCTGATGGTTCCCAAGTTAGTATATTGATTCTTCAACATAGAACAGGTCTGTGACACGAGAAATATATTACACACTAGCTATTATCCGCGACTTTGAACGCGTGGACTACTAAAAGTGGGTACAGAAAGCCGTAAGTTAACTAAAAGGTATTGGTCCTAGCGTGTTACGTGGGCGGTAACGCTCTGGTCTCACATTCGGAAGGTCCGGGCATCCAGATTTGGGTTTTCCATCGTTTCCCCAAGTCACTCCAGCCCAATGCCGGGATGCTTAGTTAAAACAGGCAATGGCCGAATTCCTTCCGGTTGCTTGTCCCCAGACCTTTCTTACTTCTAAATACCTCGGTGTCGACGAGGCGTCAAGCCACGAGTAAGAAATAAGTAAAAGTTGAAACAAAAAGCACGGATTCGGAGTAATATGACGAGTAAGCCATCACTGTACCATTTTTCCATGGAACCTGTCTCATGAATCCGGTATCCCGTCCCGACATCGCCGCATGCCCGGTAGAGGGCATGGATGTCGACCTCATATAGACGGTGCTGGCATCCGGCCAACCAGCGCCACCACATCATAGTTTTCCGCCGCGGCCAATCGTAGCCGACCCGCCGCATATATAAATAAAGCCCGCGCAGCTCCACTCCTCAGTTCAGTGTTCACTGCGCTTTCGGTACTCTCTCTTACTGTGAATCGCCTCTCGGACTCTGACAGTGCTCGTTCTTGGCTACGTTTTGGTACTCTCTTCGGTCTCTGTGAACCTCACGCTGGACTCTGACAGTGCGCGTTTTTGGATTACGCTTCGGCCTGCTCCTGGGACTTGTTCGGGTTGATCGTGACCGTCTCCTAAGGACCGCCTTTCCACCGTGTGACATTCGGCCGCCGTAAGGACATACCAATGAACAAAACCAATTTGTGACATTTTAAAAATAGCAACAAACTAGGGGTGGGAAGGAGGGGGGGTTTAACATCGGGAGGCCACCTACCACAATTCCTACGACATATTTTTGTTAGCAATTTAAAATTATGTCCCTTTCTGGGCGCATCTTATGTCAATGCCTTTTTGTGTACAATATGTTTGGTTTTTCTGTCCTTTGCTAAGAAATATAGCGTTTGGGGCTTGGAAACCCATGAGCTGGATGCATTTAACTGCCCATAGGAGAAACACGTATTTTCTAATTACGTCTTTTTGTAGAGTATCCCTGTTACTTTTAGTGTATTCCCTAGCTCAGGGACACATCTATGCTATATATTAAGTTGTGCCTGCACGTGAAATTCTTAAACAGATCCTACTCAAACTGACTGCGAGAGAAACAAAGCCTGAGTGAGCAATGTAACATTACAGAGACACACACATGCTATCCGTCTGTCTGTCACCATTCGGATAGTTTTCAAAAATTCAAGACAAAATATGTTACTTATTCCGATAAAAGTATCCTGAGTTTGTCCTAATGATACTCAGTACTTCTTTCTCAAATATTATCAAGATCAGTTTAGTCGTGCAAATGTAGCAAACAGACAGAGCGGCAAAGTTATTTCGCATTTATAATATTAGTGTAGATGAGGCGACATCTCTATAGAAAAGTTCCAAATTCGATTTGAAATCTTAGTACCTGTCCCAACAGTTAAAATTCAAATTAAAGTTCATTTTCATGATTCCGTGTTATTTTCAATCCGTAGAATCAGTGTCAGGGCATCATATTAGCGCTTAGCATTCAAAAAGTCAAGAAGTCTCTTGGCTCTTGTGCAGAGTGCAACTCATATAAACGAATACCAGAATACACGTTTTCCGGTTTGTAGTGACTATTACAAAGTGGTCGTAATGCGGTTTAGGCATTATAATTATTAATCTTTTACTTGGGCTATCTTATTCCTTTTCTACAAAAAAGTCGATAGTGTTCTTTTGGAGCATAACCGAAGTCTTCACATAAGATGTTTTCGTCGCTTTACACTCCGATCGAATCGATTATATCGTTTACCTTCCAGACACGACCGCTCGATATGCACCGACGTATCGATTTCCTCGTTCACTGATCTATCGATTGACACTAAAACAGGCAACATCAGTCGATTATGTAATGGCAGTTTAAAAAAAAATGGTTAAATACTTTCGAGCTATAAAAATGAGGTTTATCTACCATTCATCTTAAAGACGTAAAAACTGTAAGAAGCTCAGCTCGATTTTGGCAGCAAGGTCGATACTCACCTGCAGAAATGGTTGACAGCATTAGGGCAGCGATACCGATATCGACTACTTCACAGTAGAGCATGATGCCCATCTCGGCAAGGTAGACAACTGTGGAGCAGATCACCCAGCAGGGAAAACCAATCACCCACACCAGCAGTAACCGAACCGAGTCCTGGAATCAAACACAATCACGATATGAACTAACTTAATAACTATAACAGGTACTCTTAGCCAGTTATTTTACGCAGTGGTGTTGACGACAGAGAGATGTCACGTTAATCTTTTGAAACGAACTACTTAAATAACGATAATAGATACAGTTAACCGGTTATTTAAGTTATTACTGCAGTCACTATGGTAACTGTCCAAGGTAACAGACTGTCAATTTAATAGTCAGAAATAAGCAATCAAATATAGCTGTTACAATAAGCCTGTTATTTACCTCCTCCGTGTCTCAGTCACCGTGCTAAATCTCCTATCACATGTACCTATATTTAGCCATTAACAATTAAACTATACAAGTAACAGTAACAGGCAGCGATTATTAAATAAAGAGTGATTCAGTTACTGCGTCAACCATCCTGCCAGACACACTACAAGTTACTGTCAGAAAATATTATGTAAATAACAGTAACAGTTATAATTAACTCGGTATTTAACTACACTAATTTGTATATTTAGCTGTCTCTAACAAGCTATGTAAGTAATGATAGCAGGCATAGTCAACAGGTTATTTAACTCGATGATTCGGTCAGTAGACTAACTCACCAGCCAGACAATATCGAGTGAAATGTAAGAACTATTTGAATAGGTATAACAGCTGCAATTAACACCTTATTTAAGTGAGTTGTACAGTTACTGTGCTAACTCTCCAGCCAGCCAGACGTCGAGTTAACAGTCAGAAATAAGAATGTTAAATAACAGATATTGCTAACCAGTTATTTAAATCGGTGGTTCAATTACTATGATTACTTTCCAGTCAGAAAGAAGTTAGCCATTTGGAATATACTACGTCAATAATTATAACAGGTACATTATTTCGCTATATGTTCAGGTACTGTGCTTACTCTCTAGCCAGATGGACGTAAAAGTAGCTGTGCAAAAATAAGCTACGCAACTAGTAGTGACAGCCATAGCTTAACCGTTATTTAACTCTGTTGTTTAGTCGATATACTAACTCTCTAGCCATACAATCTCAAATTGACTATCAGGTATAAACTACTTAAATAAATATAACAGTTACATTTAACATGGTATTTAAGTCAGTTTTTTTCAGTCATTATGCTTACTCTCCAGTCAGCTTGACATCAATTTAGCAAACAAGTGTAACGGTTACAGGTAACCCGTTATTTAAGTCAGTGGTTAAGTTATTATTCATATTCTCAAACAAAAAACAAGTTATCCCCAGAAATAAACTGTAAATAAATATTAAGGTTACAGTGAACCAGATATTTAACCCAGTGTTTCGGTCTTTATGCTAACTCTTTAGCCAGACAGACGTTAAGTTACCCGTCCAAAATGAAGTATGAATGTGACAGTAACAGGCACAATTAACTGGTTATATAACTCAGTGATTCAGTCTCT
The DNA here is from genome assembly GCA_031002005.1 of Vandiemenella viatica. Lineage (NCBI taxonomy): Eukaryota > Metazoa > Arthropoda > Insecta > Orthoptera > Morabidae > Vandiemenella > Vandiemenella viatica. The sequence continues at coordinate 126,497,267 of CM061918.1, forward strand.
GTGCCATCCATCAGGTCAGATGTACATCACATTAATCGTCAGTAAAGAACTACATAAACAACAGGTACAGTTTAACTGTTATTTAAGTCAGTAGTTCAGTACTATGCCCAGCTCTCTGGCAAGAAGGACGATACGTTAGCTGCCAAAAATAGACTATTTTCATATATGTAACAGGTACAGTTAACTGGTTACTTAACTCAGTTGTTCAGTCACAGTGTCCACAGCCACTCCGTACAGTCGTGAAGTCAACCGTCTGAAACGAACTACGTAAATAACGATAACTCATTTACATTGTCATCACACTTCACATTTGCACAGATAAGACATAAAGACACAAGCCAGTCGTTAATCCGATTGCTGAATTTAAACAACTGTCTACGTACAGTTTTCATTTCGAAACTGATTAAAATACTTTTATCAAACAGAGTATTAACTGCGTCAAATGCTAGAAGTTGTACATCGTTCGACGTTCCGGGTGTACTTACCTTGTTGGCACCCAGGATGAGGACGATGTTGACAGAGATCTCGAAGACACTAAGCACCACCCTCACGATCGACATGAACATAATCGCTGCAACCCAAGCAAAAACAACAACATATAAACTTAAAACACGATAACAGTGGCGCCCCAATTTCATGATGGATTCTTATGTGACTCGACGAGAGAAGTCGAAAGTGAAGACTATAATGTTTTCGATATCTCGCTTAGTTTCCGAGATGTACTATCTCAACAGTGAGGTGGTTGCGCTGAAATGCTTCCTGGACCAGAAGAAAAACGTCGCCAAAGGCACAAGGAACTGTTTCCCAGAGCTAATTTTTGACAGTCCATATCTCGAGAACTAAGCGAGATATAAAAGAAATTTATGTGAGAGTCGAGGCTTTGTCGGCGTTGTATGTAAATGAAATTTTCTCCGGAAACTAACAGAGTGAGTCCGTTTCTACAGCACGGCGTTTCGGCGATCAAAACTCTTCCGTCATCATCACGTGACTGCTGCTGATCGGGTGGCTTACACGTATACCGCGCGGAACCGTTAAATACTTGCGGTATTGTTGACGGGGCCGATGAGATGCGCGTACTTTGCAGCCTCAATACGGGATTTCTCATCATTCGACATGACGCCATTTTTAAATCGCCCGAACCACTCGTACACTTGAGTATTTCCCATAGCGTCATCTTTGTAAGCTGTTTTCAACATTGAAACAGTTTCAGCGGAATTTTTACTGAGTAGAAAACAAAATTTCACTTAAACTTGTCATCTTCAAAAACGAAACAGCGCTGGCAAAAATGATCACTGCAGATTAACAGGACAAGCCAGGAAAACGCAGGTGGCACTGAATGGCATTGAGTTGTGCTATTAGCGGCAGAAACGCGTACTACACAACCTACGCCCAAAGAAATGCTATTCCAGTTATTTTTGGTTACTCTCTCGTATATTCCTGCAAAGTACGCCCCTCCCTACCAGCCCGGCCAATAATGAACACCAACAATCAACGCCAACAATCAGTGCCAACCTTCCTGCAAGTATTAAGGTTCTGCGCGGTATATAAGCAACCGACACCCCACTAACAGCAGTCACGTGACAATGACGGCAGAGAATTAAGATCGAAGAAGTGTCGTGCCATGCAAACAGTCTCAGTGGGTTAATTTCCCCTACCAAATTTTATTCTTCACTTTAGATTTTTCTTGTCGAGTTACATTACAATCTATCCTAAAACGGCGGCGTTACGGTAATGATAGCGCTGCCCACTATTAAGTAAGTATTAATCCTGTAGGGGGTCAGTAATTTATGACATTATGAGAGTCAGCTAGGGTTGCCAACCATACTTTATTATAAAGTATCATATTTTATTTTTGTTCGTTATACTTTCTACCTTTTCCCACCAATAAAGTGTACGAAAATACTTTATTTCGAGTAAAGTATACAATACCGTTCTTATGCAAGTTCGACTACTTTGTCCGCTTGCTGATCTGTGAAGACTTCGGAGCCGAGGCAGCAAGTCGAGGTCTTTAGGGGCGGGAAAGGACTGAATGCAAGGAACGGGAAGGTATTCAGCCATGGCCTCTTGAAAGAACCATCCCGATATTCACCTCGAGATTTTTCGGGAAATAATAGAAAGTTGAAATACGGATGGCTGGCCCGGGATTTGATCCGATAACGAGGCCGAATTTTTTTTCAGTTTGTTATCCCCTAGTCACCCGCCTCCAGTAACTAACGAGCAGAGTGTTGTTACCTCTGATGAGCGTCATCCTGACGAGGCGCTCGGACTCGTAGTCGTAGGACGAGCTGGTGTGGTTGCCCGTGGTCGCCTCCGAGGTGTCGATCCCAGTCTCCTCGTCGCCTTCCCTCTCCAGCGCCTCCAGGTACTCCAGGTGTTCGTACACAATGCGAGTTACGTAGCTGAACAGCACCAGTTCCAACCCACCTGCTATCTGCGAAGGGAAACAGTTCTAACCAATCGGCACAGACTCTCTTCCAGAATATCGTAACAGTGGGTTGTGAGTCAGTGGAATACGTACCGAGCTAAAGGTGAAACACATTGCTTATAATTTAAATTAAAAGCGTGTCCACGTTAGACCTGGACACAGTTTACCTCTGCGTACCGCCTGCATGAGCGAGACGCAACCCGCCGCGCAGTACAGACGGTTTGGTAGAGATAGCTTCAGGGGTTAACAGTTCGTATGTAAACAATTTTATTTTTTTCCATAAATCACCCAAAATGACGAATTCAAATACGAGATGTAAATGGTTTAAAATATTGTAAAGAAGGGTATATTGGGAATACGTTCACATTAATAAAATCTATATCCTGTTTTGATTACATACTTTGCTGAGAAATTAGGTTCGACAGCCGGACAGGAGACTGAATCATTTCTTTTCTTAGAGTGTTAGGGGAAGATTATATATCTGAAAGGGACACACAGGTTTACTGCTAGTGCGTTATTTCTTCGAGGTTCTATTGCAGCGGTTCCCAATTTTTTTTGGCCACGGAACCTTAATTGATCATACATCTTTTGGCGGATCACCATTTTTATAAGTGTAACCTGAAAACCCAGTCTGTCATCGGTAAGTCATCACAAACGTAAGCAGAACCAAGATAGCTGTCTCACGGCGCGGTTATGACTCCTTTCAACGAACATTTTATTTAATCTTCGGAGGTAACACGGAACCCTTGTGACCCTTCCACGGAATCCCCCGGTTCCGCGGACCACCCTTTGGGAACCACTGTTCTATTGCACGTTCAGTAAATAGAGGCGGCTCAAGGTCAGTCTGCTGTATCCTGAGAGCTGTGAGGTGTGAGGGAACATGACTCTCAGCCGCCAGTCTGAAGTGAACAGACTATAGTTCTTGAAATTGCATCGAATACTGATGCAGTACTTGAAGCTTGTGGTGATAACTCACTATGAATACGGCTGCTATGATGAGTGATCCGGTCTTCAGCGAGCAGCCGCAACAACACTGTTTCAGCATCACCACCATGGCCGACCTGAAACACAACACCACGCCGTTTGATAACATGCTCCAATAAGTAGCTTCTATAATTTATAGTAAACCGGCAAAGTGCTAGTCGAGCCTAGGGTTTCGGGACTCTGGTGAACTAAAGACATATATCGTAACTGGTAGGGCAGATGACAGTCGCTTGGCACAAAATATAGTTTAGATTAAGCAGTGGACTTCGCTCCATGGCCCACCAACCACGCGCCATGTTGCCACGCGCGATGCTAAAGACCAAGTCAGGTCAGGACAGGTCAACTCACTATCCAAGATTTCGTCAGTAGCATTCCGCTGCCAGTTAGGTCGGGTCAGGTCAGAATCCCAGATTTTGCCAGCAGTATTCACGCTCTCAGTCAGATCAAGTCAGCTCACCACCCAGGATTTCGCCAGTAGCATTCAAACCGCCAGTCAGGTCAGGTCAGAATCCAGGATTTTCCCAGCGGCATTCAAGCAGTCAATCAGGTCAGGTCAGGTCAGCTCACGATCCAGGATTTTACCAGTTGCATTCGCACTGCCAGTCAAGTCTGGTCAGCTCAGGTCATGAATCAGGATTTTGCCAGCATTAATGACATTGTCAGTCAGGTCATGTCAGATCATGATCGAGGATTTCGCCAGTATCATTCACACTGCTAGTCAAGTCAGGTCATGTCACGATCCAAGAATTTGCCAGTAGTATTCACGTTGCCAGTCATGTCAGTTCAAATCAGGTCAAGTCAGCTCACGGCCTAGGATTTTGCCAGTAATATTAAGTTACCATTTAGGTCAGGTCAGGTTATAATCTAGGATTTTGCCAGCAGCAATTGCGATGCCAGTCAGATCAAGTGAGGTCAGGTCACAATCCAGGATGTTGCCAGCAGCATTCACGCAGTCAGTCAGTCAGTCAGGTCAAGTCAGTTCAGCTCTCGATCCAGGATTTCGCCAGCATCTTTCACGCTGCTAGTCAGGACAGGTTTGATATTATGGACAACTTTTACGTGCTTGAACATCAGCGTGTTTGAAGGGAAAACGTTTTGTAATAGGCGACTTAGCAAAAAGTTCTTCAAAATTGATGGCTGCTTGTGTCTATGTTTTCCAGTAGAAAAAATTGTAAATAACCATGAGATACTTAGTTTTGTATTAGCGAAATAGGTATCATGTGAAAATTTCATGTCAGAAAATTATTTGGATTACTAGCCAGACGGCTGGTACAGACGGTGAAGCTACAAAAGCAGTTGTTTACATACTGGTGACTTGGGGTGGGGGGGGACAACTGTTTCGACTCGGTCCGGTGTCCAGTGTAGAAGCGGTTTAACACTTCTTTGTGGTAATACACATCATCGTCCATCGTAAACACAAACCAAATAACCTTTAAACTAGCGAAACAAACCAAAGTATCGAAAACTACTTACCACTTTGCCAGCGGATATACCTATTTTAATGCTGCTGGCTCAACTTAAGACCAGGGGGGTAGGAACAAAGACTGGGTGACCTTGAGAGGGCTATTTTGGTGCAGGAAACTATAGCTGTGTTTTGATAATTAGATGCAGAACTACACCATCTAGCTGCCATAATCACATAATCTCCAGCTTAAACACCAAGCCTGGTGGAGGTCATGGAGGGGGGGAAGGGGGTGATGGTAGACCACCACGTTGCGTCCCAACACTCAAGAGGACATTGATTCGAGTCCAGATACTGCTGTTGCGTGGTCCTGATAAGTCACTTAAGTCGAGTAACTGGAAAGCCATGACAGCACACCGCTAATGACCTTGTCTCGTCGAAGATCCATACAAATAGGCCGCTATTTATTGACTAGGATAATGTCATTCTTAGAAAGCCTCGGCAGTAACATGCCAGTGGGCGGCATGATGATACAACATGGCGACCATTACGCAAGGACCTTGGCCGCGTTCCATATAGTGAGTGCCCTCAACAAGCGAGTCGCTTCCAGGAGCAACAAGCCACACACAAAAAAATACATAAAACGAGAGCTGTGTAGTCCAACTGACATTTTGTCTCTTATGGTTGCTAATGTGCTGTCAGGTTAATTAATTCCTAGTAGCATGTATTTACAGATATTCTGAAAGCATAATATTTTCAATTCAATTAGGAAAAATCCATAAATTACGTGGCTCGGTCTAGGGAAGAGAGGTTGGGTAGAAAGCTACGCTGGGCTACTAGGGTGAGGAGACAGGGAGAGATTTCCGAGCTTAGTAGCTTTCCATTCATATTATTTGTCACAGTTAAAATAAGGTACAGAACACACAACAGCATGTGAATATGTATTTCTGTCATTTAATTATCTCCGTATATAATTTAGATGCACTATTGAGGTGTACCACTTATTAAAGTGGCTACTACTTCTTTTTATATTACAAAATTTTATCTTCATGCAAATCAGGAATTTTTGCTGGGGGCGCCAGTGAAATTAAAATATTTCACAAAATTGAATTTGACAGGTCTGTAAAATCATCACATCTAATATACAATTTGGAGCAGTATAAACGATATTTATTCTGTCCTTGAGAATTATAACTGACACAGACAATTATATTTTAATAAAACAAATGATAAAATTAGTACATTAACCTTTCATGAATACATAAAAACTCCATTTTACTTTATTATTAATTTTTTTTATTGAGTCCCTCTACTCTCTTAGGCCGTTTCTGAGTGGGACATATTTGATCTGCGGTTCAGACTGTGTGATTTACAACTGTTCGTTTTTACCGTGTGGCAAGGAGTGGACGACGGCGTTGATCAGCTGTAGCGGTTGTTGAGACTCCTTGCGTCACAGAATCAGAGTTGGAGGCTGAGTATCGTTGAGCCATATGTAGCGACACACTTTCACGTATATAAGATATAAAGATCAAAAACTTGGTGCGCGAGACTCAACAGCCTGCACGTGCTTGTGAAAACTACCGTTTCCGGTTCTGTCCGCTGTTCACACTAGTGTCTCTTCCACCCCCTATAGGCAAGATGACTTAATTTGAAAAATAAGTTTATACTTTATCTTAGCATTTATTTTACTCAGAATGTATTATTTTTCAAAAAATCGAACATTTACATCATGCATTTTGCATTATTAAAAAAAAATATATTTAAATTTACCGCGAAAACGCTCAAGACTGTCATGGCGTCTTGAATGACGTCACACCATCCGAACCAAAACAAAGCAGTCGTGTATGTATATGGCGGGTGTCAAGTGTTCTTTAATTAAAAATGAATTCGTCGTTTTATAAGTACTGTGTAGTGCCCCAGTGTAAAAGCACAACAATAAAAACGCAAAACAAGTTATTAATATATGTTCCAAACAACGAACAAATACGGAAAAAGTGGTAAAAACTTACAAGGATGCTCATAGTTTATCTGCAGATTCAAGAATCTATTTGTTTGAAGATCATTTTGTTGTAAGTGTTTGTGCACAATATATTTCTAAATCTAAAGCAAAACTGATGAATTTTGCAGAACCAATACTTCTCAATTGCAGACAACATGATAAGGTAACTAAGATAATGCTATTTAAGCTTATAATGTATATTTGCCACTTGTTTATATTTACATCGAAGTTTTAACATTGCGGAATTCCGATGAGTAAAAGTCGATGTTTGACGCGAAAAATCTGCGTTACGGCGTCAATTTTGGGCAAATTGTTACTGATTGCTTTGCTAAATCCTGGTTCCATAGCAAATTACACTTGTCTTTCACCATATAACTGTGAACGCCTGTATTAACGTAACAAAAGTTGCTACAAACGAATAATTTACCATGTAACCTGTTCTGTTCCACGAAAATGTCAACAACAACTTTGGCGTTTTGGGAGGTGTGACGCAATACTTTCTCATTGGCGTTCGCGGTCACGTGACTGAATGCCTGATTTTTTTTCCGAATTTATTTTCTAAAAATAATAATAATCTTTATCTTTTATAATAAATAATTTTGTTTTCTGTTATCTACTTTGCAAGATTACTCATTAAAAACTGCTATGCGTCCTATTTATTCTTAGTGGACACAAGCCTATTTGTCCAGTCCTGGCTGCGGCTTCCCTTTACCTCTCTGGATTGTACTGTCCACCACACTCATCTACAACGTTCGCACATTTCACCTTTGAAACAACAGACGCCCCACCACAGTCGCCGATGTTACATTACACTATATATGTTGGATTGCACGCGGCCGGTTCATTTGAATTAACAGACACAGACGGCGCATAACGTTTAGAAATACATTAGACATGCCGTACCAGGACTCAAATTCGTTTACAGATGTCACCCGAGATTCTAAAGCAACGATAGTTAGTATTCTGAATACTCAGAGCGTTATCCTTAGCTGCTATACTGATGCTGGGTTTTTTTCTTATCCGTCTAGTGCAGCTAACAAATGAAAACTTCGTTAAGGCATATACGTTTCGGTTTATTAGACCATCAAGTTTCAAGTTTTGATGTTTAACATAATGTTATTAATCTGTTATTAACTGTTATTTTAGCTTATCTTACTTACAGTTTTTTATATTACATCAATGTGAGGAACTGTTCTATATCAGTTTATCCTCTTTAGGTTTTTCACCCTCTGTACAATTATGTATAAAAAATATATTTACACACGTTACCTTTCTAAAGTAACTTCTGGAACAAGCTTTTGTTATTTTTTATCCTCTTGAGTTTTTCACCCACTGTAAAATTTGTTTTGATTGTTTGAAATGAAGCTGTTTTGACCTAGCAACGGCCGTTTGCGACCGCACTCCTCGTTGAGAGAATAATTTCAGCTTTGTTCTGTTAATTATAGTGTTCGCTGAAGTGTTTTTCCAAGTTCAAAGTGTATTGTGAAGTGGCCCTGAACAATAAACTTTACGAGGTTTATCGAAAATGTTTTTCCAACAAGTTTTCATTATTACAGAAATCTTTTAAACACTTCAAACAATCACTCCCTGGTAATGAAGAAACAAAGGTGACAGAACTGCGGCAAAATAAAACAAAATACGCAGCTTTCCGCAGTTATTTTAGAATGATTTATCATTTGCAGGAGTAGCTAATGTCAAGATTTGATCAGAATATTTATAATTACACAAAAACACATAATGCAAATATGAGCTATGTTTATTATATACGTAATGATTTTAACGATACTCTATTAAAAGAAAATAGTAAAAAATGTGTTCTGGCATTAATGGGGAAAAATACTACGCGCCGCACAGTGGTCGGGAAGGGGGAGGGGGGAATGGGGTTGTCGAGGCAAAAGCCACGCCAGGATGGGGAAAGAGCGTTCAAGTGATCCCAAAATAAAGTCACGTAGTTTATGGACGCTCTATTAGAGGAAAAGGGCACAGCGACAGTTGATGGTTCCACTGATTGAATTAAGTATTTCTGATGAACCTAGGCTTGCTCGTAATTGGAAGCATTGGCCTGAATGGCCAGCACCGTGTTTCATCCTCTCTCTCCCTTCTCTCATCTCTCAACCACAACACAAAGAACACTGTACACTGAACACACACATTCTATCACAGCCATACACACTAACAGTAAGACTTACCAACACTGTCGCAATGGGGAAGGCAACGGAAAACCACCCCTATCCAACTTCCCAGACGTTTTCATGCAAAAGGAAACATTCCCCATGGTAACCCACCTACACCCAGAAACGGTTCATAGAGAAATACGTAACATTGGTTATTTATTTCTTCAGTTTTCTTTTTTATAACATGCAGTTCGATAGAATGCACCGAAAACATTAATCGAACTACAATGAAGATTAACGTTCGAATAAGCGCAACGAAATTGTGGAATTTAATTTACGGCAAAGAATCCAAACATAGTGAATACTAAACATTTATTCTTTGTACATAAACATCTTTGCTAACATCTGTAAATGAAAAGCAAATTTCTAGCGTGTTTTCAGATTCTTATAATGGTGGAATATTTATATTTATTTAATGATACATCATATTCTTTGCCATCAAGAAGAATTCAGTTTAAAACATTCAACTATTTAACGATGCACGCTTGCATTTTGCAACTGCATAATTGATTACATATAAAAATAAATGAAAACCATCTGATGATGAACAATTTGTTCGAAATTGGTAATGGCTAATAAATAAACAACATCAAACAAACTGTGACTGACTGCTGTTTTTAATATCAAGAAATTTGATATCACAGTCGCTGAGTTCCACTAATCCATCATGGATAAAATATTATTATTTATTCTTTGCTACACGAAGAAAAATAAAACGTGAACTCATTACTACGCAGTGGGAAGATGATAGTTTGTGTATACCTGCCTGACTTCGTACGCCTGGACATTAAATTTTAATGCTAGCATTGGGAAAAATCCACATCCATGCTACAGGGTGTCCAGAAAAGGACTCCCTGATTTCAAAATTAAATATCTCGAAAACAAAGATCGATAGAGGAATGCAGTAAACGGTATGTTTATTGTGACAGCTGTAAGAAGTGTATACAGCAGTGTGAAATAATAGTTACAAAAGCTGCTAACAGATGGCGCTGTACGCTGTACAGCTCATATCAGCATACATAAGTGAAATAATCGTATGAAAACAATCTTTGCAAACAATCACAACACAATGTTTTCAACCTCCTTTCACGTTTCAATGGTGGAACTGATCGCCCTGAGCTTCGGATCACTATTTAGGCATTACGTATGGCGATTACAGCGCCATCTGTTAGCAGCTTTTGTAACTATTATTTCACACTGCTGTATACACTTCTTACAGCTGTCACAATAAACATACCGTTTACTGCATTCCTCTATCGATCTTTGTTTTCGAGATATTTAATTTTGAAATCAGGGAGTCCTTTTCTGGACACCCTGTATATAATAAGCTGGGTCTGTACACGAACAGATCATGCGTAAACACTGCGGTACAAACAAAGCCTGAGTGACCGATATAACATTTGAGACTTACACACGCTATCCGTCTGTCTGTCAGTTTTCAAAATATGAGAAATTTTGTTGTTTATTCAGAAAATAATAACCTGTACCCTTACTGATGGTACACGATATTTCCTCGTCAAATTTCAAAAGATCGGCTTAGTAGTGCAAACGTAACAGACAGAGTTAGATCTGCATTTATAATATTAGAGTAGATTGCTGTGTGGTCTACGAATAGTGAAGGCCAGTGACGAAGGCGTGGTGTTACCTTGTGTATAGTGCGGGGTGTCTGGTGACTTGGGATGCTTCTCGTTGACTGTCCTCTTGCCCGCATCTTGGCGTCTGACAGCGCACGCGTCACTTAGATGGAGGCGTGGAAGTGACGTCACCCACTTGTGACGTCGCCGCACAGTTGAACACACCGGCCAAACAAACATGAATAGGTGGACGGTTCGCCTACCCAACCAGCTGTATTATGTTATTACTATGGCTTCGTAAATTCTGACTTTTTTATTTTTGCTTTTACCTTTACTTCTCGTCCACGTCGAGGTCATTAGAGACGGGAAGGACTGGTTGCAAGAAAATTGAAGGAATTCGGCCACGGCCTATTGAAGTAACCTTCCCGGCATTCGCCTGGAATGATTTGTGGAAAGCATGGAAAACCCAAATCTGTATAACTGGACGGGGATTCGAACCCCGTGCTCCCGATTAGGACGCAGCACTCCTTCCACATAGTGGTGGGCTGTCATTCTGGCTGCAACAACAACCAGCTCAGTTCTGCTGTCAAAACTGATTCCTCCAAACCATGACACCAGTGGCTGGAGCTGTGCATATCATGTAATAAAGCAACTAAAATAGACAATAAAATTAAATAATGTATTCTTTAATATGACAACCGTTTACAGGAATAAGAACAAGTATAACATATGCTCCCTCGAGCTGTATTATGACTGATGTTTAACACCTCACCCCTCATTCCCCTCTTAAGTACACATACAGTACACTCTAACGATTTAAGTGTCTAAGACTTCAGGTATCTGTAATGTGTTACTGCAGGATAAACTACGTTGTAGTCAGCAACGTAGAACAGTAGCGCCGATTGGACATCTCCGCGATTCACTGTGAAGCACGCTGGACAATAGTTCGGTGGTGCGAGTGGTTTTTCGAAGTTGGTAGCCCTGCAACAAGTAGTCACTGGTCGTCCTGCTGCTGGGACAGCCTCCTGGCCACTCCGGTGCTCCTAAGCTGTCGGTAGAGACTAAACCCCACCAGCCAGCAGTATATGGCAGCAGCTGCAACACAAACAACAACACTAAGTCCCTTCCCCGTAAAACAACCAGGGAACGACTCTCAAAAATGGTTACTGCCTTGTGTAAACGAAGCTTGATTAAGGGAATTAATAAATCTGGATGGGGTCATAGTATAGTGTATCCGTAATTGATTCTTCTACATGAGTATACATTGAACAGATCTATGATACGAGAAATATTATTATTATTATTATTACTCCGCGATTCACTAAAAGTGTGTGGCGGAGGGTGCATTGCACCTATCGAAAAGGGTTATGGTTTGGAAGGGTTATACGGGATATGGCAGGAGGCGCCCATGGGCTATTGTGAGTAACCATCCCCGCATTCGCGTGGAGTGATCTGGGAAAACCATGGAAAACCCAGATCAGGATGGCTGTATCGCGCTTCTTTGAAACCAATGATCTAGCTACATTTAACTGCCCACAGGAAAACCACGTCTTTTCTAAGTACATCTTTTCTTAGTATACCTCTGACGCTGGCGCAGCTCAAATCCATATCTATAATATATAATAAATTGTGTCTATACATGAAATTTATCACCAGATCACACACAAACTGCGAGAAAAACAAAGCCTGAGTGACTGATACAACATTACAGTGACACACACTTATCTGTCTGTCTGTCAAATTTGTTCAAGATCGGTTAATTTTCAAAATTTCAAGACCAAATTTGAAATTTTACCGAAAAATAGTATCCTGTGTCTTTCCAAATGGTCCATAGCATTTCCTTGAAAAATGTTATCAAGATCTATTTAGCCGTTTAGTCGTGAAAACGTAATAGACAAAGTTACTTTCGCATTTATAATATTAGTGTAGATACGGCGAAATCTTTGAAGAATATTTTCAAACGTGTACCGACAATCAAAACTGAATTTGACTTTCATTTTCGCGATTCCGCGTTAATATCGCTCTGTAGAAGTATTAAAATGTGGGAATCGACCGGCATACATTGGAATATCAGTTTCAATACATCATAGTAAGCCCTTAGCAATCAAAAAGTCAAGAATTCTTGTAGTATAAAGCAACGCATTCGTATAAAGGGATTCCAGTGTACAGGTCTACCGATATATAGTGCCGTTGACAAAGTGGTTGTCATGTCTGTGAGAGGATATGGACTTATTATTCGTGTACGCGTACCAGTCTTCTTGCGGGTTGCGGTATGTAGCAAATCCGCCTTTCGGTCGTTCTGCTTTAGATACATTCAAATTTCTAGAGACAAATTTGAAACCGCCTTATTTGGCTATCTGAATATACGTCAATCACGTTCTTGGTAGCTTATTCGAAGTCTTTAGTGGAAACTGCCTCGTCTGTGTACCCATGGGTTGAAGCCCCGCTTAATTTTTTGTGACTCAAGCAATGGAACGCAACACTTTTCAACGTTCAACTCGTCACTCTGATCAAACAAGCTCTTACTGCTGCCCAGAGGCAGATACGTAATACCAGACTCATGCTTCAGTCTAGTCCGAAGTCACTCACGCTTCAAGAACACTCTGTTGGGGGATTCGTAGTCTAGGATTAGTGCAAACGCGACCAGAATGGTATTCTCATCTCGGATGATCTAGGCGGTGCACGATTTTTTGGTACTGTGGTCTCTAATTCTTTCAGTATAAATGGGTGGCACCTTTCTGACTATCCATTCGACGCAGACTATTCTTTTACTGTACTTTATACATATGTAAATAAGAGGAAGAGTCAAATTAAAACCTTGAACCTCCAAGTTTGGTCAAAGCGTCTTTCCAGCTGCCGCCATAGACGGCTCTATATCAGGGCGCGTGGCCCGCAACACAACCACTCTCTGCGCCTGCAAATGCTGAGGCACAGCCGAGGGTGAGGGAGAAGAGGGTTACCAAGAAGAAACCCTCTCCCCCCGAGCTTCGGCAATGTTTCAACTGCCAACTCCATGGGCACGAGGCGAGGGAGTGCAAAAACCAGCGCAGATGCACCAGATGTGGGGCTGACCATCGCGCTGCCGAATGTACCATAGCCAGGGAAGAGGCTGTATGCTGCAACTGCGGACTTAATCACGCAGTCTGCTTCTCTGGCTGTGAAAAGAAGAAACAGCTTAGGGCGAAGCATCGCTCAAAAGCTGCCACGGCGCCCAGGACTGCCCAGCAGGAGACACGCTCCAGCAAGCCACCTCACACTGCCAGACCGGCGACTACGCGCGGGCTCCATACGCAGGCCGCACCGCGTCGCCAAAACCAACCCACGACGGCACGAGGGTTCCATTCGAGTGTGTGCTGCTAAGCTTGACGCACGCACTTCGAACGTTAAGATGTCGTCCGCTCCTTGCATTGAGCTTATTTCAAACTTCCGAGGAAGCGAGTACACAAATGCAATCCATGCCTTCCCACTTGAACGGTGGGAAGCTCGTCTTGCGCCTGGCAACGCTGTTTGGGAGGTATTCGTAAGTGTCAAGTTGGGCGAAGCTATATACAAATGGCGAATACCAACCGACAGCTTCAGCAGTTTTAAGCAAACTTTGTCAGACCCCATTTATGGTGCCAAGCATGCTGATGCGTCAGCTACTGACGCCAAGCATAGAGACGCACGTATCACGTGCCCTCTTATTTTTGCGGAGGGCTTTACTGAAGCTTCCTACCTCCAAGAAGCCACGCAGCGTCTGATGTCACCTGCTTCCCCAACATCAGAGCGCTCAGCGGAACCGGCAGATGGCAGCACAGAGCGCTCAGCGGAACCGGCAGATGGCAGCACTGGCCAAACCAACGACGGCACGAGCGACGACTCCGTTGACTGCAGCGACGGAGAGGAGCCCACCGTCGAGGGCCCAGTGCAGCAGCTGGTCGTCTACACTACCAGCAACATCGACGCCCTGTCCCTTAAAATTTGGGAAGAAACAGAACTAGCAATCTACACCTGGCCTGTCGCTGGCGGGCTTTTGGTCAGCTGCTCGTGCCCCTCTGACTACGCCGTGGTCACCAAACTGCTGGAAAGCAGAGGTCTACGCTTTGCCATCAAGCAAGCTGGCAAACCACGTCGCCTGGTAGTCCGTGGACTGCCAGAAACCACCACTAGCGAGGAAGTCACCAAGGGCTTCGCGGAGCTCGGAGTTGCCGTGCGGGATGTGAACCCCATGGTGAAGCCGGGCACAGAGGAGCGACTGCCCCTCGTAGCCTTCACGGCGGACCCGCCAGCCACTGCGGCCCTCCAGGTGAAGACGCTACTCGGCACGGAAGTACGTGTCGAGCCCAAGAAGCGCCCACCTGCTGCACTGCAGCAATGCTTTCGCTGCCAAAGATTCTCTCACCAGGCGAAAGACTGCAAATCGGCGGAACGTTGTGTTCGTTGTGGGAGGGAACACAGCGTTAAAAAATGCAGCCTTCCTCGAGATGCAACACCAACGTGCGCCAACTGCGGGGAAGCGCATTCCAGCGCATACGCCGGCTGCAAAGCAACCTGCGAAAGCAGGCAGCCAAGCAACGACGGCTCCGTACGCAGTCCGCTACGGTCCCTGGGTCAGCAGCTCCAGCGCCAGACGGGAAGAGGCACGCGCAGCGCCCTCCCCACCACCGCACCACGGACGACAGCGCTACAAACACCAGGCAGCGCGCGCAGTAAACGCAGACAAAACGCAAACTATAGTCTTTAAAAAGCAGCGCCTGCCAGAGCGGAAACTGCGTGAGAATCGTTTGACCGTCTGTGGCAGGCGTGTTGACTTCAAGCGCACAGCCAACTATCTCGGCATCACACTAGATCGCAAACTTTCATACATAGCCCATTATGACAAAATTATCAATGAAACCAAGCGCAGACTATCCACATTGCACCTGCTCCGCGGGTTCCGGACAGGTTGCAACCACAAGACCCTCACTCTACTATACAAAACACTAATACGCACATACATAACATACGGCCACCCCCTCCTCCTCCATCCCCCTAAGACGAGACAGAAAAAACTGGACATTCTTGAAAGACGAGCAATTCGGACGGCACACCGTGCGACAACGATGCAGATGAACAACGCTGCGACATACCGAGCGGGAGGCTTCGCGCCGCTGTTCGAGCATGCAGAGGAGCTCGGCCGCCAATACATGCTTCGCGCAGCGTCGCGACCCGCCGCCCGCTCCCTCCTAGAACAAATCCCCAACCTAGAATCCCTCCGCGACCCCTCCTCCATCACCCTGTACCGGCTACACCAAACAACAACATAAACACTAGCGCGGCAACTGGCAGCGGGCGGGCTGAGCGCCCCGCTAGCGGGGTGGGGGGTCCGGCCGCTGCCAGCACTCCGACACACACACCAGCTCACTCGGGCGCCTGCTGCCGGGGCAACGGGTTTCTGCGCGGTGGGCCGACACCTACAGACCGTTCGCGGTTAAGCACCATCCGCACTCCGCGAAAAAATTACTAGTTCCTTTCATACTTAAGTAAAACCACAGTGCATTGTTAAAAACCTGCCTAGCTGACTGCGCGATGAACACGCAGTCAGCTGGGCACACAATAACAAAATTAACCTCGATTAATAGCCGATTAATCACCTGCTTCTTGGGGAATAGACTGCAACAACTGACTAAGAAATAGACTAACCCACGACTTACCAACTAACTAACTGACCGACTAACGACAAGTGACAAGACTTAACTGAATAGGTGGCAACAAGTTCACTTCCTCACTCCTTCACCTCCCAGAGGGTGCGCCTGCGCCTGCCGGCGGGATGGGCGGCGTGGTCGGCCTGGCGGCCCTGGGTGTGGCACGTGACTGCCAGCACCTGCGCCGAATTTGCTGCGACTGGTCAATACTAGCATATAGAGAATAATTGCACGAACCGCAATACTTAAAATAATAGGGTAGAGGGGCGGCAAAGCTGCCCAAAGTGCCCAGTGACGCCATGGGTTACCAATGGTGCCACAAACCTCAATTGTTCGTTCGTTCGTTCGTTCGCAGCGGCACCCCCACCACAGCGCCCGGCCCAGCTCGCATACGGACCAGGGCGCTCCCAGCAGAAGCAGAGCGGCCACAGGCCGCAGCGGACGCTCGCCGCCACGGCGGGCTCCCAGCGAAGCTACAGGCGGCCATGCAGCCGTCCTTCAAGAACTTGTACGAGCTGTGTCACACCTGACGCAGCTGGTGGCCAACATCAAGCCGTATTAGATCCTCACCGCCTCCCCTACTGGACCCGAGCCTAGCCCGACCTTCGCCAAATTAATTTCCATCAAATAAAGCAAAAGGACGGAGGGGCAGGAAATGCCCAGAGCGTCCAGTGTCACCACGGCTCGCCGTGGGGGCACAAACCTCCAGTCGACGACGACGACACGAGGGTTCAGTCGGCAGCCAGCCGGCCAACATGAAGGACGGCTAGCGCGGACCTGCCACGCCTGCCGCACCGGACCCGGTGATCAACTGAAGGCGGTGGTGACGCTGCTCACGCAGCTCATCACCGTCCTCATACCAAGAACGCCCACTAACTAGACTTCACTACAACTTCATGACTATCACAAAAAGCCAAGTTCAAAAAACCAGACTCCGATAGCAGTAGAAGGGTTCGACCCTGGTACTGCCAAAATCACAGTAGCCATGCTACAACAGATGACGCTGACTACGAAAATCTATAGCCACGCCCACTGGCATCCAGGAAGTGTGGCACCTGAGCTGTCAGCCGACCAGTACAGGTGTTTCCGCATCTGAGGAAGACGACGGAGCTAGTCGTCGAAATATCGTGTTATCACAACACAATCCGGCGGTACGCCTGTGAAGACTCCATTGCTGAAAGCATAATTCACTGGGTAAAAACATGGAGCAATAAATGCTTTATCAACTAAACATGTTAGTAGAAGCACTTAGTTGACACTCCGATTAAATCACGTATATTCTAGTGACGACCTCTCGATCCACCATCATTCAGCGATGTATTGAATGACACCAAAACGGCACACATCGGTCGATTACGAAATAGCAGTTTTTTTTAAAAAAAAAAAAAAACGCGTAAATACTATCCAGCTATCAAAAAATGCGATTTATCCATCATCGATATGGAATTGGTATTAACGTCAAAGGAGCTCATTTCGATGCTAGCAGCTAGGTCGATACACACCTGCCGACACTGTAGCCACTATTAGTGCTACGACGCCTCCGGCGATTTGTTGGTAGTGGAAGATGACGCCCATCTCAGCCAGGTAGAGAAGAGTGGAGCAGACCACACAGATGGGGAAACCAAACACCCACGCCAGCAATAGTCGCACCGAGTCCTGCAGTCAAACACAATAACGAAATGAACCTGAATAACAGCTACCGTAACCGGTTATTTAACTATGTACTTCACTCACTATGCTAACTAAACAGTCACACCTATGTCAAGTTAATAGTCAGAAATGACTACTTAAATATTGTTAACAGTTACAAATAACCGGTTATTTAATTAAGAACTTATGTCATTATGTGAACTGTTCAGGCAAATAGACGTCAAATTAACCGGCACAAATGACTATGTAAATAATAACAGTTACAAATAACAAGTTATTTTTCTATGTAATTCAGTCACAATACTAATAGTCCAGTCATATAGACTTCAAAAATACACTACACAATCATATGTAACAGTTATAGTTAACTGATAATTTTCTCCATCACTCTGTCAGACAGAGGTATAGTTAGCCGTTAACAATTGAACTTATCAAGTAACGGGCACAGTTAAACGATTATACAATCCTGTCACACATGCGTCAAGTTAACCGTCAGAAATGAGTATGCAAATGACTATAACAGGTACAGTTAACCTGTTCTTTAACTCAACCTTTCAGTCACTATGCTAACTGTCCAGTCAGACAAATGTAAAATTAGCCGTCTCAAATAAACCACGTAAGTAACAATAACGCGTACAGTTAATCGGTTATTTAATTCGGTGGTTCAGTCAGTATGCTAACAATTCAACCAGAGATTGTCAAGTTAAGTATCAAACATAAACTACGTAAATAGCGTAACAGTTACATTTAACCGGTTACTTAAGTTAGTTATTCAGTCACTATATTCACTATCCAGCCGGACAGACACCAAGGCAGCAGTTAGAAATACATACAGAGACAATTATAACAGTTAGAGTTCTCCAGTTATTTTAGTCAGTGGTTTATATGCTTAAACTCCAGCGTAACTGGAATTAACGGTCAGAAATAAACCACGTAAAGTAGTGTACCAGTTACAGTTAACATGTTATTTAACTCTGTGGTTAAGTCACTATGCTGACGGAGGTAAAGTTAACCGTCAAAATAGAGCTACTTAAATATCAATAACAGGCACAGTTAAGTGGTTATTTAAGATAGTATCTCAGTCACTATCCAGCAAGACGGTAGTTAAATTAGCCACAAGAAATGGGCAACGTTAGTATCCATAACAACTATAATTAACCGGTTACTTAACTTAGTAGTTCAGTCGCTATGCTCACTGCCATACAGTCGTGAAGTTAACTGTCAGAAATGCAATACATAAAAAACGATAACTCCACTAAATTTACACTAGACTTAAAGTTGTAAGATATAAGATTGCAATTAATCCAACTACTAAATTTAAATAAACTTGCTACTGATAAGTGTCCAAATATAAATTCATTTGGTATTTGTAAAAATACTTACATTGTTGGCACCATAGATGAGGATGACGTTGACAAAGATCTCAATCAAACTGAACACCACCTTCACGATCGACATGTAGAAGATCGCTGCAAGCCAAGCAAAAACATAAACATACAATTCAGTAGGCCTCCACATAAACACAGTGGGTAAACTTATACACCACTAGGAGAATCTTAGATCACCGTCGCGCCGAAGTTTGATCATGAATTCTTTTCTAACTCGACGAGAGAAATCTAAAGTGAAGAATAACATTTCTGGAGATATATTGTCTCAGAGGTGAATTGGATACTTGGCGTCCATTAATTACGTGAGGTGTTTTACCGAAATTTCAACATCCCCCCCCAAATCTGGTAGATTTGGTTGGACTCGAGCCCCCCCTCCCTTTCGCAACTTTTTGAGACCTATTTTTTTTAGCTCTCATGCTCCCAAGGGCGGTTATAACCCTACTAAAGTCGGTTGTTTCCCCCCTAAAATCGACTTTCGCATCATTTGTAGCCTTTTCCCTTGACCCCCGCTCCCCCTTGGTGAGATTTCGCAGGATCCCTCCCCCATTTCACCTCATGTAATTAGTGACGCTCCCTTAGGCTGAAATACGGCCTGGACCAGAAAAATTTGCCAATGCCAAATTGGATGATAGATTCTAACGTAACCAGACGAGACAGATCGAAATTCAAGAGTAAGATTTTTCGATATCTCGTTTAGTTCTCGAGTAATACTGTCTCAAAATTGAGATTATTTGTTTAAGAGGTTGCCTGGACCCAAAAATGATTTTGTTAAAGCCACTAGCAACTTCACGCTGGACATGTACAATGGGTGTTTTGTTTTCTTGGTACTGGTGGGGGTTAGGTTGAAATGCAGAAGAAAGACGTTGCCAAAGGCACGAGGATCTGTACCTGTAACTTATTTTTGACAGCTGATATCTGGAGAAGTAAGCGAGATATAAAAACATTTTATTCTTCACTTTCGATTTGTCTCGGCGACTTAAATAAGAGTCCACTGATATGGTGGCACCACGGTAAATACAGTGCCGCCCACTATTAAGCTTGTATTATGAAATTACGAGTGTCAGAATAATATTACTACTGTATATAACTCATACAGAAGCAACAAAATTCACACTTCGTCTTTTGCAAAGCGTATATTTCAAATAATTATTTAGCATTATGATACTTCATTCTGTTACGTGACACAGAACAATTCAACAGTTTTCTTTTTTTTTTCTTTAGGGAATCTTTATCAGCTTTCTGCGAGCTCCTACCGTATCATCCAGCCATGTTATCCACGCTTCTCCATTTAAGAATTACGTACATCGTCTTATGCTTGGTCTCGGGTGTGCTGGCCTGTATTAGCCCGTGTTGGCCTGTGTTGGCCCGTGGTGGCCTGTGCTGGCCTGTATTAGCCCGTGTTGGCCTGTGTTGGCCCGTGGTGGCCTGTGCTGGCCTGTATTAGCCCATGTTGGCCTGTGTTGGCCCGTGGTGGCCTGTGCTGGCCTGTATTAGCCCATGTTGGCCTGTGTTGGCCCGTGGTAACCTGTGCTGGCCTGTATTAGCCCATGTTGGCCTGTGTTGGCCCGTGGTGGCCTGTGCTGGCCTGTATTAGCCCATGTTGGCCTGTGTTGGCCCGTGGTGGCCTGTGATTAGCCCATGTTGGCCTGTGTTGGCCCGTGGTGGCCTGTGCTGTCCTGTATTAGCCCATGTTGGCCTGTGTTGGCCCGTGGTGGCCTGTGCTGGCCCATGTTGGCCTGTGTTGGCCCGTGGTGGCCTGTGCTGGCCTGTATTAGCCCATGTTGGCCTGTGTTGGCCCGTGGTAACCTGTGCTGGCCTGTATTAGCCCATGTTGGCCTGTGTTGGCCCGTGGTGGCCTGTGCTGGCCTGTATTAGCCCATGTTGGCCTGTGTTGGCCCGTGGTGGCCTGTGCTGGCCTGTGTTAGCCCATGTTGGCCTGTGTTGGCCCGTGTTGGCCTGTGTTGGCCCGTGGTGGCCTGTGCTGGCCTGTATTAGCCCATGTTGGCCTGTGTTGGCCCGTGGTGGCCTGTGCTGGCCTGTATTAGCCCATGTTGGCCTGTGTTGGCCCGTGGTGGCCTGTGCTGGCCTGTGTTAGCCCATGTTGGCCTGTGTTGGCCCGTGGTGGCCTGTGCTGTCCTGTATTAGCCCATGTTGGCCTGTGTTGGCCCGTGGTGGCCTGTGCTGGCCTGTATTAGCCCATGTTGGCCTGTGTTGGCCCGTGGTGGCCTGTGATGGCCTGTGTTAGCCCATGTTGGCCTGTGTTGGCCCGTGGTGGCCTGTGCTGGCCTGTATTAGCCCATGTTGGCCTGTGTTGGCCCGTGGTGGCCTGTGCTGGCCTGTATTAGCCCATGTTGGCCTGTGTTGGCCCGTGGTGGCCTGTGCTGGCCTGTGTTAGCCCATGTTGGCCTGTGTTGGCCCGTGGTGGCCTGTGCTGGCCTGTATTAGCCCATGTTGGCCTGTGTTGGCCCGTGGTGGCCTGTGCTGGCCTGTATTAGCCCATGTTGGCCTGTGTTGGCCCGTGGTGGCCTGTGCTGTCCTGTATTAGCCCATGTTGGCCTGTGTTGGCCCGTGGTGGCCTGTGCTGTCCTGTATTAGCCCATGTTGGCCTGTGTTGGCCCGTGGTGGCCTGTGCTGTCCTGTATTAGCCCATGTTGGCCTGTGTTGGCCCGTGGTGGCCTGTGCTGGCCTGTATTAGCCCATGTTGGCCTGTGTTGGCCCGTGGTGGCCTGTGCTGGCCTGTATTAGCCCATGTTGGCCTGTGTTAGCCCATGTTGGCCCGTGATGGCCCGTGGTGGCCTGTTCTGGCCCGTGGTGGCCTGTGCTGGCCTGTATTAGCCCATGTTGGCCTGTGTTGGCCCGTGGTGGCCTGTGCTGGCCTGTGTTAGCCCATGTTGGCCTGTGTTGGCCCGTGGTGGCCTATGCTGGTCCGTATTAGCCCATGTTGGCCTCTGTTGGCCCGTGGTGGCCTGTGCTGGCCCGTATTAGCCCATGTTGGCCTGTGTTGTCCCGTGGTGGCCTGTGCTGTCCTGTGTTAGCCCATGTTGGCCTGTGTTGGCCCGTGGTGACCCGTGTAGGCCTGTGTTAGCCCATGTTGGCCTGTGTTGGCCCGTGGTGGCCCGTGCTGGCCTGTGTTAGTCCATGTTGGCCTGTGTTGGCCCGTGGTGGCCTGTGCTGGCCTGTGTTAGCCCATGTTGGCCTGTGTTGGCCCGTTGTGGCCTGTGTTGGCCTTTGTTAGCCCATGTTGGCCTGTATTAGCCCATGTTGGCCTGTGCTGTCCTGTGTTAGCTCATGTTGGCCCGAGGTGGCCTGTGCTGGCTTGTATTAGCCCATGTTGGCCCGTGGTGGCCTGTGCTGGCCTGTATTAGCCCATGTTGGCCTGTGTTGGCCCGTGGTGGCCTGTGCTGGCCCGTATTAGCCCATGTTGGCCTCTGTTGGCCCGTGGTGGCCTGTGCTGGCCTGTATTAGCCCATGTTGGCTTGTGTTGTCCCGTGGTGGCCTGTGCTGTCCTGTGTTAGCCCATGTTGGCCTGTGTTGGCCCGTGGTGACCCGTGTTGGCCTGTGTTAGCCCATGTTGGCCTGTGTTGGCCCGTGGTGGCCTGTGCTGGCCTGTGTTAGCCCATGTTGGCCTGTGTTGGCTTGTGGTGGCCCGTGTTGGCCTGTGTTAGCCTATGTTGGCTTGTGTTGTCCCGTGGTGGCCTGTGCTGTCCTGTGTTAGCCCGTGTTGGTCCGTGGTGGCCTGTACTGGCCTGTGTTAGCCCATGTTGGCTTGTGATGTCCCGTGGTTGCCTGTGCTGGCCTGCTTTAGCCCATGTTGGGCTGTGTTGGCCCGTGGTGGCCTGTGCTGGCCTGTGTTAGCCCATGTTGGCCTGTGTTGGCCCGTGGTGGCCTGTGCTGGCCTGTATTAGCCCATGTTGGCCTGTGTTGGCCCGTGGTGGCCTGTGCTGGCCCGTATTAGCCCATGTTGGCCTCTGTTGGCCCGTGGTGGCCTGTGCTGGCCTGTATTAGCCCATGTTGGCTTGTGTTGTCCCGTGGTGGCCTGTGCTGTCCTGTGTTAGCCCATGTTGGCCTGTGTTGGCCCGTGGTGACCCGTGTTGGCCTGTGTTAGCCCATGTTGGCCTGTGTTGGCCCGTGGTGGCCTGTTTTGGCCTGTGTTAGCCCATGTTGGCCTGTGTTGGCCCGCGGTGGCCCGTGTTGGCCTGTGTTAGCCCATGTTGGCTTGTGTTGTCCCGTGGTGGCCTGTGCTGTCCAGTGTTAGCCCGTGTTGGTCCGTGGTGGCCTGTACTGGCCTGTGTTAGCCCATGTTGGCTTGTGATGTCCCGTGGTGGCCTGTGCTGGCCTGTTTTAGCCCATTTTGGGCTGTGTTGGCCCGTGGTGGCCTGTGCTGGCCTGTGTTAGCCCATGTTGGCCTATGTTGACCCGTGTTGGCCTGTATTAGCCCATGTTGGCTTGTGTTGTCCCGTGGTGGGCTGTGCTGTCCTGTGTTAGCCCATGTTGGTCTGTGTTGGCCCGTGGTGGCCTGTGCTGGCCTGTATTAGCCTATGTTGGCCTGTGTTGGCCCGTGGTGGCCTGTGCTGGTCTATGTTAGCCCATGTTGGCCTGTGTTGGCCCGTGGTGGCCTGTGCTGGCCTGTATTAGCCCATGTTGGCCTGTGTTGGCCCGTGGTGGCCTGTTCTGGCCCGTGGTGGCCTGTGCTGGCCTGTGTTAGCCCATGTTGGCCTGTGTTGTCCCGTGGTGGGCTGTGCTGTCCTGTGTTAGCCCATGTTGGTCTGTGTTGGCCCGTGGTGGCCTGTGCTGGCCTGTATTAGCCTATGTTGGCCTGTGTTGGCCCGTGGTAACCTGTGCTGGCCTGTATTAGCCCATGTTGGCCTGTGTTGGCCCGTGGTGGCCTGTGCTGGCCCATGTTGGCCTGTGTTGGCCCGTGGTGGCCTGTGCTGGCCTGTATTAGCCCATGTTGGCCTGTGTTGGCCCGTGGTGGCCTGTGCTGGCCTGTATTAGCCCATGTTGGCCTGTGTTGGCCCGTGGTGGCCTGTGCTGGCCTGTATTAGCCCGTGTTGGCCTGTGTTGTCCCGTGGTGGCCTGTGCTGGCCTGCTTTAGCCCATGTTGGGCTGTGTTGGCCCGTGGTGGCCTGTGCTGGCCTTCTTTAGCCCATGTTGGGCTGTGTTGGCCCGTGGTGGCCCGTGTTGGCCTGTGTTAGCCCATGTTGGCCTGTGTTGTCCCGTGGTGGCCTGTGCTGGCCTGCTTTAGCCCATGTTGGCCTGTGTTGGCCCGTGGTGGCCTGTGTTGGCCCGTGGTGGCCCGTGTTGGCCTGTGTTAGCCCATGTTGGCCTGTGTTGGCCCGTGGTGGCCTGTGTTGGCCTATGTTGACCCGTGTTGGCCCGTGGTGGCCTGTGCTGGCCTGCTTTGGCCCATGTTGGCCTGTGGTGGCCTGTGCTGGCCTGTTCTGGCCTGTGGTGGCCTGTGCTGGCCTGTGTTAGCCCATGTTGGCCTGTATTGGCCCGTGGTGGCCTGTGTTGGCCCGTGCTGGCCTGTGTTGACGCGCATCGATCCGCCACCAGTCGGTAAACTTCAAAGGTGCGCGTAGTGGCGCGGGTATACCAGATGATCAATGAGACAGTCAGCGTTTGCAGCAGAGGTGCAAACGCTTTCCTCTCCTGCTATAACGTGCTTCTTGCGGGTAAACGTGTCAATTCATTTTAGACCGTATTATCGTGATTTAGACTTGTGCATTATCAACATGGATGGGTCGGATGTAATCATTTCCGGTTTTTGTGTGCATACGAGAAAGAGACGACTATACGTAAAACCAATACAGCGGAGCATGAAATAGAAATGATGTGTACGATACGTGAAGCAGTATTAAGAAGATTGGTAACACCCCAATTAAAGAAGCAAAGAAACAACTTGATGTCATTACGGTAGGAAGTTACGTAATAAAGTTAGAGAACCTATGATCACAAGTAGTAGCGCAGGCGATATTAATAAACTTAACTGGCCGCTTTGTAATGTAGTTGAAGCGACATTACGCAACGTGTCACACGAACCGTACCTTAGGGTGGCGCGAGTTCTGTAATGGACATATTATAATCCTTTTAGATTCTTGTACTTTTACTTTATCAAGTCTTAGCCAATGGCGTACGTGCTATGAAACGCTGACTTCATCCAACCGGAGCCGCTGCGCCTGCTCAGCAGAAATGCGCCGCGCGTTAGAATTGCACGCTTAGCTTAAGTTCACCGTTGAACAAAGAACTTGTAACTTTCCCCATTCGTATCTGATTTGTGAAAGCTAAAAGTTCTTCCTCGGATCGACTACCGATCGAGCCGCTAGTACCCGTCAAATTCTCGTTCATCTACATGTCGTAGAATATTTGCTACAACATAAACCCAGCTTTGCTGACATTACGTCGCGTGGAGTTCGCGGATGTATTTTTCTTGTGACAGAATTACTAAAATGTTACAATTAACATCAAGTATAGCGACTTCAGTAATTTATTCGACTAGTGTAAAGCCCGTATGATTCGCCGTTCCAATTGAACAGTTTATTTAGGTGTGAGACAAATACAGAAAAATAACAGTTTGGTAGAAGAAGAAATACGTCGCAAGTCTTGGCAAACATGAAGAGACTAATTTAGCCAAGTACAGACTATACACAACGGCCATCCGACAGAACAATCAACACAGTTCGCCTCTGGTGCGTGCTGATTCGTACAGTTCGGCAGCATGGCGTGGCCTGTAAAAACACGGGCCGTGGGATGGGAACCGACTCTATACGTCGCCCAGTCGGTAAACATCAAATGCCCGGGTAGGTGAAACAACACTAGGTAACGTGGTGGGAGGTGGCGAGGGCTAGCCTCTGGCGCGTGCTGATCTGTAGAGCTTGGCTGCATTGCGCGGCCTGTAAAACCACTGGCTATGGGAAGCCATCTTGAAAGTTGCTTCCCTCGGCGCGTGGTTTTGCAGACCACGCAATATCAGCCGAAGTGTACGGATCAACACGCGTCAAAGGTGAGAACTCGCCACCACGTTGCCTAGTGTCGTTTCGGCTACCGTCCAACAACAAGAGAGGAGGGCTGCGCAACTCTGCTGCTAACAGATGGCAACACTACATCATTACCGGCGCCTTTGATGTTGCCGACTCGGCGACGGATAGAGCCGCGCCATCCTCGCCAACACTGGCTCCAACGGATGACTCTCTTCACACGGCCCGTTGGTGAGTGCTGGTGCGTCGCGGCCCGTGAAATCCTGGGCCGTGGGAATCCACCTTGACGCGTCGTCGCGGACTGGGTCATGGCTAAATACCTTTCAGTACCTTATCCACGAGCACAGTGTTATTCCGTGGCGTTACCTCTGGTGAACGTGATAAACGCGCGCAGTGCGGAGTCGTCGTACTCCTGGGACGAGCCGGCGGTGTGGTTGCCCAATGGCGCCTCCGTGGTGGTGGAATTCAGAGGCTTCTCCTCGCTCTCCAGAAACTCCAGGTGCGTTGATGCGTCCCGAGCTACGTTGATGAACAGCAGCAGTTCCAGGCCACCGATTATCTGGAAAAGGAAGCTTTTATAGCCAATCGGCGCTTTCTCCCTGCAAGAACAACCTTTCGGCGGTACAGCTGTTGGTCTGACCATTGGTTGAATGTGGTGAAGTAGTTTGGGACCCAAATTTTGGGTATCAAACACAGGAGTTGGTGGGCGTGCAATAAAGAGCAGCTAGATTTGTTTGTGCAAATCATCGTAGGTCCAATCAGTAACTGATACGATAAAGGAGCTGGATTAGGAACTACTGGTGGACAGGAGGAGGGTGAAGAGAGTGCTGGGAATGTACAGGGCATATGTTGGTGATGGGGCTTGGAAGGATATTGGTCGAATAATTAGGAATAGTGCATGTAAGGTGAGAGATGGCTATGACCACAAACTGGCACTCGATTTCGCGCATAAGGGAGTGGGAAAATTTTCTTTTGTGGGTTAGGGTGTCAGGGATTGGAACAAATTACCAAGTACAGTGATGAATAATTTACCACAAACGCTGAAGGAATTTAGAATTAAAATTTGTAAATCGCAAAAGTAGACGGTCCAGGAATTTAACACACAAATTATATAAGATAATAAACAAATAGAATAAAAAAGGGGTAATTAGATGACAACTAATTACCACCGGAGCGTGTGCTTCATCGTAATTAATTTAATAATAGTAATAAACCCCTATGTATTCGTTACTGAGTAACAAGTAAATCGACTGACTCGAAGTAACGAAACGTTACTCACAAATTCATTTCGGTACTTGTATTTGTCATCTGGATGTCAGGTTGATTCGATAAACAAACGAATACAACGCATCATGCGGGAACTGGAACGGTTCGGCTAGCAATTGAATGAACAGGTGTTCGTTCTGAAATTAGTTGATTTAGTTGCGGTGTGATTGTGATATTGGGTATTGTTCTCACGTATATAATATTCAGTGCAGTAAATCAAATGTACATTCAGTAGGCTTCCGTGAAATTCGTGTGCTAATTTCTTTAAGTCTTATCCAAGCGAATAATTTACCTAAGCTTCCATTATTAAATGAATAATAATTTACTTAAACTTTACAAAGTACATGACTCAATGCTATTCTTCTATTTATTTCCTCTTTTTTTTTTTGCATATGGCTTTAGGTCTTTAGAGGCGGGAAAGGACTGGGGCAAAGAAGGGGAAGAAATTCGGCCTTGGCGTTTTGAAGGAAACATCCCTGCAGTAGCCTGGAATGATTTGAGGAAACCATGAAAAACCCTAATCTGGATGCCCCGATGGGGATTCGAACCCACCTCCTCCCGAAGCTTCATGCAAGTGCTCGATTGTATCAGTAATAACGACTAACGCGACTATACGACAGTTAACAGAGGCGGTTCAAGGTCATCCTGCTATATCCCCACTCCGCTGCTCTGACCCCTACTTGCTAAGGAGAAAGAGCTCTTTCTGACAAATTTGCCACTCGCCCGCATGGATACAGCAGTCTGCTCTGACGAGTAGGCAAGAGGGGGGGGGGTGAGGTGAGGAGCGGGTGAGGGGATCATGACCTCGAGGCGCCAGTGGAGAATGAACAGACTACTCTACTTGGTATAGTGATATGGAACATGTGGGTACTCACTATGAATACGATGGCTATGATGAGTGATCCGGTTTTCAGCGAGCAGCCGCAACAACACTGTTTCAGCATCACCACCATGGCTGACCTGAAACACAACACCACACGACTTAACACGCCACTACAACAAGTAGCTTTTACAATTTATAATAAACCACGACAACTCAGAAAACTGTAACCAAAGGATCGAAGGATCCTGACAAAAATCATGAGTCGCATCAAAGAAGATGGAAAATAGAAATTCAGGCACAACAAGGACCTACTCCAACAACTGGAAAGCATTACAGCAGCTATGTAAAGAGGAGATAAGTCTTCTAGGGTCACATAGTACGGGTGGACAATCATTCTCACCTCCAAAATCTTCAACACCGTCTTTAGCGGGGAAAACGACTAACGTAAAGTGTACAAGGGTAGTTAGAAAATATCTCGATCAACTGGTATTTGGGCACAATGAAATTAACAACAGGGATAGGTACAGTATGTTGATTAAAGCATCCGACTCTCTCCAATCACTAACAGCCAGAATACTGTTCCCCGGATCTGTGGTGAAATCGACGCACGAAAGAAAAGATAACCACTGTACAAGGATGAAGGAATATTGGGCTAAGAAGATAGCTCACTAGAGTTAACAATCACGTGGGCCTCAGTGGTCAAAACAATTTAAAAATGAAAAGGGAGAAACCGGAAAATAGAGATTAGAGCATAATCCCCAGCTAGATCAGTGAGTGGGGGGAAGGTGGCGCCCGCAACTCATGAGAATATTGTTTCGACTTCCGGTTCCACTTTTCATTATATCCTGAAACCACTCGAGGCGAATAATGGATTGTTTTCTCAAGAACGTCGTGACAACATAATCCTCTCCCGGCGTTAATGACCTTGTCGTCGACGACCCGTAAAGGACCAAATAAAAAGCCGCTATTTAATGACTGCGACAGTGTGGATTTTCCGCTGAAGTCGTTCTTAGAAAGCTTCTGCAGTGAGATGTCAGTCGTTGATGTGATACTGCAACATGGCGACCATTACGCAAGGACTTGGCCGCGTTCCATATAATGCGCTCAACAAGCGAATCGTCTCCAAGAACAACACGCCACGCACAAAAAAGTACCTAGGAGAGAGCTGACAGGCCAACTGTCAGTTCGTCTCTATGGCATTAATGGTTACAACGGCGCATTTAGGTCAAGAAAATCAACGTACCGTGACATTACAGGCATTCTGGAAGCATAAAATTTTCAATTCAGCTAAGGGAAAAGTCATAGTAACAGTTAATGGATGCAGTAAATGAACACACACACTATCGCAGTCACACACACACTTACAACACCTACAAACACTGTGACGCCGTGGAAGGTAAGAAGAAGCCTCTCTTAATCATCCCCTCAGAGGTTGCCATGCAGGGGTAAACATCTTCATAGTAAACGCCTACCTCCGAACAGGGGCAAGGAGTTCGTAGGAAAAGACTACATAGCTTTGGTAATTTATTTCTTCAGTTTTCTGAAACATGTTACGTTAGAATATAAGGACAAGTTAGTGAAACTACTATAAGACTAACACTTCAGTAAACATACGAAATTGTGGAATTTAATATACGTCAAACGTTACAATGATACCACATTACATGCGTTTATGGATTCCTACTGGAAGAAAAACCAAGGGAGAATTCATTACCACGCACACTAGATCCGCGTAGCCGAAGCAGTGGGGAAATACAGGGGGTTTCAAAAATGACTGGTATATTTGAAAAATCAATAAAAACTAAACGGGCAGCGATAGAAATACACGCGTTTGTTGCAATATGCTTCGGACAACAGTAAATTTTCAGGCAGACAAACTTTCCAAATTAGTTACAATTTTCAACAACAGATGGCGCTGCAGTCTGAAAAATCTAAAGTACAATATTTTCCACATATACACCATGCGCAGCAATAAGGAATAAACCATTTTTTCACACAAACTTGTAATCTGTGAACAGCACACACTTACAGCAGAAAGACGACTTACAGAATGGCGAACTCACAGACTGCGTTTACTTCTATATCTTTCAAATCACCTGCAGCGCCATCTGTTGTTGAAAATTGTAACTAATTTCGAAAGTTTGTCTGCCTGAAAATTTACTGTTGTCCCAAGCATATTGCAACAAACGGTGTTTTACTAACACTTCCCGTTTAGCTTTTATTGATTTTTCAAATATACCGGTCATTTTTGAAACACCCGGTACTAGTTTGTGCCAATGTACCTGACTAACTGTTAGTTGCGACTTCCTACGCTTGGACTTAGAATTTTAATGCTAGAATTGGACAGATTACTCTTCTATACTACATAATTAGCTGTGTCTGTGCATGAAATGTAACAACAGATATTACACACAGTAACTGCGACAGAAACAATGCCTGAGCGACCAATCTAACATTATATAGACTTACACACGTTACCCGTCTGCCTGTCACCATTCGGTTAATTTTCTAAATTTAATGACAAAATATGTTATTTATCCCAAAAAAGTGTCACACGCGTTTCTTAACGATACATAGTATTTTCTTGTCAAATTTCATAAAGATCGGTTTAGTAATGAAATCGTAACAAACAAACAGAGTGACAGAGTTACTTTCGCAGTTATGATATTGATATAGATAATTTTTCCCTCTTGGAGCGAGCTGATCTGAGTATTTTAATACTAGAATTGGATATAGAAAGCTGTAAGTTACATAAAAGGATCCACATATATCCTATATATCAAATCGTTTCTGTACATGGAATTTTTGAACAGTTCATACATTACTGACTGCGAGAGAAATGAAGCCTTAGTGACTGATACAACATAACTGACAGTAACACACTCTATCCGTCTGTTTGTCAGTGTTCAGTTATTTTTCAAAATATGACAAAAAATGTTAGTTATGCCGTAAAAAGTATCCTATATCTTTCGTGATGCTAGATATTATTTCCTTGTCAAATTTCATCAAGATCGGTGGTTATTCGTGGAAACCTTACAAATAGAGACAAAGTTATTTTTGAATTTATAATATTGGTACATATAATTTTTCCCTCTTGCAACCTGCTAATTTGAGCATTTTACTACTAGAATTGGATGTCGAAAGCAGTAAGTTACATAAAATGTGTCGACATGTATGCTATATATCAAGTCGTGTTTGCATATAAAATTTGTGAGCAGGTCATACATAAACTGACTGCAGGAGAAACGAAGACTTAAGACTATCCGTTTGTTTGTCCAATGTTCAGTTAGTTTTCAAAATATGTTAATTATCACGTAAAAAGTATCCTGCGTCCTTCTCTTAACGATGCGTAGTATTTCCTTGTTTAGCCGTGAAAATGTAACAAACAGACAGAGAGTCAGAGTTTATGCTCTACGTATGGTGAGGCCAGTGTTACCTTGTGTGTAGCGCAGGATGTCCGGTGGCTTGGGATGCTTCTCGTGGACTGTCTTGGTGCTCACGTCTTGGCGTCTGTACTCCTCGTTGATAGCCCACGGGTCACGGAGCTGGACGCGCGGAAGTGACGTCATCAACCCGTGTCGTCGCTGCACAGTAGGACGCAGCCGATAAACAAGCCTGCATTAGTGCAGGGCTGACCTACCCCGCGAGCCATAGCATTTCCCCCCGCTAGGGTTGCGTACTTTCGGAATGAAATACGGAATTCCTATCAAATTTCTCATTTGTCTGTCGCAACATCCGAAATCTTTATTTGTTATTATTATTTTATTTTTTATTTTTATTTTTTCGTGTCATTGGTTTCCTGATTGGTCTGACCCAATCCTCCATCCCTTCCTATCTTGCGCAAGCCATTTCATCTCAACATACACCTTACAACCCACGTCCTCGATTATCTGCTTCATAAATTCTAATCTCTGTCTTCCTCTACAATTCTTACCTTCGACTGTTCCCTCCACCAACATACTAACCAAACACGCATGCGTTAAAATGTGACCCACTATCCTGTGTCTTCTTTCTGTAAGATTCATTCAAAAACTTTTTTTCTTCGCCCATCATTTCCAAAACAAGTTTGTTTCGTACATTATGCGCACAGCATCCTTCTATGGACCACGTTTAAATGCTTCAATTTTCCTTCCTTCTCCTATGCCAGATCATAAAGTTCTGTGCTCCACATATAGAATTTTAAAAAGTTCTTTCTGAGTCCAAGATCAATGTTTGAAACTAAAAGATTTCTCTTTGTGCTAGTGTTGTTCTGCTTTTAACATCATTCCTGCTTCGGCAATTAGTTGTAAATTTACTTCCTAACTAGCAGATTTCACTTACTTCTCCTGTCGCACCCGATCCTATTTTTATATTTAGTATAATATTATCGCTATCATTTATGCTACTTTGGAAATTTGTAACTGTCCTCTGTTTTAGTTATTACGACCCAAAAAACGATAATAGCGTAAAATTTCGAAAATATCTTGTGGCTGAAATTAATTGTAGAAGTTTTAGAGTAGTGTAAAGAATTTTTTTGCTGATAATCTTTATGTGTAACAGATAAAATTTGGGAACTACCAGACTCTCAAAATGCTTGGATCCTTTTTTCTGTTTGATGATTTATGCAAGATTTTAGCGTTAAAACATAAACAAACTATCTTTAATACAGCGTGTCAAGGATTTTAGAGGCGGGAGGCGATTGGGGGAAGGAATTAGGCCGTGACGTTTTTGAAGAACCATCCCGGCATTCACTTTGAGTCTGAATGGCCGGACGGGGATTTGAACCCGCTCCCTTCGGAATGCCAGGCACGAGCGTTACCGCTCAACCAGCGGACTCACCCGGTCAAGATGATCTGTCGCAGTTTGGGATTCGAACTCTGGATCCCCAGAAAGGGAAGTTAACCACTGAGTCCCTGGACCACTGAATATGTGAATAGGGCTGTCAACTTGTTTAGAAAAATAAAGTGTATTTGTCTTTGGATGAGGAAAAAAGTATATAAATGAAAAAAAGTATTTTTCAATTTCGATATTTGTTGCGTTAAGTACATACATTTTCGTGCTATTATTTTTTATTTCATTTCAACATAATCATAAAACTAAAATTATAAATACATAAATAAACAACTCATTTTTAATTAAAATAGACAATTACAATTACAATTAATTATAATTTGCATTAATTATAATTAATGCAAAATAGCGGGAATCGAGAAACAGTGCCTCCTTTAATTAAAAATGAGTTTCTTTGTTTATTTATTTTTAATTTTTGTTTTAGGATTACGTTGAAATGAAATAAAAAACTAATAGCACCAAAATGTATGTATTTAATGCAACAAATATCTAAATTGAAAAATACTATTTTTCTTTTATTCTCTCAGCACGATACGAGAGCAGGGGTGCAAAACAATTGTTTTTATATTTGATAAATTATCTCGTGTGTTTTCAAGTTGAAAAGTATTGTGTAGTGGATCGGTAACTTCTTGTTTCTCAGAAAAAGACAATTCCAGAGTATGCGTTTTGTTTCGTCATAAACACTATAAGATCGTTGGGAAACTAAGAGCGTTCTGTTCCATGAGTTGTATGGCTGACCACAAATAAAGTATTTCCGCATACTTTATGGTTAGGATAAAGTGTAACGTCCAAAAATTATGAATCATACTTTAGTACGAAATATGATTAAGAACTTTACGCCTATGGCCAGTGTAGCACATTTTGACATTAAATTACAATTTATTCAACCAAAGATCATGATAACAATATTCTGAAAATTACTGAGACTGGATATTGAATGACACACTTGTCCAATGCCAGCTGATCCAGTGGCAAAACTCACAGCGCATATTCTAAATATCGCAAAGAATTTGATTTGAGGATCTCTTCGTATCCAGCAATATGGTTTTTTCCACAAATCTTTATATTTTTGTGATGGTTTAGATTTGTTCACTTTTGCTTTCTGTGGAGTTACTGTTGTATCTCTTGTATCAGTATAACAAACAAAATCTGAATTACTTGCCATTTCAAACAATGTAAAAGAAAAATAACGCAGTTGAAAACTCCAACCTCAAAACAACGAGGAACAGAAGAATTCTCCGCTTCTCGGTCACGTGATCGACATACACCCTTGCATTCGGAAATAAGGGTCGTCCATTAATTACGTGAGGGGTTTTGCCGGAAATCTGTACTTCCCCCTCCCCCTCCCCTGTGATAAGGTGAGGTCTCGGGGGGAACCCCCTCCCTCTCCCCCACTTGCTGACGAACTCGTAATTTTTTTGAGACTTTTCACTTAGCCTGCTGTTTTTCAAAAAATAAAAAAGATGACGTGAAATTTCCGTCGACCTGTTCCCCCGCCCCCCCCCCCCCTATTCCACCTTTTTTGATTAATGGACACCCCTTAACGGCGGGATGACACGAGTCGGTTCGCTTTTGTTGCCTCGGCTACCAAGCGGTGAGTACACACATCAAAGGGCAAAATATCCCTGGTTCGTAGGCAGGAGAGTGTGCTACTAGCGTAATGCCGCGTTCCCACGATCCCTTGTAACGAAGGCGAGACGGGACGGGACCTCACGAAGTGTAGGGACGACCGCGGGCCGCAGGTTAGTCCTAGCTTACCTCGCCGCCACCTCCGCACCACGTTGCATAGTGTCGTTTTGGCACAGAGCACTTTACAGCAACAGAAGGGGTGCGCACCGCTGCTGCAAACCGATGGCAACAGCGCACCGCTACACACGCCTGTGATGTTTACCGACACAGAGTGGGTAGCTGTTCCCATGGCATGTGGCTGAGTATTCGTCCCGTCCCGTCCCGTCTCGCCTTCGTTACAAGAGATCGCGGGAACGCGGCTTTAGAGGGTTTCGTTCCATTTACTTTTCTCGAAATAAAGTATTTTGGTATATTTCAATGGTATGAAAGAGTATAAAGTTTAACGACCAAACATAATGTACGATACTTTGTTATAAAGTTCGGTTGGCAAGCCTGTGTGTGAACCACCTGGTAGCTTGTAGGGAGCTATGCCGAGTGTGGAGCAGACAGTATTAATGTGTCAGACCAGCGCCTTCTGGAAACCGATCACACTCAGCAAGGCCGTGTCTGTCTGTGGCACAAAAACACAACTCGCGTATCGCGTAGCCGCTGCAACATATATATTCCGTCCTCCGCCGCGCTGTCAACAGATCATCGTCGCATTCTTCTACGCACTGGAAGACAACGAATACCTTTCACTGAACATGAATCGTACAGCGCTTCTCAAACTTTTTCAACCCGTGGGCTCGTAAAAATGTCAGAAGTAACCATACTGACCACTAACATATATGGGCCTAATTTTTTACCTGTGTATATATTATTAACACTTAGGGCGTATTGTATTGTGCCATTACAATATAATAAATCTAAAAGCATTGTTTAAATTCCTACGAAAACACAATTACGAAATGACAAGTGAACCATTAAAAGTGAATTACGTTTTGAACAAATCTTAATATTTATCAGGGTTGAGAAACACTGCTGCAGAATATAATCTGACAAAACTTGAACTACCATATTCGATTTTGGGTTAATGTAACGTGTAACACCTAGTAACAGAATAGTTTGTTTATTGTTATCACGAGCTAAACACACATTTGAGGTCTACTCGGCTAGACAAAGTCGTGTTAACACTTCGTTGCGACGGACAATACTATGTTACTTATTAGTTGACAATGTAATTGCTTCTTAACCTGAGGAAGGAACCAAAATTAGCTGTCGAAACGACTGCCACTCCAACAGGCGTACCCACTATGCGCGGCAAACCATCGATCATTGGCTCGGGCGGCAGCCGCGTAATATTGATACGGTGTTGGCTCGCGAGGCGACTCGAACATTGCCGCGGCCGATCATGCCGCGCTGCGAGCCATTCTCTGTCGGTATTTACGCAACCCCCCCCCTCCCCCCACTACTTGGCTCGCGCAGTTAGCTTTTATTGGATAACTTAAAGTGTCGCCTTTTAATACAATTGTACGGTGCCAAAGATTTTTTGTAGAATAGGAAATATGTATCCAAATGAGACTGTTATGATGTCACATCCATTACCACCACAACCTTCACTTGAAACTCCATCTAGAGAATCACCAAATCACTTCATCAACTCAGTACATTTCACCAAAGTAAGAAGTAAGTTCTCGGTAAGAATAGAAACAGAAAATTAGATAACAATAAAAGTTTAATATAAAACGGAGCGAGGCGCGTGAGCGGTTAACGCTCTGGCCTCACGTTCGGGAAGACGTGGGTTCGAATCCCCGTTTTAAAAAAAAAAAAAAAAAAAAAAAAAAAAAAAAAAAAAAAAAAAACCAACTTATTTACGTCTCTCAACAGCGAGGTCTTTAGAGACGGGAAAGGATGGGGGACAAGGAATGGGAAGGAATTCGGCCATGGACTTTTGAAGGAAGCATCCCGGCATTTGCCCGGAGTGATTTGGGAAACCATGGAAAACCCAAATCTGGATGCCCGGACGGGGATTCGAACCGCCGTCTTCCCGAATGCGAGGCCAGAACGCTATCCGTTACACCACCTCGGTCGGTCGAATCCCCGTCCGGGCATCCAGATTTGGGTTTTCCATGGTTTCCCAAATCACTCCAGGCAAATGCCGGGATGCTTCCTTCAAAATGGCCATGGCCGAATTCCTTACCATTCCTTGTCCCCAGTCCCATCCCGCCTCTAATGACCTTAGCAGTCGACGAGGCGTAAAGCAATAAATTTAAAAAAAAATATATAAAATGGGTATTATTCCCCATTCTTTCAGAGTTTCGGATAATGCGTCAAAAAAAGGTCTCATATTCTCGAAAATAATTGTTCTGACATTAGAAAAAGGTATTGCTGCCTAGTACACGAGTCTCCAGTTGCTAGATATAATAGCGTCTTTCAGTAACTGAAGTCGCCTTCCGAAATTGTTTGTTCACTTTATTCACACTTGGCGCAAATTAATGATTTTAAGAACTCTGAATCTACCGTTGATATTCTCGTAAAATTTGTTTATTGTATCCTCAATGGTTTCATATGTAATACCTTCCTTAAGATTCACACCATACAGCACTCAATTACCGAGCGTGGTGGTGTAACGGCTAGCGCTCTGGCCTCGCATTCAGGAGGACGGCGGTTCGAATCCCCGTCCGGGCATCCAGATTTGGGTTTTCCACGGTTTCCCAAATCACTCTAGGCAAATGCCGGGATGCTTCCTTAAAAAGGCCATGGCGGAATTCCTTCCCATTCCTTGCCCCCATCCTTTCCCGTCTCTAAAGATATCGGTGTTGAGAGACGTAAAGCAGTTAAAAAAAAAAAAAAAAAGCACTCTATTACAATACAATTTCGCTCGTCAACAGAAACGGCTCGCGCGGCAAATAACCGGTTTGCGGTCGAACGTGGCTCGCGCGGCAGCCGCGCATAGTCGATACGCAACTTACCACGAATGAAGTCGCAGTAATACCCCAGGAAAGCAAAGTGACGCTTTCTGAACAGCAATCGTGTGTTTTACTCGGACTGTTCTGAAACTTCCTTTGTATACTTCTTTATTCTTCTGTTTAGTTTAGAGATTGTGTGATCGTTCCGTAAGCTCCGTCCCTATCGCTCGTGATATATTTACGTATATTCTTCGCGCAATAATGATAAGTTCGTGTTTAACAGTATTCTTGAAACTAAATTTCATTTCTTTTTGTTTCAGGTAAGTTGGCAAAGCAGTTTATTATCCTGCCGAGTGGGTAAGTACATCGTGTATCGTCTGATGACGGTAATACAGATTATTGTAGTTTAACTAAACAGCTGGGTAATCTACATATGTATCAGTCAACTGAGGGAGGGTGTAGCTATAGCGGAGAAGTTACAACATAATGTCAGAGCTTCGTTGTCTGGAGTATATTAGTCTGAAAGTGTATGCACAGGAACGGCTGAAAATGTTGTGCAGAAATGTAACGAGAGGACAGATAAACATCGAGGGGAAATCGATAAATTTTATAATGACACACCGCTTCTATACTGTTGTTTGAATACGTAACAAAGGATGCTTCCTTCAAAAGGCCATGTCCGAATTCCTTCCCATTCCTTGCCCCCCATCCTTCCCCGTCTCTAAAGACCTCGCTGTTAGAGAGACGTTAAGCAGACAAAAAAAAAAAAAAAAAACGTAACAAAGCTGTGTTTGTCTTTATTCCATGCCATCCAGGATGAAAGGATAATCCTGCAACCGCTGATAGGTCACATCATTTCCTAGTATAAGACAAAATTCTATTTCAGTAAGTCTCGTTATTTTCGTTGATATCGATTTTTTAAATTTTTTTTTCGAAAAATGTGATTTTGTTTAGTTTATTCAATTCCATTTCTGCAAACTAAGACTTTTTCAAATGTTCTTTTTTTAAATTTAATTTCCTCAAATATATCTCAGTCATCTAAAACAATCGTTCTTTTTTTCTTTAAAACGTTAAAAAACTTATTAAAATCTTAAATGGTATAATTATTTTATACTTCTTTAAAATTATTGTCTTTTATGGTAAGTTCAATCTGCTAAAGAGCCATTGTGCATTTTAAATATGTAGTAAAAAATAATGATTTTTAAAAGTTTTTTAAATGTTTTTTTTTAACGTTTTAAGAAATTGTTTTCCATGACTCAAACATCCTTGAGTAAATTAAAAAAAAAGGATTCAAAAAGTCTTAATTTGTAGAAATGGCATGGAATAATCTCAACAAAGTCATTTGTTTCGATTTTTTTTTTTTTTTTTTTTTTTTTTTTTTTGAAAAATGTCAATATCTCGAAAATGGTGGAACTTTTACAAAAATAAAATTTTCTCATGTAGTAGGACATGATGTTACCTATCTGCGGTTGCACACACTGTACATATAATGGCACCTGGCCATACAGCCAGCTCAGTGTGTTTGTATTACTTTCAACGCTTACATATCGTTATTATATTCTGTGTGGTAAGGGTGATTCAAGACGGACAAACACTTAATCAAACCGCCCTTGCCCTCGGCCGGACTCGAACCGGTGACCCATGAAACGTGAGGCCAGCTCACTAGTGCTACTGGGGCTGTCAGCATTGCGTTTTACCGCAAGCTGTTGGTGTCTGACCTACCTCGCCCATGATGGAGTAAGCAACCCTTTACCTTCACTTGGCCAGTTTTTCTGCGGCAGTTGTTACCAGCTAATGTGAAGTCACTTCATAAATCAAGGACACAAACAGAGCTAGGTTAATAAGGGCCCCAGCGCAAAAAAAAAATAAAATTATTGGGCCCTCAGGCCAGATGGGCGACGTTTATATATATATAGCTGTATCAAATCTTGTGAGGTTTGCTGGAAAAGGCGCCTTAAACTTTAGGGGCCCCCTTTAAGCTGAGCTTGGGCCCCGTGAGCTGCGCTTCAGGGCCCCCTGAGCTGCTCTTGAGGGCCCCTGAGCTGCTCTTGAGGGCCCCTGAGCTTGGGGTGCAAAAAAAAAATGTTGGGCACTCAGGCCAGATGGGCGACGTTTGTATATATATATATATATATATATATATATATATAGCTGTATCAAATCTTGTGAGGTTTGCTGGCAGAGGCTCCTTGAGCATTAGGGGCCCCCTCTAAGCTGCGCTTGGGGGCCCCCTGAGCTTGGGGGTCCTGGTGCACTGCACCGCCTAGCCCTCCGATAGCTACGCCCCTGAAAGAGAGCATTAGACAATTACGTTTTTCTTTTACCATTCAGAGAGTTAGGCTTCATTTTCAAGATAGTGCAAGATTACAAACTACAAAGTAGTTTCGGTCAAAAAAATTCTTTC
This sequence comes from Vandiemenella viatica, assembly GCA_031002005.1. Classification (NCBI taxonomy): domain Eukaryota; kingdom Metazoa; phylum Arthropoda; class Insecta; order Orthoptera; family Morabidae; genus Vandiemenella; species Vandiemenella viatica. The sequence goes on from CM061918.1 coordinate 126,537,343, forward strand.
ACCGACTAAACAATAGCGGTTAATTTATTACTGTTTTTAGACACAACAGCAACTTACACAATTAATTTGAATACATTTCAAAGCAAAATTGTGAAAATTACATTAGGGGCGTCCATTAATTACGTGAGGTGTTTTTTCGGACATTTGGACCCCTCGTAGTGAGATTTTGTGAGATCTGGCGCAACACCTTCCTCCCTGCCCCCCCCCCCACCCCCTTATGATGAGGTGAGATCTTTATGGACCCTCTTGACGACATCATAATTTTATTTAGCTCTACTATTGTTCAAAGAATTAAAAAGATGACGTGATATTTCTGTCGAGCTCTCCCCCCCCTCTTATTTCACCTCACGTAATTAATTGACGCTCCCATACATTACTCGTATTTACAAAATTCACACTACTCAAACATTTCTGTTATCATCGTCGGAGGTGATATTGCATATACCGTCCATATTGTCCTCCGGTTTGTCCAAGCATGATTTCAGTCGAAGTTACAATAAATGTCAACTCAGTTACGTTGTGAGCCGGTAGATGGTGCTGGTGAGCTGCGGCAGTAGCATCACTCTGTCACACTTGTTACTGTTGGTGCTGCCTCTGTCGGATGTGTTCCTAAACTACGACAGAATTCAGTCCTGTTCTTTTGAGGAGCAGGTAGGGTAGTCTGGTTTCAGTCTTCTTGCTGCTCAGACAATCTCCTGGGCAGCGAGCAGCTGCTCAGCTGTCTGCAGTAGTTGAGTACCACGATCCAGCAGTAGGCGGCAGCACCTGCAACACCACGACCAAACTTCACAATCCGCCTCTTTTCTAAACGTTTAACCTTATTATATTTGTGGAATATATTTTCAAGGAGATTTTTTCCGGATCAAAGTCGTTTAGAAAATTGCATACATTTGAACTCGTGCGGGTCGTGATTGATGGAAAGTCAGCACTCTTAACGAAATCATAAAAATGACTACAAACTAGTAATTTTATTATAATCTAGTGTAAGCTGTAAGGTGACAAGGTCCTTTACATTTTTTTTTTTTTTTTTTTTTTTTTTTTTTGTGAATAATTTTTGTTAAAAAATTAATTAGATATTAGTCTTGCTTGTGTTGTGTATACAAATGTGTTAAATTAGTATGAAAGAAAGAAAGAAATAAGCGTATAGTAAAGTGCCAGAATATGGACAGTGGTCATCTATGATAATGTATATCTTTGGACAGGAGAGAAGGGAATATGGCGAGTGTATGGACGAGAATATAAGATATAGCTGGCACGTGGTTGAATAAAACGGAATGTAAAGAAGTGTGTTTTGTACCAAGTGATTATAAATAAAAAGTGCTTTCGAGTGTTTCTTCAAAGAATTCATGTTGCGATATATATATATATATATATATATATATATATATATATATATATCGCCTATTTATTTGTTTCTGAACTGTGAATTGAAATAATCTGCTGGCTTCTGCAGCTACTATTACGGCTTGAAGACGGGCAGATTAAACATATCAAGAAGAGCTAAGGTAAATTACCTAAATTAAGGAAGAGGGGAACTTACAGAGCCCGTGGCCGTTTTTTGCGTGTGGTCAAGATTCTAAAATAGTTCCCGTTTGTAGGGTAAAAAGGTTATGTGATAAATTGGCCTGATATCGCCAAATACGAACTTGACTTTTTTTCACCGGGCTCACTGTGCAAAATTTGAATTAAATCTCTTGAGGTTTAAGAACTGAAAGTATTAATGGACGTATTAAACACGGATAGCGACGATTGCTCTGTCGTATAATTGAATTGAAAGGGCGTAACAGACATTTTTTCACATTTTGTTTTTTTATTCTTTGAGGATAGAGCTATCAGTTTCTTTTGAAAACGCATATGTGTGAGCATTCTTCCCCAGTTAAACGACAAACTAACTGAAGGACTGGATTCCATATGATTATGCTGTGTATTACGAGGCGCTATTTCACTGACCAACCACTGATGCAACTCCATACAGCGGCTGGGTTTTGAAGAGGCCGAAGTTATAGAAAAATAAAAATACTTTGTATGAATACAACATAGACAATGTACCAAAGTACTCGGTTATACGTTCACTCTTAAATTAATATTAATTTAATGTGTACTTTGACAGATGTCTAACAAATAAATGCAGAATTATACCTCCTTAAGATTATTTATCCCATTTAAACTTAATTTTTTTAAAGGGCGTCCTTTTTAAATTACCATCATTGCGAGAAAACATTTTCAAATTGAGGGACATGTTAAGATAACATATTTCAGATGAAAATACCATATAAATCAAAACAAAAATTTCTTAATTCTCCTGGATTTTTTTTCAGTTTTCCTGAAGTTTACTTTCGGTGACGCACGCCCATTCAAAAAAAAAAAAAAAAAAAAAAACGTTTCAATTGTTTCAAAGGTTGTGGTTGCTATACTCGAATTGGCTGTAATACAAACTTATATTTGATACTAAAGGTTCACTCTGCAAAAATCTTGAACAATTTCTATTCAGTTACGATGAAGCGTATTCATCCATCGCATCAGCAATTGTTTCGAAAGCGTCACGTTGTTCTTGACTGGGAGTGGCCAAACATTAATAATGTAATCCTTGGTCATCGTGTCTGTAGTGACGGGAGAACGTACTACAGATTCCAGATTATTAAATAAGTAAAGTTACTCCGAAGAAATAAATTGCCAGAATACTCGTTTAGGAAACATATCTGAAGTCTGATGTCCACTTTAAATGAGCTAGTAGCTCGTGTACAGTGAACACAAAGACTATTAACGAAATTGGTCAGTAAAATAAATAAAAAGCAAATAAACCTTAATGTATAAACTCTGGTCAAGCAACGATATTAGCGGAAGTTTTAATTAAACTTAAATTTAGCCTTGGCCGGAATGACAATTGGCATTCATTGTTACTATGAGTAATTCAGTTTTTTTATAAAGTCTTTATATGTTACTGAAAAGTAGTTCCACGTTTTTCAGCCATAAGATTTTACCATTTTTTAAAAAGATAAAGATTGAAATGTTACGAAAAACAGATTTAATTAATGTATTCTCGCAATTAATTTTCAAACACTTCCTTAGCTGTTAAACTGCATTGCTACGAAAAGCAAGTTTAATTAATGTATTCCGGCAATTAACTTTAAAACAATTGCTTAGCTATTAAACTGTCCACATAACCTCAAATTTTCTACTAACATCCCTGGTCGCTGTTGATTTGCGAGTGAAGGCCAGCATGTGACGTCACCGTTCTCCAGCCAATAGCTATTGAGGTGAGTGAGTGAGCTTACGAAATCTTATAATTGATAGAGACTTCCACAAAGAAAACGGCTGATGATCTTGAAAGTATACTACGTATCGATTCGTACGCTTCGTCGAAGTCGATAAGATATCATTAGAGGCGGAAAGGGACTATAGGCAAGGATTGGGACGGAATTAGGCCTTTGGTTTTTGATAGAATTATCTCTGGAGGTATTTTAGAAGCGTGATGGTTTGAAATATCGATATCGTAGTGAGGCCACACTGCCCCTCGGTTTTTTAGTGGTCAGCCATGTCTTTGCGGTGCGTGTCGAGAAGAGGAGTTGGAGAACTACCTGCTAGCAGACAGCAGCCGACAAGTAGAAAGATGGCGGCGGTGGCCTCCGTGACGTAGAAGAAGATGGCGGCGTATGAGATGAGCACTGCTGAGGAGCACAGCACGGCCACGGGAGACCCGTACAGCCACCACCGCGCTGTCCTGCAGTCATCCTGACACAAACAACATCTCTGGTAATTGCGTAGTCCTGTGATGATAGCCAAAAAATGGTGGTTGAAACGTCGGGTTTAAAAAAAAAATTACCCGATTCCACCTGGACAACCAAGAGAACATGACCTCTAGTAGAGCGCCACTGAATAGTTAAAACGTGACTCTTAGAAATGTCCCATACTCATCTTAAGTTTATGGTATTTTTAGTTAAAACTATACTTAAATATGAAGCCTTTTAATGCAGTTAAATCTGTTATTCGAATCTGATATTCACGAGTAAAATGGTGAATAGTGTTTAAAATATAACGCAGTAGTGTTTCCTTCATTTTGTGAAGAATATATGTCCACCATAACAAGGTGAGGCTTTTATTATATTTGCTGTACTAACAGTGAGATTAGGATGAACGTTATTCTAAAGTCTAAGAAGATAGCAAAGCTTTTCTACGTATCGCACCTTATTCTACTACCAACTTTTGTGGCTTATAAATGCGGGATCTTATCGCATTTCGGGGTGATTTTCTGTAAAAGTGGATGTGTTGCGACGGATTCACAATCACTTCGCAATGGATTTTAAATAGGAATGTGACACACGACTGTATTAAAAAAAAAGTCGTGGGTAACTGCTAGTTCAGAATAATATGAATGTTCTTGATTCCACTTAAATGTATCTGATAATTATTTTAAATGATAATAACAAGTCTGTTTTTAATGGAAATAAACATATATGCTAGTCACTTTCTTAGCTAAATATTCGATTTGAAGAGCAAGTAATAATTTGTTGTAAATATTCTTACACACAGTATGATTTTAAATAATATTCAAAACAAATTCTAAGATGTGAAAAGGTAACTCTGTCAGGTGACAGAATTATCTGACATATTTTTAGTAATAATAATCTGTGTTAGATCTATATACTTTGGCGTTGGTTGGTCACGTGACCAGAGAGAATTTTGTGTAATATTATCGCAGAGAGATAAGCTAAAAGTAGAGGAGGATATACTGTGGTTATTATTATTGTGAGATCGATAAGTGTCTTAAGTATCAAGATACGAAAGTAAATAGAATTCTTAAATGTTAATCTGGTAAATATGGTAGTGAGGTTTGGTATAAGCTACCAACTTCGACTGCTAGTCTGTTCCCGGCTAACGTATGGGCATCGCAATCAATTATAAAGAAGAACAGAATTAATATATTCTTGTATCTTGTATCATACATTATAACCATCACGATTTCAATCAATAAATGACCGTAGTGGTACAAGTGTCAAAATAAATTATTTGAGTAAAACGGGTTTTTGTAAATACAAGTGGTACAAGTGACATATAAACAAAATCAGATCTAACACAATTAAAAAACTATTGCCCTGATATAATAATTAGTTGATTTTTAAAATACATCATCATTCTATCTTCAGGAAATCATTTTTGTCACGTACAGAAGTCAACAAGAAAATTCAAAACAAATAGTTTGAAAAGAGAGGCTCTGTTTTTTTTTTTTCGCAGACTAACTACTTTTCAGCTAATGTTTTACAAAAATGCTATTATTTACAGACAAAATGTACCCTCCACAGAATCATCTCTATCTTCCATGCAACTAGTTATTTCTTGATTATTTCTTAGAATGTCGTCTCGCCATTTTGTCACTTGTACCTTTATGATAGGAAAGAGATAGAGCCATTTTATAAGATATGCAGCTATCCCAACCGATGTTTAGATGGCTTGGTATACAGGGTGATTCAAAATAACGTGGACAAAATGACATGGTAGATCAGTCATACAATAAGAATCAAAAATCGGATAGGAACAGAGGGTCGCAACTGCGATCCGGAGCCGCTACAGGGCGTCTAAAATAATACTGACACAAAGAGAAGAAACAAAGCCATTACAGATCATTTTATTGATAATTACTCACTCACATGCGACTAATGCAAGCCAAATGTTGAGCCTACAGCAGATGCTCAAAGTTTTTGCCAGATGCATCGAGACAAGCCCGGCATCTCCGTTGCATGGAACGGCGCACCTTCTCAAAGATACCAGGTGTATCTCGAACACATCCGGCTGCCGCAACGATTCTTACTACCAAGTCTTCCGGCGTTTCAACAGGTGTTTCATACACAAGTCCTTTTAAAAATCCCCACAAGAAAAAATCCAAGTGAGACAGGTCTGGTGATCGTGGTGGCCATGCGATAGGTCCACCGCGACCAATCCAGTATACAGGCGCTTGCGATCCTCTGTTCCTACGCGATTTTTTATCCTTATTGTATGACAGATCTACCATGTCATTTTGTCCACGATTTATTTAATCACCCTTTATAAAATATCTTGTATCGGTTTGGTACGCTAAATATAAGTACAGGGCCTGTCTTTTGATTCATTTAGATCATATTTCTCATATTTGTCACTTGTACCTAGTGTTGTAAAAAACTGTTTTTTTTCTGACTTGAAAAAAAAAACATGGAAAAAACCATGAAAAAAAACATGTTTTTTTTCTGGAACACGTTTTTTTCGTAACTACTAAATCTCAAATTTGTAAGGCATTTATAGTTTAATATGACTGTTTTAGAGTTTATACTAAGTACTTATCTTAATTTTTAAATCTAACATTGAAGTTTTCTTTTACAAACGGGGACTTCCCGAAGAGGCTGGGTTGCGCGAGAAGGAATCCCCGTTCCCCGTTGTTTGGATTGATACTCGCTATTTGAACTAGTGCTGCCTACCCTACGAATTTATCTGTAGACCTACGGACCTTTTCAAAAAATTAGGAATTTTAAATTTATCTACGGTTTTTTGCCTCTTTTTATTACTTATTGTGCTTTCCTTATATTCGTATACTTGTTAGACTCTCGGCGTATAGTGATACTGAGTCATTAAATTGTCAGTACTTATGAATTATTTCCTTCCAACCGTTGGCGTAAAACAACGATTGAAAAAGAAATAAAGCCAATATTTTGTATGATAATAAATTCAAACTTAAAAGACCGTAATAAGGGAATTATCAGCGCAGTCTTTATGCACAGTGTGTAGTTTGCTCACAATTTAAAATTGGAATCTCAAAATCTTTTGCGTACAATACCAGAACAACCAGTAAAAGAAAATGTAAGTATTTCTGATGTTATGGATCTAGAGGAGACAGAAGAAGAAACAGAAAATTCCGACACCGACCGACCTAGTGTTGGTGGTGCTGATACTAGTGAACGTGGTACTGGCGTAGAGGATGAATAAAATTATGTTACCTATATAGATACATTTATGAATCATTATGTAAGACATTTTAGGATTCAGTAAGATATAAAACACACATTTAAAATGCAACTTTCGTAAATAAAACTATAATTTATAAAATTTATTGTTTTCTAAAAAAAAAAAAAAATTAGAAAAAAACCAGGGTGCTAGGTTTTTTTTTATGTTTTTTTTTTCACAAAGCTGAAAAAAAACATTTTTTCAGCTTTGTGAAAAAATTTGCAACACTACTTGTACCACTATCGTTTGCAACCCATGAAATTATACTCCTTATTTACATGAAATTAATTAATTAAAGGAGGGAAGAGTAAGACCATGGTTATGCTAGGTAGTGAAAAGAATGAAGTAGAGAGGGGAAACGTTGACTTGCCTTGTTGGCGGCGACCATGAGGGAGACGTCGAGGCTGCAGTGGAGAGCGCAGGCCGCCATCTGAGTGGCCGAGGCCGACAGGCACACTGTGGGCAGAACACGACGGCAGGTGCTAACACTCACATGCGCGACAATCAACACAGCAAGACATGTCTCTTTCCTCTCCTTCCCTTGATGCTTCCTAACTCTGGATGGTGCGGTATTGCCATATCCCCACATTTAACTTAACAAATATTGGTGCGGGCAGAATCAACATAAGTGCATAAACCAATATATTAACGCACTACGCTTCTAATTTAAACTAACGACCCATTTGAAAGTGAAGGTCGACATTTCTTACCTGAGCTGGGGTCACATTAGAGCAATGAATGGGGAGAAAGGGCCTCTTAAGGCGCATTCCCACGATCCGTTGTAACGAATGCGAGACGGGACGGGACGGGACTAATACTCAACCACATACCATGGGAACAGGGCCGCCTCAGCTAGGGGAGACGAGACGCAGCTACCCACTCTGAGTCGGTAAACATCACAGGCGTGTGTAGCGGTGCGCTGTTGCCATCTGTTTGCAGCAGCGGTGCGCACCCGTTCTGTTGCTGTAAAGTGCTCTTTGCCAAACGACACTAGGCAACGTGGTGCGGAGGTGGCGGCGAGGTAAGCTAGGACTAACCTGCGGCCCGCGGTCGTCCCTACACTTCGGCTAATGAGGTCCCGTCTCGTCTCGCCTTCGTTACAAGGGATCGTGGGAATGCGCCTTTAACCGGACAAGAATAGGCTTCAACATCCCAAGCAGTCAGATAAGCATCTACTTGGAGTAGTAATGGATTCGGACGTACGTGCCGAAATCCCAATTGCACAGATTTATAAAAACCCGGCAGAGACAGTATAGACTCTGTGACCAATTCAAGAAAAGTGATTTTACCAAGATATGCAAGATTAGGGTATCGGCACTTACAAGACGTAAGAAAGAGACAATAAGAATGAAAGAGAGGCCGATGGACACCGACAAATAAGGGGGCGTCCATTAATTACGTGAGGTGAAATAGGGGGGGGCGGCGAATTTCGACTGTAGGGGCTGGGGGAGGGCGTTATAACCGCACTCGGAAGGAAGAGAGTTAAAAAAAAGGTCTCAAGAAAACTGCTAGGTCCATTAGGGGGCATCCATAAATTATGTGAGGTGTTTTTCTGGATTTCCGGACCCCCCCCCCCTCTGGTGAGACTTCGTGAGATCTGGTCCGCGAGACCCCCCTCCCCTAGAAATGACCCTCGCAAATTTTTGAGACCTGTTTTTTTAGGTCCCACCGTTCCACAAGCCGGTAACAACCCCACTTTCCGGTGAAAAACCCCCTAAAATCTCGACTTTCACGTCATTTGTAGACTTTTTTTTTAGCTCTACAGTCCTACAATTTTTCGAAAACCTTACGTGAGATTTCCGTTGACCAACCCCCCCCCCTCCCCTTGGTGAGATTTGCTGGGATTTCGCCGACCCCCCTATTTCACCTCACGTAATATATGGACGCCCTCTTACCGAGGGGGGGGGGATACCGTCAAAAATCTCGCGTCATCTTAGGGGGGTCCGGAATTCCGGAAAAATACCTCACGTAATTGAAATGTAGTCTTCACGGGTTTTCCGCCGTATGTTGTTGAAATGTGACAACGAGCATTCGGCGGCTGACTCTGCCGCCATCTTCAGGTTGGATGTTGTGCAGGGAGAACCAGAGCTGCACTCGTGAAGACTACATTTCATCGATACGCCGTGAAAGCCTTCGATCTCACCTCACGTAATTAATTGACGTCCCCTAAATAAATAACACGAAAACAATGCTTAGTCGTAGAGGATAGGAAGTTTCAGAACTTTCTCTATAAGCTTATCTGCAAAAATACCAAAACCGCACCGTCACGGAGAAAAAATTAAAAAAAAAAAATCTTATCAGTGAGGGGGGTCGATGTAGTGATGTTGGGCAATGCCAACTTAAACTGAGTAACTACCACCGACCTCACCTCTGAGTATGGTGATCCTGGTGGAGATGGGCAGCCAGCCCTCCTCCACCTGTTGCGTGGCCGCCACCCGCTCGTTCATTGTCACCAGCAGCGTCCACCAGGTGTACACGTTCATACTGGACGAGATCAGCTCCATGCCGCTCACCATCTGCAACGCCACACGAGACTACAGCGCTCACTCTCCACTAATTAAGTCTTTGGCACTTAACAGAGGCGGCTCAAGGTCACTGTGTTCTCTCCCACATACGAAGTGCGATGAATTCCTGCAGATAAATTTGCTACTCGTATGCAAGGACACTGCTCTGCTTGGAGAGGTAGGCAACGGGAGGCGTGGAGAGGAGCGGGAATATTGTAACATGACCTTGAGCCGCGTGTCGAGGGTGAACAAACTATAAAGCCAGCCACACACAGAACCGGGCGGGGCAGGGCGGGGCGGGGCGCGACGAGTCGCCTGACTTGCCCTGTCGTGCTGCTGTCACACACAGAACGAGGTGGGGCACGACAAGTCAAACACTTAGCAAATTTTCTTCAATGCCCCAGTCACCTGTCAGTGAACTCAGTAGGAGCATACTGGTGTGTAGTGTATCATTTTAAATGGATGAAGATGAGGAGACCGTTTTGTTAATTTGGAACTATCTGCAGCTCTTGAACCACAATGTTAACAACAGAGAGATGTGGGTACACCCTACAAACCTGAAAAGGAATATAGGAAGTTTTATTTCTGAGCTTCGAGCCGAACCCAGACAAGTTTTTTTAATTATTGTCGCATGTCAATTTTGACATTCGACTTTGTACTTGAGAGCATTCGGAGCAGAATAGAAAAGCAAAATACCAACTGGAGAACAGCCATACCCCCAGAGGAGCGGCTTTTGATAACCTTGAGGTCCTCTTTTTCCTGACCATTAGTTATTCAACCATATAATAACCCTGTATAGCCATATAAATTTTAAATCTTACAGTCATACATGGCACACATACAAATCAGTCGAATATTCGAAACACAACACAACCAGACCGCGAGATAGTGGAGCCCGGGGAGGGAGGTTGGGTCCCGTGACAGCGCATGCGCAGAACGTTCTACCCGGCAGCGACTTGCCCCGGGGCATAATTTGTTTCAGCTTCGCATTTTGCCTCGGGGCGTCTTTTCGACGTGCCCTGCCCCGCCCGGTCCTGTGTGTGATGCTCCATAGGCACCCGTGCGTTTCCCGTCGCACAAGACGCCCCGGGGCAAAATGCCCTGCCCCGCCCTGCCTCGCCCGGTTCTGTGTGTGGCCGGCCTAATTGTAAACATTCGTTACACAAAATTTGTCGGTATTTTGTTTTACATGATTTCGTGACCATATAGTGATTTTAGTAATTATTTTCGACACCAAATTACTGCTATGAAGTGATCGTATCTTGCTTTATTGATGTATATGGTTTCTGCTTAAATTTAAGTATGGTTTATAATTAATATCGAATAGTTTTCAAGCCACCCTCAACTGGTGTTTTGGACTGTTCAAGACTTTTATTTCACTTTCCATGATTTGTTCTTTGGTGATCACATTTTGCCATCGTGACAATAGATCTTGATTGATTTTAATTATACAATGGAGCGCATGCTCGGTGGCGATTTCCATAGCCATTTAATTGCCCATTTCTTCTGCTATTATGTTATGCAATTCGGGTATAAGTTGACCCTCCCATCTAGTTTTGCCATTTACGAATTTTAATTTAAATTCCTACAGTGCTTTTGTTAAATTATTAATCAGTTCCATTGCTTTATTGATGTATATGGTTTATGCATAAATTTAAGTATGGTTTATAATTAATATCGAATAGTTTTCAAGCCACCCTCAACTGGTGTTTTGGACTGTTCCAGACTTTTATTTCACTTTCCATGATTTGTTCTTTGGTGATCACGTTTTGCCATCGTGACAATAGATCATGAATTGATTTTAATTATACAATGGAGCGCATGCTCGGTGGCGATTTCCATAGCCATTTAATTACCCATTTCTTCTGCTATTATGTTATGCAATTCGGGTATAAGTTGACCCACCCATCTAGTTTTGCCATTTACGAATTTTAATTTAAATTCCTACAGCGCTTTTGTTAAATTATTAATCAGTTCCATTGGTGACAACCTCACGCACAAAAGAAAGTTTCCCCACTCCCTTATACGTTATATCGAGTGCCAGATTTTGCTCATGGACATCTTTTCCCTTCCATGCACATCTCTTAATTCACCATCAACTTCCTTCCAAGCCTCATCACCAATATTCTCTTTGCGCACTCCCATCACTTTCTTCATCGTCCTTCTGTCTTCCAATTACTCCCAACCCAGCGTCTTTATCAGTTACTGGTTGTGTTCTGCGATAATTTCCAAAGACAAATTTACCAGCCCTTCTTTGCACCACCCTTCAACTCTTGTATTTGATGCTCTATATGGGGTCCCGTACTGAACCACTATATTGAAGCAATGGTCTGACCAAAGTTTTGTAACCTAACTCCCTAGCTTCTCTGGTACATCCTCTCATCACCCTCTTCAGTAAATGAAGGATTTTGTAACCATTTCGTACCACCTGCCTGAAGTGAGTTTATTATGAAATATTGTTTACATTTCAAACTTTTAATATGCAAAAGTGTCCCACGCGATAATCATAAAGAACGTTTACATTTTTTTTAATCTGTCTTACTAATAAGCTGCCTCTTTTTGGAATTTATCTTCATATATGTTGACCTAACCAGTTAGATATTCTATCCAGGCCATCCTGCAAATGTTCACGGGTTTCTCCAGTTTAGAGTTTAAATAAATGACTTGTAACAGCTCACTGTTGAACGTGTAGGTTACTGTCTGTTGAGAACACATTGGGTGCAGACTAACGTGAGTCTCAGTGGAGTAGAACCAACTACTGACCCCCCACATGGCGGCGATGATGAGCGTCCCAGTCTTGAGCGAGCAGCCGCAGCAGAAGTGCTCCATCGAGGGCAGCGCCATCTGCAACACAACACACACAGTATTTACTGTCGGGTCGTTAATTGTATATTAACATGTAGCATATCCCGTCTTTGGAACCTGTATATGGTAGGTCTATGATACCTCTGAAATATCGGATTTTTGGTGTATAAAAAAAAGTCTATAGTTGAAAACAGACGGTACTTGCACATACAGATAAAACATAATCATCCTGTCCTTCTTTATATATGTCAATTAGGTAATGCACTGAAAATGCGAAAATTGGATAAAATTTGATGCAATTTTCACAGTTACATAGTAGTCCGTGTATAAACAGCAGGTTCGCCCGTAAGAAACGAAGTGTCAACAAGGTTCAATTACACAAGCATTTTAGGCGGCGTAATCATAATTCCAATATAAAACAAGTACAATCTCTAGGTTGTTTTCACTGCGTTACATGATTGCCCAATCACGATTGCTCGGTATCGACTGTCTTCTGACTCCGATTGCGTCCTGCCCTTCGCTGCACTAGGGCCGCGCTCTTTATAGTAGACCACGCCGACTGGGAAGTGGAACGCAGTTTACCCCTCCGAGGAGGCGGTAGCGGTGGCGCCCTCTTTGCTGCCCGCTGCGCTCTCTGGTAGATTTTTTTTTTAATTGATTTTCGGTATCTTATGCCATACAGCCAGCTCGATAGTAATTACATGTCACTCAGAACTTTCTGATTCTCCAGTATGACATGCACTTAAAATCCATGCCCGCGGCCGGACTCGAACCGGCGACCTTCGGCACGCGGGGCTGGCGCCCCAGCCCCTACGCTATCGAGTCTAGCTCCCTCTGGTAGAAGCTATCGTGAGCAGGCGATGCGACATGCCGTGCGATATGTCAGTTTATACAGGGTGATTCAAAATAACGTGGACAAAATGACATGGTATATCAGTCATATAATAAGAATCAAAAATCGCATAGAAAAACAGGGTCGCAACTGCGATCCGGAGCCGCTACAGGGGGTCTAAAATAATACTGACACAAAGAGAAGAAACAAAACCATTACAGATCATTTTATTGATAATTACTACCTCACATGCGACTAATGCAAGCCAAATGTTGAGCTCAAAGTTTTTGCCAGATGCATCGAGACAAGCCCGGCATCTCGGTTGCATGGAACGGCGCACCTTCTCAAAGATACCAGGTGTATCTCGAACACATCCGGCTGCCGCAACGATTCTTCCTACCAAGTCTTCCGGCGTTTCAACAGGTGTTTCATACACAAGTCCTTTTAAAAATCCCCACAAGAAAAAATCCAAGGGAGACAGGTCTGGTGATCGTGGTGGCTCGTGTTTGTACCGCAACGCCCTCTCGTGGCTCTAGCGCCCTCTAGAGGCGTTTGCGACCCTCTGTTCCTAAGCGATTTTTGATCTTTATTGTACGACAGGTCTACCATGTCATTTCGTCCACGTTATTTTGAATCACCCTGAATATATTAAACCTTAAGACATTACATGATACTGCGAGCAATAACAATTTTATTGAATCACGTCGTTAAAAAGTTCTGTTCCATGCCGGTTTATGCATACTGAACGATTCGTGTAGTCTCCTAACAGAGTTTCGAATTAATGCGCATTCCGGCTCCGCCGTAAGTGGACCCCATTCCTCAAATCACGGATAATTTTTAGACCAGTTAATTAATATTCTTCCTGATGTAGCACCATCATACATTAACCTCATGTCTTCCCATCTGTCATCAGTGGTATATCGAGATACCGGTTTCATATTGATCAGATATCTGTGTATTGACCGCAAGATCTATTTGTCCAGCAGCGTCAGGGATTGGACGTGCAGTTTCCTGACATTGTGTTACCAGCTCATTAAGGACGTACGAAATTGTGATCTACATAAATAAATAAATAAAACAACTTACTAATCTGCAGGCTTATTGTTCTGATTTTTTTTTAACATTCACGATTTGTACGATGAGTCTTATAGGAAGCGATTAGTATATCACCATCATTGGTACGGGAGATTTTATTCACATGAATCACAGATAGGGGATGCATACAAGTTTTCTTAGGTGCAATGGAACAGGGTGACCAAATTTTCTGTTAGGACCTTATGGCTAGTAGACGTTGAGGTCTTTAGAGCCGATAGAGGATAGAGGAAATGAACGGGAAGCAATTCGACCGTGGTCGTTTGAAGCAACTATCCCGGCATTCGGATGGCGTGATTTTTGGAAACGACGAAATCTGGATTGCCGAACGGGGATTTGAACCCGCGTCTCCCCAAATGCCAGTCCTGAGTGTTGGTACGTTGATAATGTGGGGCTGGATATCTGCAAGGCATTTTACTGACGCAGGTTGGAATCCCCGTTCGCGCAAAATATTTGGATTTTCTATGCTTTCCCCAAATCACTCCAGGCCGAATTCCTACCCGTTCCTTGTCCACAGCCCCATTCCGCCTCTAATGACCTCGACGTCGACGAAGCGTAAAGCCATAAGTACAAAAAAACTTATTTTACTGAATTAGCAGTGTATTGGAAGTCGATATGATAAAACTATAGAGTTGAACTAGAATACGTGATACATCATCTTTGCCATTTGTCGCTCTTAAACCTTTGTTTGTTAGTGTTGTTGGTTCCGGTTTCGGCACTTCACTAGTAAGCACGCACCAGATGGGAAAAGTGTCATTTTGGTAGAGCGTTAGAATCTCGCTTGAAAGTGCAAGAAGATTTTTTTTTAATTTTTTTATTTCCTGATCTTACATAGCCTACTACCTTGTAACCTCAAGTAGGCCCGCAAGAAGAAGTCGCTATCGTTGTATCCGATACAATGTATCGTCTCGGGGGCGGGATGTTATTTAGCAATCTCTGTGTAATAATCGGCAGAACTCATGACACAGTGGAGCCGACTGAAGAGGAGTGAAGACTTCCCACCAAACGCGCCTGGCCGCGAGTTCGGAGCGGTGACTTGTCGAGGTTCGCTGTGACCACTTTCCGGCCCGCAACGAGCGGCAAGTGGCTAAGTGGCCTGTCTGCCTACTGCGGGTAATAGGAGCTCTCAACACACCACCTCACAGGCCACTGAGGCTATCTCTGTGGGAATACAACGCTATTGTTTGTTTGTTTTTCTGACTGTAATACTGCCAACTGAACCCTGAGAGGATGATGATCAAACTTGTAGTGTTTAGTGATTTAGTGCAGATGCACAAACCACAAGTAGTATCCAGGGGTATAGTATTGTTTAAAGAACGGTGAAGTCTTCCGTGATAGTTATACAAGTTTATCGCTGAGATGGAGAATTGTTCACAGAGGAAAGTATCCAAACTCGGATCCAGGTCCCTAAATCGCACCCCAACCTTATTTCGCAACGGTTGGTGCTACATTCTGGCAGAATATATTTGACGACGTAGATTTCGAAAAAAAAAAATAATGACGTGTTTTCAAGTTTGCATGGGTGGGTAGAGACAAGTATCCAGTAAGCTTTCAGCAACAGTGAAAGTTTCTGCACAGGTGCACTAAACAGCGTTTTCATAGTGTTCCAAAGGCAGAAAGAACAATCTGTTCACTGCACTGTCTTTGGAAAATATGTGCTATTCTGTATTACTGTGTCAGTTGTTTACTTTGTTATCGATCCAACATTTTTTTAGGTCCGGGCATCCAGATTTGGGTCTTTTATATGATTTCCCCAAATCACTCCACGAAAATGGTGGGATGCTTCCTTCAAAAGGTCATGGCTGAATTCCTTCCTGTTCCTTGTCCAATTCCGCCTCTAATGATCTCGACGTCGACGAGGCGTCAAACCATAAGTAAAAAAAAAAAAACTTTTTAAATAGCCTACCTGAAACTGCCAAGTCATAGACGCCTTAAGTCGGACCCTCCATAATTTATATCAATATTTTGTCAGTTTGTTAAAGTGACTTGAAATGCTGTTTCCGATGCCCCCAACCAAATATAATTCTTGGTTAAAAAAAAAAAATCTTTTGTCGTTAGCGGATTAGCGTTGGAAATTATCAAATATTATAAATGTCAAGTAAGCTAAATGGTTCATACCCCATGGTCAAATGTTAAAATAAATCTTTTTCAATTCTTTTCAATTTTAATGGACTTTTCTGGTGATTTTGTGAATATTCTTAACAGGGGTCCGACTTTCTCTCAGAGATCGTTTTTACAAATTTTTTCTAAAAAACGAATTTGAAGACTATGATCAGATACTTACTAAAGTCAGTCATGCAGGCTATTTGAAAATATATTAAAGAATTTATTCCATTAAAACTTAAGTAAAATTAACTCAAATTAAAGACGAGGCAGATGGGAAAAAAAATGTTGTTCGGACTATGGTTCCTAGCCCCTACTGATTAGCCAGGAGTGCGACGGCTTGCTTGTGTTAGTATATTTCTCAGCTTTCAGACATCACATCAGAACGAATGTTAACCCTGTTTTGCCCGCGGAATCACGGAATGAACATTATTCAAAACCGTACCAAAATCCAATCAGAAGTTTTGGCGCGAATCAAGTTCAACGAAAGGTTGATATTTTTATCCTAAATTTTTCAGCTTTCTGACTTAGTTCAAGTGACACAAACCTTAATTTACCCCCCCTACCATGGTATGTACATAATTCAAAGCACCATGAAAATCCGACGCGTAGTCTATGTGTGAATCAGTTCATCCAAACACACAAGCTAACACAACTTTTTTAAAAACATCTATTCCTTTCTTAAATGTATAGACTGATTTCTGGTTCATATATGACGGATAAGAAACACAAAAAATAAATTTCCAGTGTATACAGACAAAAATATACGAATGTTATCTGCTTACTATAATGGAAGTGTGAATGGGCAACTTGAAGTCCTCTAGGAGAAACTAAATGCGTATAAAGAGTTCAGACGAGGGAGTAGGAATATGTAATACAGTGTATGTAACAGGAAGTAAAAATAATCTGTAATACAAGAAAACAGAAATACCAACAAAACGTTAGTGATAGATGGAGGCTTTTCATAACAAAGAAAGAAACGATTAGGGTACAAAAGTTGTCTGATTTATTAAATAAAGCCAGATGATAGCTACAGTAATATAATAGGGTTCATTGTAATAAACCAGTGCTCAACAAAGCTGCTGAGTATGACTAACTATAGCAAGGCACCGCTACACGGATTTCGAAGATATATCTATGTGGTATCTGGTCGGGGAAATAATAAAAATGTGGGTAGTTATGTTTACTCTTAAAAAAAAAAAAAAGCAGGAAATATAATACTACAATAGTGAGGAGAAGAGACTAGAGGGGTTGGTAAAAATAGAACACAACACATTTAAGAGACAGCAAGTCAGTTCTGAACATATGCAGAAACTTAATATGGAAATAATAAAAGCAAACAGGAAGGCTAAAGATATGTTCATGAAGAATTTTGTCTTACAAAACGGGATAGTGTATGGTACAGCGTGAAAGTTTCTGTAGCTGTTTTAACGAAGGGTGAGGAGAGAGAGATCGTTCAGAAAATTGTGTTTAAATATGTGTAAGATGTTCCTTAGAATATAGATAGATAGATGATATGTTCGCTTCGATCCCATGTGAGAGCAGTATCAGGTATGTGGAACAGTACATCCAGTACACTTATTAACAATATCAATAACATTGCCAACAACTGATAACCATTCAGTTACTTAAAACCCTGTTACTACGATAATTTTCCACTGTAATTTGTAAATACCTATTATCCCGTGTTAGTTACTATATACGAGTGAACTTTGCAAACAGTGTAATTACTTCATTTGTCAACAGTTTCAATAGAAAGAAAAACCATATATCATTTCAGTAAGTGTGGACAACTTTGTCACCCTCCCCTTCCATACACCATATATACTATTTTATCAGTCATTGTTAGTTACCAAATTCCAAGAAGAAAACTCTTTCACAGAGTAAAATGGGTTGTGAAGCAAAAACTCTTTCAGTTTGGACTTAAAGTACCGTAGTTAAGTTTTCGTAGAAAATATTTTATTTCTTTTCGTAAGATATTGAATAAGGAAGCTGCAGTAAATGTTATCCCTTTCTGTACAATTGACAGTGACTTTTAATCCTTGTGAATGTTATATTTATTTCTAGTATTATGGCTATGTATGTCAGTATTGAGATTGAAATATTCAGGTTTTTCCACTGCAAATGATAGTGGGGAGTATACATACTGTGTTGGCATTTGTAAGTATACCTAGATTTCTAAATAGAAAAAGCCGAAAAATTTAAGACTATCGCGAAGTCCTGCAGGGAGTTACAGGGGAAAATATCGGAGCAGGAAATAAGGAAATCAAGAGTAAATTCGCAGAATATTTTGCGATATATTGCAGATGACGTGGACAAGGCTAATAGTGTTCCTAACACTTGACGGAGTGAACTGTAGATTGGTGGTAAGTAAGGTTAAAACTATCGGGGTAAACCTCAATGTATGTTGTTGAGTGTACGAATTTTTAAGAAGTTGAAAACAACGGTATGACAAGAGATGTAAGTGTGAAAACAGGACCACCGAAAAATAGTTGGCTGGAACCATTGCTATTCTAATGAATTATTGTGTTGGTGGATTATAGTCAGAAGTTTGGTCGCTTGCACTCGACATAATATTGTAAAATAAGTACTGGGAACACATAGAGGATGTCTAGGTCAATATGAGTGAAGATAAATACAAAAAAGTGCCAGTTTATCAGTTATAATGAAATAAGGATTTCGTATGATTATTCTACAGATGGACTGATGTTCAAAGGCCTAAAATTTAATTGTCCGGGCGTGTCTTGTTATTTTTTTGTGTTATCACTACATAACGAGATCAAAACTGAAGAACGTGGTTATAATACTTGCTACATATCATGGAATATACAAACAGTTTTTAATAAATTCTAGCACCTAATTCAGAGTTTAATCAATGCAAACGTGTCTCGTAGAGATGGAGTCGCAAAAATGGTAAAAATAATCTTCACTATTTCTGCAAAACACTGCAGTACTGCTTTCGTAATAGTTTGAATTATCGGCGACCATTGAAGTACGTTTCGGGGTAGTTTCTATGGAATTTGAAACACTACATCAATATGCCGATATCAGTATACAAATATTCGCTGCCGGTTCCTAGGCGCTCTTCCTTTGGTGCACAATCAACAGCAATAATAAACCAACGCTAGAATAATTGATGTGCGGTTGTGACGATTGGTGGTGGTAATTGTAATACTAGTAGTAGTAATAGTAGTGGTAGTAGAAGAAGTAGTGGTGGTGGTACGCACTCTGTTAATAACACTAGAAGTATTAGCAGTACTCTGATATTGGAACTTAACTCAAATTGTCTTACATGGTTATAAAGCAAAAATGATAAATACATAAGCTACAAGCGGATATGTACGTAAAATAGTGGAAATAAGATTCAAAATGCTGGGCTATGTTGTGTATGGGAAACAAAAAATATACAATTACTTAAGTATAAGAATATTAGCATACTGGTAAGCGTTTTCATCTTTTTAAAAATTCTGTGTTTCTAAGAAATAATACCATATAACAAAGATGCAGCTTCAAAAATAAATGATGAGGTACTTGATCAATACACAAGAAAATAATTAGATTTATATATTCTACATACAAAAATTAAAATTTATCAAAAAGAAACACTTCATTTAGGGTCTTAGCTTTTCAGTAAATTACCTCATAATATAAAAAGCACTTAAAAATGAGGAAATTTTTAGAAATAGATGATGCAGTATCTTCAGTACCACTGCTTTTGCTCTGTACAAGAATATTTGAAATGTATTTTCTGGTGTAATTAAAAATTAATGTAAATGTGTTATTAGTTTATATTTGAAGTGTCAAATATCATTGGGTATAGTGTGTTTATGGTTTAAGGGCAAATAAAGAACTACCACTTCTTCTTCTGACGCATGTGCACTAATGGATGTGTGCGAACACACTCTGCATATCTCTCGCAGTGCGCAACAGACAGTCGGCTGTTAATGTAGCCATGGTGACCACGGTATGATACCAACATACACTTGCTACTACTACCACAAAAAAATTTAAATCACTGCCTTACCTGTTGTGTATTCCAGTGGAGAGTTGAGTATGAGATTTCTTGTAAAAACTTAAATATAGACTCTGGTCTATGACAGACCGCGCCTTTCCAGCCGTCTCCCTACAGCTCTCTGGCTAAACTGACCGACCAATCACGTTGCCGCGCTCTGCATATCCACACTGTGCGTACCACGGAGGAAGGAAGAGAGTGAGGCGAAGCGAGGGACCTTCACCACGCACTGCAGTGAAGTGGGTAGGGAGGTCGCCATATTGGTCGGTCGTAGAAACACGAGGAATATGCAAAAACTCCTCAAGGGATAACCAATAACGATAACCGTGAGACCACAATTTGATGATGGATTATTACATAATTTGACGAGACAAAAAAATAAGATTTTTTGTTGATATCCTGCTTAGTTCTCGAGATATACTGTCACAAAAGTGAGGTGTTTTGGGTTGAAATTAAGTAGAAAATTTTCCCAAAGTCAAATTTGATAATAGATGCTAATCTAAAACGACGAGAGAAATGGAATGTAAAAAATAATTTTTTTCGATATCTCACTTAGTTCTCGCGATATGCTGTCTCCAAATTGATGTGGTTAGGCTGGGATGCGGCCTGGACCAAAAAATAATTTTGCCAAACCTACTACGAATTACACGCTGGACATGTGATTTTCGAATTTCTCGTCGATTTACATGAGGATGACTCATCAAATTGCATCGCCACGGTTATGACAGTGCTGCCCACGTCATCACGTAAAATTCATTGCAAACTACAGACTTCCAACACTCGTTTACAATAAGGCTAGCCTATTATGTGCAAAGTAGTAAAATACGCTGATTGTCTACACTACGCCAACAAAATTTGAGAACAACGTCATCTTACTGAGAGCAACCGTGTGCAATACAAGCTTAGCCCTCGCCACCTCCCCACCGTTGCCTAGTGTCGTTTCAGCTACCCGGGCATTTGATGTTTACCGATTGGCCCGCTCTTAGTAGCTGGACCGGCAAATACACAGGCCGTGGAAAGACCCCTTAAGAGCCTCTAAGCAAATGACACTTCCGGATTAAAGCAGGTTTGCGGAAAAACGAAGTCCCTCAGATTGCTGACTGTGGCTTGCATGACTTCTGGCGCGGGCAGTATCAAAAAGAAATCCCAAAATCATGCGTATTATCACACGACCATGAAACCGCGTGTAGAATGTGTATTTATTAACAAGGTTCCCATAATCATCTTATCGGTTGCTAAATACGTTTTATGCTCACATGCAGGACCGCCGGAAGAGTGTGGGCAAGGCGTGCACCGCACGCGGGCGGCACGTCCAGGGGGGCGGCAAATCGAGTGATCTACTGTCGCCGGCCCGATAGTTGCCAGATGCCACTACGTTGTCGATATAGGGGGTGGCAAATTTATATAGCGGTGACTCTTTTTTTTTTCGGCAAAATAATGTTGGAAGGGCAAGCTCACGACCGGGTTCTCGGTAAAGGGGCGGCATAATTGGTATTGCACAAGGGCGTTCAAACAGCTGGCGGCGGGCCTGCTTACAAGTATTGCTTACTTTTGTGAATTCTTGAGCTAGGTCACAGACATTCCAAGCAACGGAAGATTCCTGTCTACAGAGTCCTGATAACGCTTGACTGCAAACTACACAAGAGCTACACTACACAACTTTTGATCCTCCATCCTTTATGCCAGATTTGTCACAACGTGGCTATTACCTGCTTTTACCCCTTCAGAAACATTTAGAGGCTAAGAAATTTGACAATAATGAATGGTTACAAGACTTTGAATGGAAACTGGTATCCCGCAAATATTTAGGAATAAAAAATTTACATACTTCTCGCGGGCTGGGAAAAAAAGTAAACAATAATAATAGTAATAATGCCGTCTGGTCGTAATGACCTGGATAGAGGGTTTTTATTGGCTGCTCATCCGCCCCTATTGTAGCAGCCTTAACCTAACCCGACAATCCTGCCGGGTACAGTGGACCTACAGTTTAACGTGGAATCCGAATCACGGAAGCATTCTGGTGTACTTCACTTTACACACCAAGCTGTGGCAGAGGTGAAGGTCGCTTTATGCGCCTTTAAAAATCCCCGCCGAGACAGGGAATCGAACCGGGGAACTTTCGATCTCCAGTCAGACACCTTAACCACTGAGCCACCAGACCGCTCGTTAAAGTAAACACTGATGGACCCTGTGTAAAAAGATAGTTTCCTGTTTATTTTTCTATAAATAATACAAAATACATAGTAATACGAAAAGAAATGAATTTAACCTTTATAAATTTTTTTGTTCCTTTATGATTACTCTGGTAATGTTGGTGACTAAACGGATTCGATTATACTTAAACAGTAAGCTACTAGTTAGTTTTGTTAAGTCCCTTCACATCTAAGCTGAATTATCATGAACCTATCAAAAAAATCTCACATTCCCCTCTCAGAAGTGTGCAACATTAAAAGAAAAAGTGGGATTGAAATGTAAACTGACAGACAGAAATACATTTACTTTTATTGCACAGATACACATTCACATCAAGTTAGTAAAACTTCCAAACGACGAATTCAGCAAGTGTGCCACAGTGCGACCAACACACAGAAGTCGGGCCAGGAATTTTGCGCACGGTAGTACAGCGCTAGAGGAGCGGAGCGGACTTGTCGACGCACGTGGAGTCTTCCATCTGGCGACGGGACTCCAGGACAACCAGCACGGAGTAGGCGCCGCCCACTGC
Organism: Vandiemenella viatica; assembly: GCA_031002005.1. Taxonomy (NCBI): domain Eukaryota; kingdom Metazoa; phylum Arthropoda; class Insecta; order Orthoptera; family Morabidae; genus Vandiemenella; species Vandiemenella viatica. Next base: position 126,560,382 of record CM061918.1, read on the forward strand.
AACACAAACACGATCCAACCAAGGGTGCTGGACAAACAAGTCATAGTTACGAATTTGACCATGCCAACGATGAGTTAAACTATGGCTGGGATTGTTTTTGTAATACAAAATCGTATATGTTATAATAATGTATAGTCTAAGAATTAAAAAATTGACTGGAGATGGTTATTTATTTAGATTTTGCCGGACCATTCTCCGCCCACCACACCCACACCCCTATTTTGATCTCACGTAATTAATGGATGCCCCCGAATAGGTATTTCTTCTTCTATCGTACCGCTACGTACTGAAGTGCACAGAGGGGAAATTAATTTTTATGCAAAGTATCTTCTGCCCATGGAGGAAAGAAATATATGGAGAAGAAATACCACGTCTTCTGTGCCACCGCCTCTAAACTCTCGGCTGATACTGCGCATGCGCGGTGGCGGCGGCAGCCATGTTACGTATCCATACAATTGCTATTTGGAGGCAGTATATCCCGAAAACTAAACAAGAAATCGAAAAATTTTAGTCTTTATTTTCGATTTTTCTCGTCGTCTTACATAAGAATCCATCATCAAATTTGACTTTTTGCGAAATTTTTCTTCTGCATTTCAACTCACTTTTGAGACAGTATATCTCGAGAACTACGCAAGAAATCGAAAAATTTTATTCTTTATTTTTTATTTTTCTCGTCTTTTTAAATAAGAATCCATCATGAAATTAGACTTTGGCCAATTTTTTCTTCTGAATTTCAACCAAAAACATCTCACATATCTCGAAAACTAAGCAGGATATAAAAAATTTTTATTCTTCATTTTTTATTTGTCTCATCGAGTTACATAATAATGCATCATCAGATTGTGGCGTCACGTTTATCCTAGAGTCCCCTTGAGGTTTTGTACACATTCCCCATGTATGTATGGATAGGTAATATGGCGGCCACGCCTCCCCACTCCTCACCGCCCCGCTTCACTTCAATGCGTGGTGAAGGTCCCTTGCGTCGCCTCCATATATTTCTTTCCTCCATGCTTCTGCCCCCTCCGCCACAACTTCAGAGTGTATTGCTGTTTGGTTGTACGAGACTATACCCTGCTCACCCCTGCCGGGGCTCAAGGTCATGTTCTCCTGTCCATGATCATCACGTGACCAGCCCCTCCACTTTCTACCTGCTTGAGCTGACCGCTGTGTCGAGGTAAGCGAGTGGATAATTTCCCCTTCGCATGGAGGGGTGAGGGCAGCGGAGTGGGGTTGGAGCAGACAGACCTTGAATCGCCTCTGTTAACTGAACAGCTTATGGTGCACCAGTTACCCGCCATGGCCGCTGCGCCCAGCAGGATGCACATGCTGGTGGTGGCGGTGAGCGACATGGTGGTGCCGTAGAAGACCATGGCGCAGCAGTCAGCGGCGTGCAGCACCGGGAACAGCGTCAGCCACCAGCGAACCAGGCAGCGACGGTCGATCTGAAACAACAGACAGTCCATTACTCGGTGGCCCCGTAGAGGTGACTTCCCACGGCACGGGCATTTGACGTACGCGCCGGTCTAGCTATGAACAGTGGGCCGTGGCAAGGGAGCTGGCAGGGATGGCGCGCCTCTATCCGTCAACCAGTCGGTAAACATCAAATGCCAGAGTAACTGAAACGACCTTAGGAAACGTGTTAGGGCTGGCTGCGACATGGCGAGGCCTACAAAACCACAGGCCGTGGATTACTTCGGGCTGATTTATCCTCATCGGATGGCTGGCTACAACTACAACAATATCTCTGGAACAGCTGATATTCGCTATCGTAAATGCAACAATCTCGCTGACGGAAAACTATAACAGTACGTCTAGACTGCAGGCGAACTGTGAGACGGTGTAACCAGCCGTCAGCAGGGGATGCATCTGTCCGAAATAATGCTGAGGAAGGCCCCAGGTTGGGTGCCGAAACGTGGACAGTAGCAACAACATTGAAGCAGTAAATGGAATTTTACACACCTAAGGGGACCACCGACGGACGAACACCATCTACAGTGTGGTATGCCGTCACTCCATACGCACTGCGGAGAGGTTTAACCCAGGACTCTGGTGATTAGGAATCGTGCACCACCACCTCTGCTACCCTGCCGGCCAAGTCCACCACCAGGACTGGAACCAGCTAACCCCGTGTCAGCGCCGGACACCATCACGGCGCCGCAACCAACTCAGACAACGGGGCGGCGATTTTAGTAAATATAGAATATCAAATTTATCCGAGTTTTATGGTCAATTATCATTTTATGTAGCATAAATATTCTTGACCAAAACCGCAATCAAGTATTGAAAATAATTGATCGCCAGATCACTAGGTTACTAAATTTCCTTTCCTCTCTGAATAATACCGCAGAATTTTCCGGTGTTGCCAAAAACATAGCTTCAGACTGCAATATGTCGAGGAGAATGGAAATGCGAGAGAGTCTGAGATGGAAACGACAACTAATAGTGATGATGCTATGGTAAATCAGGCAGCATATTCAGCGAAGGTGGTTTTATGTTGATCCATATTTCAACATATAGCAGCCAAAGATACTAAACCGCAACGAATGAAACTAAGTTTGCACAACTGTACAGGTAAACAAAAAATTCACTGAAGATACACAAATAGAAAACAAAAGGTTGATTATCTGAAAGAATTGCTTCCTGAAAACTGGAAAGGTAAATTTCTTGGCATTAGATTTGGTAACAAACTTAACTGGGCAGGACACATTGGACAGGGAGTAGGAAAAGGTTTCAAAATTCTGCACTTGTTGGAGAGAGTGATGAGGGGATGTACGAGGGAAGTAAAGGAATTGAGTTACAAAACTTTGGTCAGACCATTGCTTGAATGTGGTAGTGTAGTATGGGACCCAAATTTTTAGTATCAAATACAGGGGTTGGAGAAGGTGCAAAGAAGGGCTGCTAGCTTTGTTTCTGTAAATTATCGCAGAATGCAATCAGTAACAGATATGATAAAAGAGCTGGAATGGGATTCATTGAAAGACAGGAGGAGGGTGAAGAGGGTCATGGGAATGTACAAGTCGTATATTGGTGATCAGGCGTGGAAAGATATTGGTGTAAGAATTAAAAGTAATGCATGGATGGGAAAAGATGACCATGACCACAAGCTGACACTCGATTTCAGGCACAAGGGTGTAGGAAGATTTTCTTTTTTAGGTAAGGGTGTCAGGGATTGGAATGAGTTACCAAGGGGAATGATGAATAATTTACGAAAAAACTTGAAAGAATTTAAAGCTAAAATTTGCAGAGGGAAAATGTAGGTGGGTGCAGGAAAGAGAGAAGATAGGTGTGTAGTGAAACTGCCACTGGGCCGTGCGCTACATCGCAACTTAATTAATAATATAATATTAAGTGTGGATTTATTGGATCTTTTTCAAACTGTATGCATCAGCATTGAAGTTTCGCTTTCCGATTAAACCGTATGTGTAACTTGAAGTGTCACGCTAATTGCGACATCAGAAAATGTTTAATTAATTTAATTTATTAAAAACTTATCAATTATTAATATTTATCATGAGAGATGTGAATTGATTCATCAAGGCACCAATTTATAATTACTATTTATTAGATCACTCATATGGATGTATTAATCAGTCAGACGTGATTCAGAGATGTGATTTGTTATTGTTAACTGTCCGGCATACATTGTTGTTCATCAGGGTCGTTACTGGGCTAGTGGACGCAGTAGGAGAATGCACTCAACACACACAATGCCGTTTGTTGCTCCTGTGACGGCAGCTGCGGGCAGGTCCGTGGTGGAGCTTCTTACGACACGACTGCGGTACCGCGCGAAGTGGTCTGATCAGCTCACGGGTGGCGTCGTGTTCGCCTCACGTTCGACGCAGCACAGACGTAGAGTGGCCCCTCAAGCAGCTAGGACGGGAAGATGTCGACGCAGTCTGGCGACAAACCTGCTCCTTGCAGATACGGACTGGAAAAACTCTTCCAGCAGAAGCGCGAACTCACACTCGCACTCGCGTATTCTTCCAACGTCCGTGCGTACAGCCACGAGGTGCACACCCGAGTATCCTCCAAGCTAGTCCACCACCCCTTCGCCTAGCGGTCCAGCGGATTCGGGGAAATACGAGGGGTTGCCACATTCCTATGGGCGACAGCTACCTGTCTGCATCTAGCTGCAGCCCCACAAATCCGTTAGCAAACTTACGTGGCTGCAACATCACACCGCTGTAATGTGTCATTACAAACTTGAACTATCGTCTGAGATACTAATGCCGATTGGTTTGACAAAATCCAAGACGGGCTTCCTTAGCAGTAATGTGTTGAGGTGTTGCTCATGGCTCAGCAAATGCAGCCTATCTTGGATGAAAAGAAAATACTAAAACGCAAGGGTTTACGTTACAAGCGGTACCCACCTTGTTGACGCCGATGACGAGTGCCACGTTGCAGACCTGCCGCAGGACCACACAGGTCAGCTGAGCCAGGGTGACGGCCTCCGCCACTGTGGACACAAAGTCACACTCAGTCAGTCATCATCATCATCATTAGTGTCATTTGTCAGCCGGGCTAGGCCCTGCTGACTGGCTGGTTTACCGTGTGCCGGTCTTCAGCCTCGGTTGTTTTTTTCTTTTCGGTTGTCAGACTCCGTCGACAAACAGGCACCCAAGACCAGCGGAGAGGCCTGCTTCATGCCGGTCTGGCGGAAGAGGGGCAGGAGTAGTTTAATGTGTCGTGTCGTCTCGCGGTTGAATTTCGTTTAGCTGCCTTCGTGTGTTGGTGGGACACTTAGTGTGTTTTTACAATTGTTATTAATGTATCTTGGGCTTGGTGACGTTATAGAGCTCACTAGTTTCCGTGTGTGTAGGGTGTCGTTTTTAGGAGTCTCGTAGTACCTTCAATGTGTAGTTGTATTGTTGGCTGTCCATGTCGTTCAGTTTGTCCGTCAGCTGTCAGTACACACCGAGACGAGTAAATACCTACCGGCAGACCACATATGGAGCCGTGGGGAAATTTACGCTAGATATTTACAAATAAACAATTATTGCTACAAAAAAAGTTCAGAGTCAAGCTGCTAGGCTTGGATGGCGTTGATAAGGAGTGATCGCATGCCACTAGATAGCAGCACCATGTAACTCACAGATATTGATAAACTGTGTGTGTTTTCTAGAGTAAGGAGCTTTGCGGATATATTGGCTAGAAAAAGACAAGATAGACACCAAAGAAGCTACTATGAGTCCGTAGAACAGTACATCTATCTTGGTCAACTGATCAACATGAATGGCGACTCAAAGTATGAGATCTACAGACGCATAAAGCTGGGCTGGAGAACATACTTAAGAAATTCCATAGATTTTAAATCAAACATACCAGTACATCTTAAAAAACAGGTATTAGAACAATGTTTATTACCGATCCTCAAATATGCCTACCTGACTTGGTCACCTGAAGCAAAAACTGAGAACTACCTGCAAGTGCGCGATAAAAGACACTGGTGTGCCGCGAGAAAGTACCAGTGGAAAGGAGTACTTGAACCATTTTGTTAGACCCCTTCTGGTAGAGTGAATGGGTGAGCCAATTCTACGATAGTTCTAAATGGATGTCGTATAAGTGGGACTGTGATAGGCCGCTTTACTTTACATACAAGTTCAAACTTGTAAATTCGTAGCTTGGGTATTATTTACTGAAGAAAATAAGGATAGCATTCCCGTTTTCCCACGTCGTGTCGAGAATCATTACGAATAGATACTGCAGGTATCATAAAGCAATTAGAGCTCCTAAAGTGGGGAAAAGCACCTGGCCCGGATGGTATTCCAGTAAGAGTATTTTCAGAGTATGCGGCGGAAATTGGGCCATTTCTGTCTGATATATTCAGTAAATCCCTAGAAGAGCGAAAAGTACCTTCAGACTGGAAAATAGCGCAAGGAACTCCGATTTTCAAGATGGGTGATCGAAGCTATCCTGGAAACTACCGTCCCATATCTATAACATCTGTTTGTAGTAGAGTTATGGAGCATATTATATGCTCGAACATTATGAATTTCCTAGATGAAAATAATTTACTTACAACAAATCAACACGGATTTCGGAAGAAAAGATCATGTGAAACACAGCTTGCCCTATTTACACACGACGTAATGAAAGTTATTGATGCAGGTTCACAAGTAGATGCAATTTTTTTTAGATTTTCAGAAAGCCTTTGACTCTGTGCCACACAACCGCCTTTTAGCGAAACTACGAGCGTACGGTATATCGGATCAGCTTTGCGAATGGATAAAGGATTTTCTAACTGGTCGATCGCAGTATGTCGTTGTTGAAGGAGAAATTTCTTCTAATCTAGATGTAACATCGAGTGTACCTCAAGGAAGTGTAATAGGACCACTTCTTTTCTTAATTTTTATAAACGATCTCGGAGACAAAGTGAAAAGCCTTTTTAGATTGTTTGCTGATGATGCGGTTATTTATAGGGAAGTAAGGAATTTGGCCGATTGTTTAGCAATTCAGCGTGATCTGAATGTTATTTCGGCATGGTGCGCTGAGTGGCAACTCACACTAAATTGTAAAAAAGTGTAAGACAATGAGCATAACTAACAAAAATAATCCGATTGTTCAGAAATACGAGGTAAACAGTTCAGTTATTGATATTTGGGAGTTACAGTACAAAGGAACATGAAATGGGACTTACATATTAATACGTTGGTAGGTAGAGCTAATTCTAGGCTGCGGTTCCTAGGTCGAATTTTGAAAAATTGTAATGAACAAACAAAGGAGATAGCGTACAAATCTCTTGTGCGTCCACATTTGGACTATTGTTGTGCCATTTGGGATCCGTTTCGTAAGGGGTTGATCGAAAGTATAGAGAAAGTACAGAGAAGAGCCGCTCGATTCGTGACCGCTTGCTACAGTCCTTATGAAAGCGTCACAGAACTGATTAGTAGACTAGGTTGGGAGTCTCTGGTAGACAGACGACACACGTTTCGTTTAAACTTATTGGTAAACATGTGTACTCCCACTTTCACTCACGAGTGTAGTGAAACACTTCGTCCACCAACCTATTTGGGTCGGAATGACAGGATAGATAAAATTAGAGAAATAAGGTGCCGCACTGATTCTTATATGAATTCCTTTTTTCCTCGTACCATTAGGGATTGGAATGCACTACAAAGAGATTAGGTTTGGTGCTGAGCACCCTCTGCCACCCACAGTTTTGTGATTTGCAGAGTATATATGTAGATGTAGATGTAAATAACACCGTTCACTTCATTGTTAATACCATTGCAAGATCGAAAGTAAAAAAACACCACGTTGTTGTTAGCTAAGTGACGATGGGTCGAATCTCATATAAAGAGAAAAGAATAATATATATTACAATGTGAACAAAACCTCCGATACATCCGCATTAAAAATTGCGGATGCGGAAGTGGATGTGGCATTTCACACGGAAGTTCCGCACTTGCGGATGCGGAGCTCCGTTACATCTCCAGTCTGGTTCTCCTTGCTCGCCCACTTTAATGTTCCCGCTTTGTTTTGACACGGTCCTTGTAGCATCATTCCCCCAGTGTCCCTCCCTCGATATAATCCCCTCTGGCTACAAGTCAAGCATCCTCTTGTATGTTCTCCCCTCGTCATACCCAAAACACTCGACTCTCTTTTGTCCTGCAAGTTAGCCAACCTGCCGCGTCTCGTAACGTTCCGTTTTCCATCTCATCTACAACGCTCTTAAACATTCGTTTGGCTCTGTCAATCCATCTATCTACTTCTTTCTGTCCTAAGATTCCTGTTCAGCATTTCATTTTCCGCCGTCACTGAGATTGTCTTCCTTTCAGAGACATTTTCAAGTCTGGGAACAGACAAAAACAGAAACGACTTCTGTCGGTGGATTAGCCTGACAAACCAGAAGGATCTTGTGTTTGGCCAAAAAGTTCGAATCAGATCAGAAAAATACGAGGGCGGATCAAAAAGTAATTTACACTTCCAAGTTATGGCCATTTATGAAACTACCAACACATGACTATGACAACATTCAATGTGAGTTCACTTTACCACATGGTCCCCAAGAAACTGTAAACATTTCTCGGAGCGGTCAACCAACTTCGGGGTGCGTACGAATCACCTCCAGCGCTATGTTAGGGAGCGTCCATAAATTACGTGAGATGAAATAGGGGGGGTCCGACGAAATTTCACCAAGGGGGGGGGGGTCGACAGAAATCTGAGGTTTTGGATATTTTTCTTGGACTGTAGAGCTTAAGTCTACAAATGACGCGAAAGTAAATTTTAGGGGGGGTATTTCGTCGAAAGTGGTGGCTTCGGAAGGTTGAGACCTAAAAAAAGGTCTTAAAAAGTTGTGAGGGTGACTTCTAGGGGGGGGGAGGGGTCTCTTGGATCAGATCTACATCTACATCTACATATATACTCTGCAATTCACAAAATTGTGGGTGGCAAAGGGTGCTCAGCACCAAAGCTAATCTCTTTGCTGTGCATTCCAATCCCTAATGGTACGAGGGAAAAAAGAATTCATATAAGAATCAGTGCGGCACCTTATTTCTCTAATTTTATCTTTCCTGCCCTTCCGACTCAAATAGGTTGGTGGAAGAAGTATTTCACTACACTCAAAAGTGAAAGTGGGAGTACGCATGTTTACCAATAAGTTTAAACGAAACGTGTGTCGTCTATCTACCAGAGATTCCCAACCTAGTCTACTAATCAGTTCTGTGACGCTTTCATAAGGACTGTAGCAAGCGGTCACGAATCGAGCGGCTCTTCTCTGTACTTTCTCTATACTTTCGATCAACCCCTTACGAAACGGGTCCCAAATGGCACAACAATAATCCAAATGTGGACGCACAAGAGATTTGTACGCTATCTCCTTTGTTTGTTCATTACAATTTTTCAAGATTCGACCTGTGAATCGCAGCCTAGAATTTGCTCTACTTACTAACGAATTAATGTGTATGTCCCATTTCATGTTCCTTTGTACTGTTACTCCTAAATATTTCATAGAATCGACAATATCAATAACTGTATTGTTTAACTCGTATTTCTGAACAATTGGATTCTTTTTGTTAGTTATGCTCATTGTCTTACACTTTTTACAATTTAGAGTAAGTTGCCACTCAGCGCACCAAGCCAAAATAACATCCAGATCGCGCTGAATTTCTAAGCAATCGGCCAAATTTCTTACTTCCCTATAAATAACCGCATCATCAGCAAACAATCTAAAAAGGCTTTTCACTTTGTCTCCGAGATCGTTTATAAAAATTAAGAAAAGAAGTGGTCCTATTACACTTCCTTGAGGTACACCCGATGTAACATCTAGATTGGAAGAACTTTCTCCTTTAACGACAACATACTGCGACCGACCGGTTAGAAAATCCTTTATCCATTCACAAAGGTGATCCGATATACCGTACGCAAAGTCTCACCAGAAAAAGGGGGGGGGGGGGTCGAAAATCCGGAAAAAACCTCACGTAATTTACCTTACCACCTGGAGACAGCTGCTTTCACCTCCTCATCGTTTCGTAATCGTCGTCCACCGAGATCCTTTTTCAGCTTTCCGAACATATGATAACCTCATGGCGCTAAGTCTGGACTGTATGGAGGATGTTGCCGTACTTCGCACTTGAATCGATGCAGCAGTTCGGACGTTTGGAGGTGTTGCGTTATCATGCAACAAAATCACACCGGCGCTCAATTTTCCTTGCTTTTCTTTAATTGCCTTACACAACCGTTTCAACGTTTCCGAAACGATGAGGAGGTGAAAGCAGCCGTCTCCAGGAGGTTTCAAAGCGCTGTAGGTGATTTCTACGCATACGTAATCGAAAAGTTGGTTGACGGTTCCGAGAAAAGTTAACAGTCTCTTGGAGACTATCCGGAAAAGTGAACTTACATTGTATGTTGTCATAGCAGTGTTGTCTAATGTTTTGGTGGTTTCACAAATGTCCATTACTTGGGCGTGTAACTTACTTCTTGATTCGCCCGCGTAGATGCATTCCGTCTATTGGCGAATCAGAATACGAAGAGCGTTCACTACTCGCTTTTAGTGACAGGCTGACTGGCACAGCCTAAGAATGTTTGCGCACAGTAGAAAATTTAGGCGCGGCCTAGAATGTCTCTCATCTTAATCCCTGTGAAAAAGATGAGATTGGACACTTTGTGTTCAGTGTAGGAAGAGAGGTGAACTTTATCGACGACTAAACTGCACGCTACTTAAATACGTAAAGGAATATGACAAGGCTGTGCCCTGTCTACATTAATTTTCAATGCTAATATTCAAGACTCACTGGACAAGATTAGAGACGAAATTGATGTTGGGATAAAGATACAGGGAAAACTAATAAATATCATTCGATTCGCAGGTGACATTGTGATAGTAACAGAAAGTGAAGAGGATCTTGAAAATTTTTTGGAAATAATGGGGAAGGAGCATAATATGAACATTAATAAAGCGAAGACGAAAGTCATGGTATGTGGGAAAGATAAAAACTCGAAAATTAAAATTGATGGAGAAGCATTGGAGGATGTGCTAGAATTCTGCTAACTAAGAAGCAAAATCACAAAAGATGGAAGAAGCAAGAATGATATAAATGCAGGGATTGCACAAGCAAAATTAGCGTTCAACAATAATATCAGCTGGACAACGAGGAAAAGACTATTAAAAGCTTATATCTGGAGCATTTCCGTGTATGGATGTGAAACCTGGACAGTTGGTACAGAAGAGAAAAGAATATTAATTTTGTTTGAGCAATGGTGCTATAGAAGGATGTTAAAGATTAGCTGGAGGGACAAGATTCCTAATGAGGAAATTTTTGAGAAGGCGGGAGAGTATATCTCAATATGGAAGAGTATAAAAACGCAGAGGACAATACTAGTTGGAGATATCTTAAGACATGACAGCTTATTAAAAACAATAGTGGAGGGAATGGTAGAAGGAAAGAGATATCGAGGAGGACCACGTTTAAAATACATCCAGCAGATAATTGAAGATGTTGGCTGCAGGAGATATGAAGAGGAGGGTAGAGAGTAGAGCTGAATGGAAAACTGCTGCAGACCAATCCCAGGATTGACCACCGTAGAAGAAGACAACGTTGTAAAATTAAATGTTCTTTTGACATAATGACGGAATTTATGAAGTTGGCAAATTTCAATTTTTTTAGAAGTTTCATGATGTTCAGACATCAAGGACTTTTAAAACCGGAAGAGGATTGGAGTAAGGGAAGGACCACAGTCAGGCCCTTTTGAAGGAACCGTCCTGGTATTCACTAGCATTGATTTCGTGGAACCTTGAAAAACCGTAAACTTGGATTATCGAACTAGTACTCCCCAGGCTCAATCATTCACAGGCTCGGTCAAACCACGATGAAGCTGAGAATTTGTGAGTGAAATTAAACTCGGAACGGCTGCTAGTTCCATTCAGCCTACCATCTAATGAGTACTGTAGTATCTTGTGCAGCTTATGTGCCTGGATTCACCACCTTAGTGCAATGCAGTCCCTGCCTCACCAATCCCTTCCTATAGTTCAAGTTGTTCTTAACTGTATATTTATTGAGATACTAGCTTATTAACAAGATCCTGACGGTTTTTGTCCATAACCCACAGTTTGCAAACATTCTTTCTGCATCCTTTATGCTAAATCGTTCCCACTGGAAACAGACATCTGTCCGTAACTCCTGACCTCTTCATTTGTACAAAAGTTATTTATAGCCTGTATGTCATACATTTTAACACTGTGTACACACTTTCATACTCGTCCCGAGGCATTCGTTTAAAATGAATTCCGGATGTAATTGCCCCCGGCAGCCCTGTTTACCTATGGCTTCGTCGATATCAGCCTGGTAGTTGCGAGGAACCGCCTTCGGATCCATGGCAGCCTGCTCCGCCTGTCGAAGTACTAGCCAGGTCCTGAAGATGCAGTCGTACGAGAGAAAAGCCAGCCCGACCGCTTCCAAGCCGCACAGCACCTGAAAAAGAAGATGTTCCGCAGGGATCAGTACTAGGTCCCACAATACGCTTTCACACCTAATCAAGCAAAATGAATATATGTACCAGTTAATACACTTTAAGTGAAGGCTTTGCATTGCAGATACTTTTGAAATGCTGCACCTATACATATGACGGATTTGTATCTAATGATAAGATTAAACTGTTCATCCCCAGTAACAAACACAACTCCACCGAACTGCTCCCCTTCCCCCCCTCCTCTCCCCGGGTGTGCAAATTTCCCAGGACAACTATAAGCAAGAAACTAGTATATCACGAACACGGCACAAAATATCATAAATAGCACTTTTTACTTTATTTAATATTGTTTATATTAAATTGTGTAATATTGTCAAACCTGACATATTATAGTAACTAGTGACAAGATTCAACTGTTCATCTCCATTACCAAACATAAGTTATTATTTCTTTTCTCATCAGTTTCCAGAAATCACAATTTCCTTAAGAAAAAACTTCACTGAATAATATTAACTATGCTGTAGAACGTTATTTATTTTGGGCAGAAGTAGGTAAATGTAATAATACGTTTCTCACCTTATTTTATTGCTAAAAACAGAAGGACGCCTGGTGTTATGTATATGACACAGGTAAAAGTATTGAAATAAAATCATACCAATGAGCAGACATGGTACAGATATCATTGAGAAACCAACACAAGAAGCAAATTCAGATAAGTTGTTAGCGGAGATCGAATAAAAGCCGTTGATGCAACCTTCCCATGGTCGATCATCACACCTGACTGGGGTAAAACGTGGGATGTGAAATGAGTCTTGGTTTACGTGTAGCGCCGGTCAGGGAATGCTTATATACCTCTGTTAAGTCCTGTTAACCCTTTTCTGCGACGTTTCTCTTCTTGTTTACCAGCACTGTTTGATGTTTCGTGAGCCCCAATTGTTATTATGAGGTAATCTTTCCACAACCATATAATCGACTACTGAGATTGGTCACAATTTACATCTATATCTATAAAACGAAAACCGGACATATTGGTCGTATAAAAACTCGGAAACTATGGGGCAGATTTCAATGGAGTTTTCACCGTTTTAAAGCTTAGAATCTTAATTCACTTGTCTGGCATATCTTATGTTTCAAAGTTAAATAATGTAGGAGCATTAAATGAAATTCTGAACGTATAGTGAGAAATTCCACAGGAGAAATCACTAGAAGCCGCATACTCCGCACTAAACACACAACACAATGTCTCTGACCATAGCCTTTAATTAAAGTAATAAGATAACTTATAGTAATATCTATTTTGCACACTACACAAAACTTTTAAGTATTCTTTCTTTTAATTCGATATATTACATTTTTAAAAGCCATAGCTTGAAGTATTCTTTCCTTTAATTCAGGATGATCAATTTTTAAACAACATAGATAGCCATAAAAACAACAGAGTTTTTCTTTAAGCACGATCTCTGTATCTCTGGCCTTCAGCATTAGTCTTCTGTTTACGATAATATTATTCCGGATTCGCTTTTGATATTTTATGTGCAGACTTAAAGGATCTGGCGTTTCGAGCCACAAGTATATCCATTCATTTCGCAATTGAATCAAACGTGAGTTTTTAACATAATCTAAGGTTGTTCAGTAATGTAGTAATGAAATTTCTTAACCAAATTATCTAAGCTTGATATACATGAATCTTTTCGGACGAATGAAAATAGTATACGTGCAAATAAACTTCAGCCCGCCAGTTTCTTGTTAGGGGGCGGGTGAATGAAAGTTTAATTTAATTCCGAAAAAGTTTGCGCGTATTTTATGAAACTTTGTGCAAATGTTTTGCGGGAATAAACATAGGGTACGGTTAAATCTACACCAACTATACCGGGCAACGCCGGGAACTCTGCTAGTTTAAATAATAAAGTTATTCACTACATGTAGTCAAATGGTGGCGCTAACTTCCCTCGTGCGAACAGATCGTACACAATGAACTCAGCCATCGAAATATCTTACAGCCTGACACAAAAGGAAGAAAAGAGAATAACGACGTTTCTGCCATTGATTTTCAGAATAACAATACACTATTGGTATCAAGTTTTATATGTTACTGGCTGTAGCCGCCCACGCGGAATTTGAGATTTTTGATGATAATTCATAGACAAACTATCAGATAAATTTTAAATAATGGCAGCAAATTTGTTCACATTGGATGTTAAAGTACGGACTAACCTCTTAAACCAATTATGTCACAATTAGCACAACGCCAGTGGGGTAAAGAAACTAATACGATGAGTGAATCACGTTCAACATAAAATGTTTAGTAATTTCTGGAAACTTTATCTTTAATTTCTCAGCTTTCCACATGAAAAAGAATAATACCATATTTTACCTACCGAATGCTAAGGACACAAAAACAAATTCGTGTCTAGCAACAATCATTTACTGCAAGTATAAACAAAATCGACCAGACAGAAACGCGGTGCAATATAGAAGTTAGACTATAGCGCCACGTATCGGAATGACACATAACTTACAATACAATACACCTCAATAAAATATAGTGTGAATATTGTTTGAATATGTCAAATGTTTTGTTAGTGATGATACTGTTTATTCACGCATACAATTTTATATATGAAGAAGACAGACAAATTATTACTTATAGCCGCTCCACCCACCTTTTGTGTTTGCACTGCATGCTAACCCTAGCAATCCGAAATCCTAATTCAAATTATCCCTAACACTAAGCGTCCATGAAAACGGCTTATAAAATGATTTTGCGTACATGTTTATCATGCTATATAATTTCTAACAAAATCAAATGACCAAAGTCATGTATAATTATAATGATATTCGATTCATCGCTCACACCCAACATGAACGGTGCTAATGGGTCTAGTGGTGTTTTCGATTCTGGCCAGTCAACTTTTCTAGCTGCACGAATTTAACTAATTCTGTATTTTATAACTCTTACAATGTGACTTAAGCGATACCGACCGAAAGCAAAGCACACCACAACAAATGTGAAATCACACACACTTTTTCGTTTTACTATTTTTAACGCTCTTATTTAATAAATTATAATCTCTCTCACCAACAACCTTAATTTTTTATTTAGCATTCACGATACAGAAAAACCTACCACAATTCCCATATGTTCAAAACAGCGAGTTTCGTTAACTATGCGTAAGGGTAATTTCTGTTTCAGAGACCTGTCATCATTTAACTACCGCTTTCGAAAATATTTCTTTCAGATTCTGATCCGCGGATATACTTCCTGTCGTAATTAAAAATACTTATTTTCTGATCTCAGGTAGAAAATAATTGCAGACATAAGTTCAAGTTAACAATATAAATTCAAACCAAAGATATTACACATTATTGCTTCTTTGTTCCTTGTCTTTGCTTGTTAATCGCGGTCAATATAACCTATTCGTAAATGTAGAAATTATACTTCGGCGTCACCTATCGGAATATATATATAAAAGAAACTTTCGCACCACCTGAATGGCATTACATATGAATGTGGCTGAATTGGTCCAGTGGCTTTCCGTAATGATGCGTTTTATATATAAAGATAAACTATTGAATGGGAGATTTTTGGCAGGGGCGTAGCTACTATGGGGCTAGGCGGTGCAGTGCACTGGGGCCCCTACGCTCAGGGGGCCCCCAAGTATACCTTTAGGGGCCCCAAAGCGCACCTCTGGGGGCCACCAAGCGCAGTTCAGAGGCCCCACGAGCCTTCATGGCAAACTGGCGACCTTTTTTTTTAGCTCTACAGTCGTCTAAGGGGGCCCCTGAAACACAGGAAGCCCCCTCACTAAGGGCCCTCTCACTGTTCAGGGGGCCCCTAAGCACAATTCAAGGGCCCCATCCTCAGATCAAGGGGCCCTTACCAGCAACAGAAAACAAAAAAAAGGTCTCCCATCTGGCCTGAGGGCCCAAAATAATTTTTTTGCACCGGGGCCCTTGTTGACCTAGCTACGCCACTGATTTTTGGTGTTAATTAAACACTGCAATCGTTTCTTTTAGCACACTGACGGCTTCAGTGTCGTGTCAGTCCCTTCACGTCTTTTTTGAATATTTAAAATTCAAACATCACCTTCGAGGAATGAACACTTTTGAGTGACTCAAGTTTATATCATCGATTCTGGGGATATCCGGTTCGGGGGTCATTGATCCCAGAGAACTCTGTTCACCCGCCGCTGGGGGTTCAAGGATATATTCCCTTGGACCCGCTCGTCATCTCACCACCCCCTCCCGTTGCCTACCCCTCAGAGCAGACTGTGGTGTTCAGGTAGCTAGTAAAATATTTGCTAGTGGACACTTTCTCCTCCGCATATGGGTGTAAGGGCAGCGTAGTGGGGATAGAATAGAGTGACACCTTGGGCCGTCTCTGCCAACTGGACGCGTTATAGTTGTATTCTGAATCAGAAACTTTTATAAATCTACAAAGCGCGAATGTGAAGCTAAAATAATATGAGAGCGTTGTTTGCTTACCGTCAGCGAGATAGCTATGGCGGCGGCCGTTGTCCTGAGCGAACCGCACAGCCAGAAGTTGTTGGGAATCATGACGGCAGCGACAAGTCTGGAATACGCAAAACTTCACTAAACGGTGCCTCTGTATCAGCAAGTACAAACAATGTCTTGTGACAAAATATTAGGATACACTTTTAGTTTCCACTCGATATACCGCTAGATAAGACTGAATCGTCCGCAGAATCCTTGTTGTAATCGTATGGATGTCCAAAAATAAATCATGAAAAGCTCGTGTACTGATCAACTTTATTTTCAGAAGAAAATAAAAATGTAAACGGGAGCGAAACTTAAAGCAAAAAATTCATTTCGCTATTTTGGTAAATTATTCATCACTCCCTTGGTAATTTATTGCAATTCTCGACTCTCTTAACTACTAAAAAAGAATTTCCCGTGCCCTTAAGCCTGAAATCGAGTGACAGCTTGTGGTAATGGTCATTCCACCTTCCATCCGCCGTTCTTAATTTTTCCATCAATATCTTTCCATGCCTCATCCCACTCTCTTCCAATGAATCCCATTTCAACTCATTCATCATATAAGTTACTGATTTTTTCTGCAGTAATTTGCCGAGACAAATCTTGCAGCCTTTTTTTTCTCACCCTCCAACTCTTGGATTACTTGTATTAATCTCTTAGATATCTAATTACTCTGACTTTGCTTATCCTATTTTCCGCCCGATTTGTATCGTTGAAAGAAACGTTTTCTTCCTATTGCCATTGAGTAATCTTTATTATTCACACGAAGCAGACTCTTCCGTTCAGTTTGAAAGTAAATTCAGTCTTCTTTCCTTGATTGACGCGTCGCAATATAACAACAACATACCGTTAAACACACGAAAAATAATCATTACTTCAATTATATTCATACGTGAACATTAGTTCAGTATTATCGTAACACGTTGAATCTTAAGGTTGTATGTTCAAACTGTCAAGCAAATTACTTACCTAATGCGTTGCGCGTTTTTAGAATTTCAAATAAAGAAACGATTAAGACGTAAGTAACAGAATGACCAGGTCAAAGTAAAGTTAACTATAACACCAAACCTATTGCCAACTATCTTTAACAGATTGCTGATCAAAACACATAATTAACACATAGCAACAAACTCGCCAAGCTTCCGTTCGCTATGTTCTACGCAAACTGAACAGTTCGCTGTCTTTATCAGTCACCAATGCCGAATCCAGGTCAGGTCAGGGTTCACGGAAGATAAACATATAAACTTACACCTAACTCGAGCCCTCATTCTTCCCTTGTACATTCAGTCCTTCGGTACTAGCTGTCTTCCCTGATTTCATCCATGTGGATCATAGAAGCTCTCGGTCGTTTGTTTTGTTGTCTCGTAAACTGTCTTCATTAATAATATACAGTGCAATTTCGTTTTTTTGGCATAAAACTCTGAATGATATGCTAATTGGTTATTTAAAATCAAATTTAAATCCAATTTGACTCACTGAGGCGCTAAACACAAATTATTCTTAACGCTCCACTGCAGAATAGAACCTGACAATCTTCATTCGTTTCAAAGGTAACAACGACTTTTACGTTCATGTAATTTCGGGACCGAGTTTTGAATGTATCACCACAAGCTGAGTGTGTTCTAACTAATTTTGGATATATTTTAATTTGTGCAATCTTATTCATAAACAATATCGATCTAGCGATTTGTATGAAAATTTATACAACAAACCGCCTTATTAGAGTTTTCGAGGTTTTTTTCCGCTATGTAATTAACGGTTGCTGCCAATATACGTGGATAATATGAGAAGGAAACTTGCTGTTCAGCTAAAAACAGTGAATGCAAAACAGGATAGCCTGTTAAAACCGATCAGGAATTTTTTTGCATCAAAAGACTGAAGCTGAGAAACGCATCAGGAACAAAAATTCGTATTCAGATAGTATTTATAAACTGTCGAGAGAGATGATGAATTTATTTAATTTAATTGCAATGGAGCACAGGCTCCGGTGGCAATTTCCCTACACAGCTATCTTCCCCCTATCCTGCACCCACCTACATTTGCCCTCTACAAATTTTTTCTTTAAATTCCTTCAAAGTTTTCGGTAAATTATTCATCGTTTCTCTTGGTAACTCATTCCAATCCCTGACACCCTTACCTAAAAAAGAGAATCTTCCTACACCCTTGTGCCTGAAATCGAGTGCCAGCTTGTGGTCATGGTCATCTTTTCCCTTCCATGCACTACTTTTCATACCTACTGCAATATCTTTCCATGCCTCATCACCAGTATATGCCCTGTACACTCCCATGACCCTCCTCATCCTCCTCCTGTCTTGCAATGAATCCCATTCCAGCTCCTTTATCATATCCGTCACTGATTGCATTCTGCGATAATTTCCAGAAACAAATCTAGCAGCCCTTCTTTGCACCCTCTCCAACTCCTGTATTTGATACGTAAAATGAGGGTCCCATACTACACTACCATATTCGAGCAATGGTCTGACCAAAGTTTTGTAACCCAATTCCTTGACTTCTCTCGTACATCCCCTCATAACTCTCTCCAACAAGTGCAGAACTCTGAAACCTTTTCCTACCACCTGTCCTATGTGTCCTGCCCAGTTAAGTTTGTTATCAAAAGTAATTCCAAGATATTTGCATTTCAAGTCTTCAGCAAGCAATTCTTTCCCCACCTTATATTCATAATTAACCTTTTGTTTTTTATTTGTGTATCTAATAAGCTGACTCTTCTTTGCATTTATCTTCATTCCATGTTTACTAACCCAATTAGATATCCTGTCCAGATCACCCTGCAACTGTTTACAATCCTCTATCGTTTTGATTCTTTTATACAGCATTATGTCATCTGCAAACAATCTAATTTCAGATAATTACCCCAATTAGCGCAATAATTATAAATAAGAATTAGCTTAAGGCTAAGGTAGAAACCCTGTCTTAATTACAATTATAATATCATTACAAATCTGCATTACACAGTTCATTTTCGTGGTAGAAGTAGATGATCTTGTAGGTTAAAACACAAATCAACCGAGAATATTGGATTTAAATTTTTCTAATATGTTTTTTTTTAATTCCTTTGAAAGGGAATGACCATGTTTAATTATAATAACAATGAAGCATTTGATCAAGCTCTTAGTAATTATTGTTAGGTCGGATTAAGCACATCGAACATTAAGAAACTGGTCAAATTTCTTCAATTCTCTTTGAAGAGTAAATTTTTTGATCATAGATAATTAATTTTCAGCATATTATCTCTGATTTCTGTGAAGTTCGTGATGTATCGTCTCTGGTCTTTGTAGTATGAATTGATTAAAACAGAGACACTTGTTTAATGTTGGTTTGATATATATGGGTAGAAACTGAGAAAATATATGTATGGACCAAATTTCAATGCGAAACTCACCCCCGATTCAATTAAGGTGATAAATAGAAATTTCCTGACTGAAAAAAGTAATTGTTTTCAGTTGTCAACGTACTTACTTACTAGTATGGATACCACTGCTATCGTGAACGTCAAAAGAAACGTTTTTTTAAATTTCTTTTATCATTTTAATGCAATATTAGTTTTTCATACAGCTGCTGATTTTAGTGTGCATTTACACAATATGTTAAAAATTTTCAAAGGACGATCATCTTTTCTTGGCCAATAAACAGCTGACTACAGAAAATCATCTTTTGACATCTTATGATCATGGAAATGTAATTAAATATATCTTTAATGCAACCTTAAAGCCAGATATAATTATGGAAAGAAGTGAGTGGTGGTTAATCCTCAATGCCCTTTATATTTGCCTTGGACCAAATAGTGCTCCCATTGTGCAAATGCACACTAAATCAGCAGCTGTATGGAAAACTAATGTTGCATTAAAATGACAAAAGGAATATTAAAAAACGGTTGTACCTGTAAATACTTTAAGCTTCACAAAGTAATTAAGCTGTTTCAGAAAGATATGATAGTTAAAAATAGATATTAAAAGTCTCAATCATGTTGTAGACCACAAAATGTTAGTTGTTTATTTGTCATTCTAGTCCAGACTGTGTTTCATAATAGACTTACAACAATCAGGAACTTGTCTATTGAATTAAATTATGGAGAAAGCATTTGCCCTGATTATCTGTTTTTGCATTTGACAATTTTTAAATTCTATTTGTGGTTGGCAATTTACCTTTGTGATTTACTGACTTATATATCTTAAAAAATAAAAAGTTTTGTCAATCACTTTTGCCTGAAACCAAGTTCATGGTCATCTCTTCACTTCCATAAACTAGTTCTAATCCTGGTACCAATAGCTATACAGACATATGCTATATACACTCCCAGGACTTGTCTCACATACTTCACTCACTCTGAATATGAATTTAATTTTTAAACAGTGTGTCATTTTTGTCAATTATTCTTCCATTACAGTTTTAGCCAAGACCGTGTTTACTTTTGTGTCCACCAGTAACTCATGACTATTGTCTATTTACAGGGCCGCCGTAAGCGGGCGTGCAAGGCGTGCACCGCACGCGGGCGGCAGGCCGAGGGGGGCGGCAAATCGACTGATCGACAGTTGCCGCCCCGGGATAGTTGTCATTCCATTGCCACCGTGACGAAATTTGCAGCCTATTATGGAGCGGGCGACCTTTTTTTTTTTTTTTTAGCTCGACAGCTGTGCTTCAGGCGGCCGGCAACACTCGGTGCGGCAACAATGGGGGCGGCAAATAATGTTTGAAGGGGCGGCAATCTCATATTCCTCACATTCTTTTGACCCGGTTCGAAAATTCCTAGATCCACCACTGGCTGTAGTTAGATAGGGGGCGGCATAATCGGTATTGCACGCGGGCGCTCAAACAGCTAGCGGCGGGCCTGTCTATTTACCCAAGCATACTGTAGCATTCATTTTTAATTGGTATTAATACCCTTCCCTCAATTCATGTTCTATCTGTTGTCTCTATAACCGTTGAAAAAAAATCTCATTGTCTAGTATTTCTTCCTTTTCTCAAGACTCTACCCTCATAACTATTTGTAATTGTGCATCTATATAACAAATTACCATACTATCACTTCGTTCGTTATACTCCTGCAGTTTGCATTTTATTCCCTAACAGCCTTCCATCTAAAAAGGGCAGCATCCATTCCCCATCATAAGTGCATACCCTTACAGCCTTAGCTAACAACTGAGATAGTAATCCCTTCTATTTAGATGTAAGCCATACCATACTTCACCAACTTGTGTGTCCACAGGCACCATTAATGGGAAAGTAGTAGTGTATTCCCATATCCCATATGTGCATTATGTTCTTGACCACCTCATTCTTATATTTTTTTTAAGATACTCTGCATATTTTATATTATTTTTTGATTCTAGCAATGAATTGTACATCAGCACACTTTTAAAATTAATATTTTTTATGTAATATGTAGCATAAAAGTTCACCCAAAGATTGATTAAATACTGCACAGATGTTTTAAGGTCATATACATGTTATTTGTATGTTATTCATTAACGTTGTTGAAATGTAATTTCCAAGTTAAGGCATCCTTATATTATTATCACGATATGATAAAATTTCAATCAGATTACATGATGAAGAAAAGAACACACTGCCATGGGATGCAGCTGCCTTATCAGAGGGTTAATTGTTGCTTTGCTCAGCAAAGTATACTCTGGTACATCATACAAGTAAAAAATCAAAGCTAATAATTAATTTTGCTAACATAACACAAATTTTTGTCATGTCATGAAGGCAATCGGAGTGATTTAAAATACATTTCCAAGCAGATTTAATGATTTCATGTGAGCAAAGTCATTATTAGACTTTGAGAGGTCAAATATATTGTCTTTTACAATTCACAACTTCAAGCTTCAGATTTAGTATGCAGAAAATCATTGTCTTGATACATCAACGTTGTGCACTTATACACTGCCACAGTATTATTAACTTTAAGAAATTTGATAAATAACAACAATGAAAATAATGTTATCACCCTTCCTAACCTTAAGAAATGTCATCCATCGGTACGTAATATTTTAAAAGTAATGCTTGAATCTCCGATCTCTGTTCTAATCAGTGTTAGCTTTGTCCATAATTTTCCATCAACTTATTTCTATGTGTTGTGATAATTTTCTATCTTTTTTTTTTTTTTTGCACCCGAACTTCTTCTGTATAATTGAGTATTGTTAATTTTTTTCAACACTGGCATGTTAATCCATAAATTTTAGTTCTTGCTGTGAATTCAATTTTATTGATATCAGCTAAAAAGGCTTTGCAAATTTGTGCTTTGTTATATGAAATTTTCAGTTTTTTCTTTCTGATATTATCCAAAATGCTTATCCTTTAAGCATCCTGGAGTTGCTGAATTTACATCTATATCTAGCATGTGAAAATATCATTAAATTCAAAGTATGTTGACAAATTGATTTTTTTAGTATAATACTTTTTAAATTTGTTTCCAACCTTTGTTTAGTGCAAATTAAGCACCACTAATTTTACTTTTTTTTCTGTTGTTACAGGTGAGTTCCCTTTCAAGTCTAAGGGCAAAACAAAGCAGTTGGTAAGGTAAGGGAAACTCTTCTCCTCAGTATGTTCTACATCATTCGAAGATAGGAGGAGGTTGAAGAAAGTTATGGAAGTGTACAAGATGTATACAGAAGAGAGTTATCTAAATGTACTGGTGATGAGGTATGGAAAGATATTGGTGGAAGGATTAAGAGTAATGCACGAAACAGAAAAGATGACCATGGCCACTAGCTGGCATTCAATTTCAGTCATAAGAGCATGAGAAGATTTTCTTTCGTAGGTTGATGGGTCAGGGATTGGAATGAAATAAATTACCAAGAGAGAAGATTAATAAACTATAAATGGACATGAAGAAAGATCACCATTTAAGTGGGGGTTTGACCACAAGAGATCTACCAAAAATGCTGAAAGAATTTTAAGTTGAAATTTGTAGAAGGCAATAGTAGGTGGGAATAGGAATGGGGAAAAATAGGTGTGCAGAAAAATTGCCATGGAGCAGACACTTCATCACAATTAAATTAAAATAAATTCACAAAATTGTAGGTGACAGAGTGTGCTTTGAGCCAAAACATCGCTAATCTATGCATTCCAATTCTGAATGACACAAGGGAAGAACGAATTCATATAAGCATCGGTGTGGTGATTTATTTCTAAATGTGTTATTAGAGCTTCAACATACTGTGCATATCTATTTGTTTCATTTTTACTTTACAAGTAAGGATAGCTATGGCCACTTTTAACAGTTGAAAACATTTTTGCTTGAAATTTTAATACAAATTAAAGACAAGGTGATTATGTATAAACCTCTGTTTCACAGTAAGATATTTGCTAAGATTGTCAGAGAGTTGGGAAATGACCTCAACTTCCTTGCCAGCTCCCACCGCTCTGACAATCTCAACAACTGTTTTACAGGAAGAGTTGTGAGACCTTTTTCTAGTACTAATACCCCTTTGGAACTCTGTATGAGGGAACTAACCTACAAACACATCCTTGACACCAGGCATTTCCTTGGCCTCAATCTCCATTAAGACCTGACCAGTAATATCGTTGTTATTAAAAATAGAGTTTAGGAACGGGGGACCTTTCGATCTCCAGTCAGATGCCTTAATGATTGAGCTATTAGGCCGCTCAAAATCGTTTTTATTTTATTTTATAAAAAAACCTGTTCAGTTCATTTTGCTTTTGATCAACCATTGCAAGGATTATAATTATCATTAGTTATCTTACCAACCATTGCTAACTACACTAGTTATCCAAAGTCCTTAATACCACCTCTTCTTTTTTGTACGCTATATAAATGGCATTTCAGTCAAGTAAAACCCCTCCTTGCTTAAGAAGCGTCGTGGTCATATAGTATTACTTTTCAATTATGAGTGTTTCGTGCTTGTTGTACTTTCTAGTCTAGTATCTGACAGCCATAGCTTAAGATTGGACTGCAGAAGTAATAACAGTGCTGAAACATTCACTTAACAGAAATATGGACACTTCATCGTGAAAACAGAGGGACCTAGCCACCTAGAATTACAATCATATTCAACCAAAACATTTATTATTTAGTGCCAGTTTCATTCACAGTGTAACTGGAAATTGTAAGAAATATCATTTTTATTTTATTTTTCCTTACTGTCAGAAAAAATAAGTTTTCCATGCAGATGATAACTCATAGGAAAGAATTTGCTGTAAGCCGAATTTTGTAGGCTCACTGGCTAATCACTGAGCAATAGGAGGTTTTTTTTCTTTGTTTCTCCTGTGCTAAGCTATTCATTTCTACATACCCCTTACAACCCACGTCCTCAATTATCTGCTTCATATATTCTACTCTCTGTCTTCCTCTACCGTTCGTACCTTCGACTGTTCCCTCCACCAGCAAATTAACTAATCCAGCATGTCTCAAAATATGACCTACCAGCCTGTCTCTTCTTTCCGTAAGCTTCTTTCACAAACTTCTTTTCTCACCCATCATTTCCAAAACTTGTTCATTTCTTACTTTGTCAGTCCACTTAATTTTCAGCATAGGAGGTATAGAAACCATTAAAATTATTTAACAATAAGAGAATGTTAAGCTGACTGCAATATTTGGCTTTTTTTAAAGCAATTGGTTTAAAGGATGTAGTGACAAATAGAATTAATTTTATATTTTCTGCACAAATATTTTATTGCTTGAATTAAATCCTATAATCACTTGAAATAAACATAAGAAATATATTAATGAAAACTGTGAAAGCTGACTATAATAATAAAAATACTTATCTGTAACAGTTTTCTAGACTACAAATATGAGGTAGGAACTCCACTTTTAAACAGAAATAAAATAGGAATAGCATTAATCTAGACAAAAGAAATTACATAGTGTCCAGATGTGGAAAATATTTACAACAGCATTATTCATATCTGTTTTGACATTAATATATTATGTTTTTAGTACTCACTCTAAACTTATCATTTGTAAATTATATTTGCTTATTACATACACCAAGTCTAACCACATGACTTGGGGTGTACAAATTTGATGCTCTTTTCCTCCACAAATCATTGTTTTGTACCAAAATATTCAAAAGTGTGTTCATGTTTGTGTGTTCGTTGTGGGTCTCCTGCCTTCATATGTGTTTACTTACCCTATCCTTTTTTAACTAAGTATCAAAGAATCGACCATAGCAAAATAAAATAATAAAGCCCTGAAATTAGAGAAAGACTATGTTCTTTATGAAAGACAAAATAAGAAATGATTTCTGACTACATTGTTTTAAAATTAATTAGATGTTCTACTGATCAGCACACAAGGCATTATGGAGCTAGCCTTTCTGGAACAAAGCATATCAAGCAAAACCATTTCTTGCCATTACGGTGAGTTAGCGATGTAACAATGTCACCTTTGACATCAGTAATGTTCACACTTTGTGCCATTTGAAGATGTGCTGGACACTTCACATTAGGACAAGATTGTCAGGTATTTCCAGTGTACTCGTAACTGCACTTGTATTTCTGGGTTAGTGACCTACTACCGTTCAGCAGGTGGTAATAGTTCTCCACAAATTAGACACTTCCGACGGGTAACTTCACTGTGAAAGGAGCAGGTGCGACTTCTGCTTCTTCTGCATTCATTATATATTGGGATGTGTGGCATTGGTCTTGTTGCACTTGGAATGCAACTGCAGGATGAATTGGTGTGATTTGTTCTTGTTCTTTGATATTGCTGAACTGTGCCCGTCGCATTGTCTGTTGGTTTTGCCGTGTGAAGTCCCTCCAAATTTTGTTGGTGGTGATCGACAGTGCGAGCAGTGCCAAATCTGTTTCAAACATAAGATAATGAGTTAATATGCAGTACCTTCAATATTTTGAACAAACTTTTATCCAATTACTTGTCATATATTTTGCCATTTGCAAAGCCACCAGTCAATAACAGTGGAAACAGAATACAAATTGCATTCTTTAATTAATTATTAGTAGAGCATTCATTATTCCTTAGTTAAAAAAAGGAATGTAGGTGAAATGCAACAGAAAATAAATAAATAAATATCCAAGTATAAACAAAATCAGAGCAAGTAAGCAAAGGTGAAACGACCTTTTGGGATGCCAAAGTAAAGAAAATTGGATATTTTGAAATTATCTTGGGAATTGGGAGAACTGATTGTACCTGATTAGAAACAAGAGGAAAGAATGTGTGATAATTATACCTTGTGATAATTAATAAAACTCGTCTGCCGAACACAGGAACTGCATTTAATTCACAGTTTATTCTATCACCAGACATAATACACCCTATCATTGTTGAATCAGACTCTTCATTATATCTGAGATTGCAGGCCAGCATATCAAACGCAGTCTCTCCAGCACTCATGTTTAACATTCTGTTCAGTACAATTGCTAACATGGGCAGCTCATAACTGAATACCAGTGCACGGTAAACATTCCTTGCACAACCGGTCATTCCCGAGCACTTTTCCTACCGACTCTATAATTAAACATGGTCGTTCTTGTTCCCTCATCTCTCTCGGCCAATCACAACACTTCTTCTTCTCAAGTGAATGTCCTATCCAACCAGTGTCTTTGTCCTTACCTCGCCTTTCTGCAATATTCCACTTTTCTTTAGATGATGCACTCCTTCTCCACTATTCGGACATGCAACACTATAATTACAAATGCACTGTGAATAAGCAAGTGCCTCGGTTGCATTTCATTTTATAACTATCTTTTATTTTCTAATTCTCCTCTATGGATTTCATTAGTTAGGTAAAGTATCGCATTCATAGAAATATTAAAGAAATATTTGGGGTACTTTTAACATATTTGGTTATTTTCAATATTATAGCCATATAGATTTTTTCCAGATGAATATGAAAACACAAAAGCACTTTACAATATTGCAGTTTAAAATCTTATTCAAATGCATAGGACTGTGCCATTTGGCAAGTAGGAGTATGCACATAGCACGGCCTTGGCATGATTCACACCTCTCCTTGCCAAACAGTGCAATCCTGCGTACATGAATAAGGTTTTAAACAAAAATATTGTAAAATGTACTCATATTTTCATGTCTGTCTGGTCCTCCTGCCTTCTTGTGTGGTAAGTGGTAGGTTGTTTCTCCTACCCTTCCTTATTTTCACTGCCTAATGGCACTTTCATTGACATCACTATCCAATATAGATTTATTCAAACATTATATCATCAGTATTAATGATGAGGTTTATCATACTCCATATTTAGTTGCCCAGTTGTTATGTTTCAGATTTGATTTTGGTATCTTTGGATTTTGTAACACTATTTTGTTCCAGACATTTAAAAAAAAAAAAAAAATGCTAGTGCAGTAAGACAATAGCAAAATAAATATCCTCGAGCTTGGCCATGTTTCTTTAAGTGCTGCCTGTCACAAGATAGTGAAGCAATATGAGATGTTCAGATCCATATTAAAGATAGGATACATTTGCACGGCTTAGTCCTTTGCCACAGCACTAAGCTCCGGATAAGAGCAGTGACAAATTGGGTCTACTGTATGGGTGTGAATACTGTCAAGTCTCCAGTTTGTTGATCAACAAACTCCAGACCTTCTTAAGTAGATGATAGAAAAATATACTGGGACTGATCGGCAAATACAAGACCTAAAACAGAGCTTCTGCCAATAGCCAACCAGTGACCAGTAAAGGAACGAATCAAGAGGAGGACACAGAAATGGGTTCATCATGCCCTTTGGCAAGTGAAGGATCAGCTGCAAAATAAGCGTTGGAATAGAAGATATTTAAGGTCTGGAAAGAAGACCTCTCAAGATGCAAATGAAATGTCAAAGGACAGGGTGCAGTGGTGATTCTTTTTAGAGTCCTTATATTTCACTGGTACCTACAGGACATGTTATTTATTTATTTATCGTATGATTATTTAACTAGGAATACAATAGAAAATGTACATACCACAAGCTTGTACAATTTCATATCTCTAGATCTAATGTTTTAATCCAGTCAACTGCACTGAGTGACATATCATCTATTTCTGCCACTGTTTCCTTGTAGGCCCAAAGAGGACAGTCAGAAACAATGTGATTGATTGTCTGTAAGGTGGTTCCACAGTCACAATTTGCAGAATCTACCCAGCCCCATTTGTGTAATAAGTAGGCGCATCTGCCTTGTCCTGTTCGAATCCGATTGATGATTCTCCACTACCGCCTGGGGAGATCGAAACCTTGTAACCTTACTGAGGGGTCCTCAACCAGATTTTTATTGGCTACTAATGACTGTTCCCATTGTGTTGTCCACAGCTAATGATAATTTTTCTGCTTGAAAATTTTTGTCACACAGCCATTAATACATTCAATGTATTGTGATATAAGGTGGCGGGAAGAAAGAAGGAATGGAGAGGCTTATGCATGAAGCACACTCGGCCAGTGGCTGGAAACTGTTGAGGATGATGATGATGATGATGATGGTGATGTATTGTGATATAAATGTGAACCTAAATTTATTTTCTTACCATAACAGCACTCAGAGCTTACGAGGGCGGTCCGATAAGTACTTAGCCTACAAACGAAAAAACGAAAATTTTGGAAAAGTGGCAATTTATTTCTCAACATAGTCTCCTTTTAGCTCAATACACTTCACCCAGCGATGCTCCAAACTTCTTTAACCCATCTGAAAAATACGTTTTCTGGTGATCTGCAAAGTAGGCCTTCGTAGCGGCGATAACCTCCTCATTCAACTCACATTTCTGCCCGGCGAGTGTCTGATTCAAGTTTGGAAACAAAAAGAAGTCGCATGGGGCCAAATCTGGAGAATATGGTGGATGTGGCAGCAGTTTGTAGCCCAATTCGGCCAATTTGGCCGTGGTGAAAGCGGAGGTGTCATGGTGGAAGAGCACTTTTTTCTTCACCAAATGGGGCCGTTTTTTCTGCAATTCGGCGTCGAATTGGCCCAATAATTCGGCATAGAAAAGCCTTGTGATCATTTTGCCCTTCTCCAGATAGTTGGTGTAGATCACACCTTGTGAATCCCAGAAAACGGTGGCCATCACCTTTCCGGCCGGACAGTCTAGCCTTTTTCGGATCACATTCGCCGGATAAAGTCCACTGTTTTGACTGTTCCTTGGTCACTGGTGTGTACCAGTAGATCCATGTTTCATCAACGGCCATGTAATGACACAGAAACTCCTTCGGATTACGCTTAAACAGCATCAAACACTGCTGTGAAATGGTCTCACAGTTGCACATGATGTCTGGAGTGAGCAAACGCAGCACCCATCGCGCCGACAGCTTTACATGCCCAAAATTTCATGCAAAATATGACCCACGCAGTCTTTTGAGATGCTTACTGTCCCAGCAATCTCACGCACCTTCAATCGGTGGTCTGCTAATACGAGATAGTGGATTTTTGTCACGATATCCTCCATGTTAACCGTTTTTGGGACACCTGGGTGTGCCTCATGAAAAACTGACGTGCGACCACATTGAAACTCGTTAAACCAATTTTTGACAGTCGCCATCGTAGGAGAAGAGTCACTGTACACAGCATCCAAGAGCTCTTTGATTTCGTTGTGCGATTTTCCTACCAAAAACAAGAATCGAATCACTGACCGATATTGCTCTTATTCCATTTTTCTAAAATCTGCGGACACCCACTTTCACACGCAATCAAAACAAAACTATCAGTCCGATTGGGCTGAAATTTTAACAATAGCAGTATAAGCTAATGTACTACACGATAATAAATTGCTCTGGCAACAGTGGCGCCATCGGGAAGAGAGGCTAAGTACTTATCGGACTTACCTCGTACAATGCAATCATCTACACTGCACAAATATAATTATACAAAAAGCAGCTAGCAAATCAACTAAAAAAAAAAGAAACTAAAAATACTTGTGGATGTATCATTGTTTAATAATGGCAACTCCTCCAGACGTAAACGTACTGTCTGACATAACACAGTTCATTTACCTGGGATTTGATTTAAATGTAGTTGGAGAACCTTATTTTGAAAGGAAATTGAATATATTGTGACTCTTATATTCTTTCTATTATTATTATTTAATAAGAAGAAACTTCAAGAAAGCTCAGAAGAAATAGAGGTATGATTTACAAACGAACAGCTAGGTCAACCTTAGGTGACAGCCAAACCAAATGAGAGCAAAATGGTAACACTGGAAGCAACGATAAATACCAAGAATCCACACTACAAGATCCAGTTACAAACAGAAGTTGACAGAACATCTAGCATGAATGGAAACCAACAGATTTCCAAAGCGTGCCCATTGGTGTCAATCCAGAGGAAAAAGGGAGCGTGGACATCCATGCACTGATGGCAAAATGCCACAACAGGCGAATTGACCTAATCGATAGAAGGAGAATGCAAATATTCTACTCACTGGTGAGTTTGTATACACTGGAAACTTTTTTGTGGTACGCCATTGAGGATCAACGATCGTTCCGTGCTTTCCACTATTACATCCGTCTTTAAAGGCCACATCAAAGAAGTTTTTATTTGTATTCCCATCATCATATATAGCCAAAAGAGGATTTAGAGTAATCAACAATTTATTAACTAATAAAAGAAACAGTTTGTCAATAGTGGAACATGGTGATTTAAGATTGTTGACGACAAATAAGGCCCTAAATTAAAAAAATCAGTGTCATTACACCAAACTCAGCCCTCTAATTAATAATAATGTTATTAATTATTAATAATTGATAAATAAATTGCAATGGAGCGCCCACTCTGGTGGCAATTTACCTACACCCCCTCCCTTTCCCCTTCCAACCTACTTTTTCCCTCTACTAATTTTTACTTTAAATTCTTTCAGTGTTTCTGGTAAGTTATTCATCAATTATCTTGGCAATTTATTCCAGTCGCTCACTCCCTTTCTTACGAAAGAAAATTTTCCCACACCCTTATGCCTGAAATTAAGTGCCAGCTTGTGGTTATGGTCGACCTTACCCTTCCAAGCCCCTCCCTTAATTTTCCCACCAATGTCTTTCCATGATTCATCACCAGTACAGGCTTTGTACACTCCCATGACTCTTTCACCCTCCTTCTATCCTCCAATGAATCCCACTCCAGCTCCTCAATCATATTAGTTACCGATTGTGTTCTGCGGTAATTTCCAAAGACAAAAACTAGGCAGCCCTCCTCTGCACCCCCTTCAACTCCTGTATTTGATACCCAAAATGTGGATCCCAAACTACACCACCATATTACAGCAGTGGTTTGACATAACATTAATAATTTAGTCCATTTAAGATTTTTTCATTTTAATTTGTTTAAATTAGCTGAATGTCACAGTAAAAGACAGTGAATAATACTTACTAAAGCAAGGCAGTATGCAAATCAAGTCCACCTTTGAGAAGAAGAAGCACCTATGACTATACTCGCAGACATATTGTTGTATGTAGACGTGCAAGAGGAGGAAAATGTGGATGGATGAAATCAGTAAGGCATCAAACTGATGCAAGAATACGGTTGCTTTGATTATTAGAGGCATTGCCTTGGAGTGGATATCCTGAAAGGACAGTAATAACATTTATTACTATTTCTGTAACAAGAACTGACAACAAATGTACAGTGACCATAAAATAATAATAATATTAAAAATTAAAAATGCAAACCACTTGAAAATAATAAATTATTATTTAATGAAAAATGCCGATTCAGATTTTTTTTATTTCAGACATGTTCACCAATCCGCTGTCTTCTGTAATATGTTTGCAGTTTATGTTGAATACACCTACGGTGCAGTATTACTGGTGAATCTCGGCGTGTACCTGCCATACCTTGCCAGATGTCTTAAAGCATATGTTCTACCCACCTATAAACCCCTATAATTTATTATAATTATTTCTGAATGAACATCATTCAAAACCTTGATTCTTTTTTTAAATTTAATTTAATCTAATTGCAATGGAGCACAGGCTCCAGTGGCAATTTCCCTACACCCCCATCTTCCCCCTATCCTGCACCCGCCTACATTTGCCCTCTACAAATTTTATCTTTAAATTCTTTCAACGTTTTCGGTAAATTATTCATCATTTCTCTTGGTAACTCATTCCAGTCCCTGATACCCTTACCTAAAAAAGAGAATCTTCCCACACCCTTGTGCCTGAAATCGAGTGCCAGCTTGTGGTCATGGACATCTTTTCCCTTCCATGAACTACTTTTCATACCTATTGCAATATCTTCCCATGCCTCATCGCCAATATATGCCCTGTACACTCCCATGACCCTCCTCATCCTCCTTCTGTCTTGCAATGAATCCCATTCCAGCTCCTTTATCATATCCGTCACTGATTGCATTCTGCGATAATTTCCAGAAACAAATCTAGCATGCCTTTTTTGCACCCTCTCCAACTCCTGTATTTGCTACGTAAAATGAGGGTCCCATACTACACTACCATATTCAAGCAATGGTCTGACCAAAGTTTTGTAACCCAACTCCCTCACTTCTATCGTACATCCCCTCATCACTCTCTCCAACAACTGCAGAATTTTGAAACCTTTTCCTACTACCTGTCCAATGTGTCCTGCCCAGTTTAGCTTGTTATCAAATTTAATGCTAATGTTTTGGCTGATAAGTGTAGTTCTGACATTATAAGACTGTGACAGATAGATAAATGAGTGATTCCTTGAGGTTGCTGCTTTTCATCTAGTGGTACAGAAACTACTAAT
The DNA here is from genome assembly GCA_031002005.1 of Vandiemenella viatica. Lineage (NCBI taxonomy): Eukaryota > Metazoa > Arthropoda > Insecta > Orthoptera > Morabidae > Vandiemenella > Vandiemenella viatica. The sequence goes on from CM061918.1 coordinate 126,593,423, forward strand.
ATAACATTTAGAATATACTGAAATTTCATCAAGTCTGAACTTAGTCATTACTGTAATGTAACTTACCCACATAACTATCACCACATATGCCTGTAGCAAGCAGAATACTATACCAAAACAGACTTCCCAATAGGTGAGTTTCCAGCAGTCAATTGTAGCTGTCATTTGACAGAGAAAGTATTCATTAGTGTTTTCAGAGCCTTAAGATGCATTGCAACTAAAACATTTTACAGTATACAAAACCACCTGAGTAGAAGTTATAGCAATCTCAAGTTTCATGTCCACTTCCTATTATCATTTAGAAACTGAGTACATAATATCCTGTTAGACACGAAATCTTCACAGGTTTTACGCCAGACAGGCCCGCCGTAAGCGGGCGTGCAAGGCGTGCACCGCACGCGGGCGGCACGTCGAGGGGGGCGGCAAATCGAGTGATCGACTGTCGCCGCCCCTCGGTAGTTGCCACTCCATTGTAGCCGCGACGAAATTAGCGCATTGCCGGTTAAGCTTATCCTGTTTTTCTTTTTCTTTTTTTTGACTCAACTGCCGGTTCGGAAAATTCCTAGATCCACCACTGGCTGTAGTTAGACAGGGGGCGGCATAATCGGTATTGCACAAGGGCGTTCAAACAGCTAGCGGCGGGCCTGACGCCAGATAATATTATCAAAAGATAATATTTTATGATCTTTTGATAATATTATCCAGCGGAAAACCTGTGAAGATTTCGTGTCAAAGATGCGCTGGGAAAGAAATGTTTCTCATATCCTATTAGAGTAAGGTTATTGACCAAAATATTGAGCCTTTCTTTTATGTTCCATTGGCCTTCCTATCTTCATCAGAAGTAAATGATCAGTTCTTTCCCTATATTATTTTTTTAAAATATATGTTTGCAAAGTTCCAGCAAAATCTTATTAAAACTAGGGGTTTGTATAAAACATCATTCATAAAAATTAAGATGGAAGAAGGGGAAAATTGGCTTGGTTTTTGTAATCCAAATGTAGACAGTATTTTTATCTTTATTTTAGAGTATATGTGTGCAAAGTTTGATGAAGATTTGATAAAAATTGTGGGCTATTTTGCTGTCCCACTAACCTTAAAACAATTTTTTAAAATTTAAAATTATCAGTCACGTCCAGGAAGTTTTATGGGCTTTCAGAATATCACCATCTAGTTTGATTTATTCACCTATGGTTTTCAATATATTTGCAAAAAACTGAAACTTTGCACATGTAAAGTTACATTAACGGGAGTGATGGAGGAGAGATGTGGGTTTTTTTCTGAACCAAATATATACACTATATTTCCACTTGTTTTAAAGTTTACATGTGATAAGTTTCATTGATATTGGATAAAAATTGTGGCTTTTTATGAAGAACACACAAACATGCAGACATCCATTTTATAGATGTATAGATAGATTTAAAAAAAATAAAAAGTTCATTCACAAAAGTAGGTCACAAATAAGGAATGCAAAATTTTACCTCCTTTCTTCTCAGATGCCATGGTACACAATAAATGGTGAAATATCACCACTATCTGGTATAGAACCTGTGCCAACAAGACAGAAGTATTACTTAATCATACAGCTAGATTAAAAAAGATCCACATGCAGTTAGATACAGAATTTGTCATATTTGTTTGCAGTGGCGGATCCAGGATTTTGGTTTGGGGGGGGAGGGGGGGCTTGAGTAGATTTTGGTTTGGGGAGGGGGAGGGTGGCTTGAGTCATGTAAGGGTAGGCTTTATAGTAATGCCGCCATTAAAACACCTAAAAAAAAAAGCTCCAAATTTCAAAAATTACGAAGTTGGGGGTGGACCTAAATTCTTTTTTGGGGGTTGGAGGCTTGTGCCCCCGAGCTCCTCCCCTGGATCCACCACTGTTTGCTTGTAAGTAAGTATACGTGAAAGACTAGTGGGAACCAGTGCCTAAGCTAATATACAGGTATGTCCAGGGGCGGATCCAGGATTTTGTTTTGGGGGGGGCTTGAGCGGACTTTGGTTTGGGGGGGGCTTGGCTTGAGTGAATTTTGGTTGAGAGGGCTTGCCTTCAGTGGATTTTGTTTTGGGGGGGGGGGGCTTGAGTCGGGAAAAAGGTAGAAAGGTAGTATTTATAGCCTCCTCGGGCCTCAAATCCGTAGAGCTAAAAAAAGGTCTCAAAACTACAATGTCGGGGGTGGATCCAAGATACTTTTGTGGGGGGCTTGAGCCCCCTAGCCCCCCCCCCTGGATCCGCCCCTGGGTATGTCCATAAAAGATAAATTTGCATGTGTTCTACTTCCAGAACTTTTAAAGGAATCACAAATTGGAATGAATTACCACAAAAACTTAATGAATTTAAAATTTGTAAAGTTATTGGTGATGTTATTGCTATCAATGAATTTTAAGATTAAAAAAAAAAGAGGAGGAATAGGAAAACAGACATGTAGTTAAATTTTCACCAACGTGCTTTGCTTCATCACAATTCAATTAATTAGTTTAAAAACTGTATGTAATTTATATTGGAAAATATTTTAAAAAAGGAAAGTTTTTCATGTGTCTTTGTTACTGAATGGTGGTTCCTCCTCTTGAAACATTGAGCATTCACTTATTACTTAAAATTCAGATTTGTTCTAAAAGAAGAGACAGGAAAAGATCAGATGAAATCCGTAAGAACTCAAGCTAACCAGTTCTACGATCTATGCAAAACCTTTTAACATCTTGGATGGTTCATGTCCTATGGGTGAAGATGGATCAAATCCCACAAATAATCCCAGAGGCAGGAGAGATGCAAGAAGACCACCAGGAAGATGGATTGAGATCGTAACAGGCCACCAGCCATAACACTTCATAGGAAGAAGAAGATTTATTCTAGTTACTTAGATGGTAATGTTTACACTTGTATTATCAAGGTAAAACTCTCAGCTTCTTTGGAATTTGAACTCTGATCATTCAGATGAAAGATAGATACACGGAATTATGGACTGCGACCGTGACAACATAGCTGAAAGAAATTATTAAACATAAAGATTATTGGCCATAGTTTCCAAAATAATTCTAAGTGACTGCCAGAATGGTTCCTTCAAAAAGGCCATGGCTGAATTCCTTCCTTGCTTCCAGTCTTTCCTGCTTCTGATGACCTCAAAATCAATAAGAGAAAAAAAGGAAAAAAGAGAGAGAGAGAGGGAGTTTTTGTCTTACATATTTCCTCCTGCTCTATGTATATGACATCAAAAACCAAAATACAAATGTTAGAGATCATAATCATCAAACACTGCCTTTCACTAGTTGGAGTTGTTCAAAACTTAGTGATTTTCTTCTAAAAGTATGATTAGATCCTGTTAAAATACATTATGAGTTAATTTTCAAGAATAGGTCTTTTAAGAAGTAAGGTTGTCCTTTTTTTCAGTAGTTTACTGGCATTGAAGTTTGAAAGGGGACCTACACAGTGTAAAATCTTAAACTGGAATATGTATCACAGATAAGACATGAAGAAAGAAAATCTTTGACTAATGTGAAAGTAAGTTTAAGCAACCATAAAATTTTTGGTATAGGCTGAGATACGAACCTCATGACCTCCAGTGAGACACCTGAACCAGTGAGTTGTCACTCACTAAATGACCTGACTTCATACTGTGAACATTGCTGCATTACCTTGGGTTTACTTAGTAAAGAAGTATAAGACAGGAAGGACAAGGTGTGAAAGAACAAATTTTCCCTGTATTTGTGTTCTTCCCATTTTTATGTTTTCTTATGAATGGATTCTTCTGTGGAATCAGAAGTTTAAAGCATTTTTAATTCACAATTATTTTATTTAGAATGGAATGTCACTAATAATGACATTTAAATTTAATTGGATTGTGACAGTAAGATGTTTAATATTGTTATTGCAACATAATTTTGGTGACATGTTGAGAATCAAAATTATTTATGATTAATTACGACAAAAAATAATGGCAATGAATCTGTACATGAATCTTAATGTTTTAGAAGTATGTAATAGGAATAAATAGGAGGACAATAAATACATCAATCAAAGATTGCATCAGAATTACTTACAAACTTTTTTTTTTTTTTTTTTTTTTTTGCTGTTATTAGCTTTTAAGTAATAATTTGTGAAATTATATTTGCGTTTTGCAGATGCAGTACCCAACACATTTGAAGGTAATGTGATGAAAGTTAGAACATTTTTAGAGAATTACGGGTATACGATACCGTTAGAACTATTTACAATGACTTCACAACATTGCATATATGACTAAACCTGCCTCGTATTTTATGTTTCGCTATATAATATCGGTTGTCATTCTGGTCCAACGTGTGTTACAACCAACCCACAGCCTTCGCTAAAATGCTGTCTGCAAATCCTTTACTTCTAGATCGCGACACCGCTACTACAATTTTCCGCCACACTGAAATTACCGTTATTAAAGAATCATCCACACTGCTTATATGAAATTTTTCTTTTGTTAGGCCGTATTTCAACCTAATTACAACCGCCACGAAGAAAATAAAAAAATTATAGGTTGATATGATCCCTGTACCAATACAGTTGTGGCAGTATCGCGATATAGAATTTAACCCTGAAAATAATAACATCTACCGCATAAAACACATTAGCGTTAAATATCATCTTTGGGTGACGTCGTAAGCTGGTAAAAAATTGGTTTTACTTCGTTGAATAATAATCTTGAATAAAAATGTATTAACATTTATAGGGATTTATTTTATTACTCATATTTACGAAAACAATAATTTCTAAGACGATTGCGCAGTCGGGGTATCTTACCTGTAAAAGAAATAAAATGCTTGCGCTCCGAACCTTCCGGTTTTGAGCAGTCATCTTATTCAGCATCATTGTGTAGCCTTTTTTCGAATTCTGCATCACTCCTTTTGCTGCAAAGCAATTTTTTTAATGTAATTTAAAGTAGAATAAGTTTCAGTCTTAAAATAAGTTTGTTAAAACTGAAATTCCAATCTGTGATCAAAGATTTTAGACTTGTGTGAATGAAGGATTTCCCGCGAAGATTGTATTTCCATTTTAGACTATATTAAAGCACAGAAAATGTTTTAACAAATTCTGTCCAGTGAATACCGGCTTAAATTTTGTATAAATGTAAGATCGAAGGAGGAATTGTTGTACTAGGGATACCTTGCAGTTACATATTTCTGATTTACATTAAATCTGAGTATTGTGTAATAAGTTAGAATAGTCAGTACCTACCTCGATTTCTGTGGCACGGTGTCGAATTTTTGTCTTTCTTGTAAGCAATTAAATGTTTCTTCACTAACGAAACAATTTCGTAATCTGTAAAAAAAAAAAAAAAAACTATTAATCCCTGAGTAAAGTCTTACAACAGGGTCTTTCCTCCTAAATAATAATTATTAATTGCAGTTATAATGTAACATTCAAATTCAAACAAAGCGGAATAAAGCGGCACTCTTCAACCAATGAAAATCCAGCTTAGAAAGTTGAACTGTTGGTTTCTGGAAAGTGGCGCTACGTGTTGAATAGTGGCGAGAAAATGAAATGGAAGTAGAGAATACCAGAGACAATAGAATACTGTCCGGACGCTGCTGCTATCTGGTGGCAGTCATTTCTCTCAAGCCTCCACATTGGTAAAATATAAAAATTGTTATTCGTTAATTATTCTTTGTAGTTTGATGGACTGTAGTTTTATAAACAATAGCAAGTAATAATTTAATTGTTCTTAAGAATGAAGAGTAAATGATTGAATACTGACTCAGATTCCTTGTAGTTGAACATGGAATTTTGAAAGAACCAATGCATTACAAGAATAGGCAATTCCAAATTTTTCTTTCTGCGCTTTAATATCTGCGTCACTAAGGGAGCGTGCATAAATCACATAGCTCCATTTGGGCCTCCTGTGAACCCCCTCTCCGCCCCCCCCCCCCCCCCACGTAGCCTGACGTGGCTTTTGTCTCTACCCCCCCTAAGTAACACGTAGCCTTTTTCCCTTGTCAAGAAAATTGCAAAAAAAAAATCTATTGCGGGTGTAAATTCCCTTAAGGGGGAGAGGGGATGGATTTTGTAAACCACATGTAAAGTGTGTAGGTGTATAAAGTTTCATGCAGAGCGGATAAAAGTTGTAGATTTGCATAAATAATATATATATATATATTTCGTCTTCTTCCAATCCAGTGCTAGATCTCCTGGTGGCAATTTCCCTACACAACCCATTTTTGCACTGTACCCTCTTACTTTTGCGCTCTACAGATTTCAACTTTAAATTGCTACAATACAACATATATTTTAGTCGGTAATCGAGACATGAAACTATAATGCATAGCCCTCCAGCGTACATTATTACACAATCTGACGAAAATTATTATATGGTGAAGTTAGAAAATATTGCTGCGAGGAATTTTTACGGCCTTTGTTCTGAGTGCGGTAAGACGCGTGTTTCGCATTCCACGACAAAACACACCGAATATGTCTCCAGGTCGCAATTTTACTTTATCTTAATGAATGGATATTGTGAATCATGTTCTTCAATTTGTATATGTAAGAAATACTACGTGAATGAAGTTGATTTCTTTTTTATTTTATTTTCCCATAAGCAATTGACTCCGTTTCTCATTCACGTTGGTTATTTTGAGGAAGGGAAGTTGAAACATCATAGCTGGTCGATTTGCAAGCTGAAGCCAAGCGGAGAAGATGTTTAACTTTATAACGACGCACTTCCGTTTGGTATAAGCTGTTACGAAATTTCATCTCACTAATCTTCGACCTAAATATCGGTTTGCAGTGATTTTCCACTTGGCTCTATTTTTAGTCTTCTTTTTCATCCCTTCACATCCAGCATCTTGAATTTACTGCAGTTGGCGTGATGCCCTTTCTTAGTGATTTTCATCAGGTTTCCTTTCAATTCCGATTCAAAGTAGGTTTTCATAGCCAAATATTTTTAAAATATTCTTTACAACATCTTTTTTTCTTCAGATGTCTGTAATATTTTCACCGTTAACATCCTTCGGGAGCACACCGTTTCTAACACTGCTAGGCATCGTTTTCGTTGGATCATGTCGTCCAGACATGAAAGTCATATAATGAAACACTAAAGGCTATGCAGTATTCTTTTCGTTATCATGAAACTAGTTTGTTAATTGTCAGTAGGTTTCCTACGTTTATCGAAAGCAAGTTTTACTTGATTTATGCTGTTGGCAGTTACTGTTGTAATACATCCATACAGTAGCGTAGCTATCGGGGAGTTAGGCGGTGCCGTGCACTGGGGCCCCAAAGCTCGGAGGGGGGGGGGGGGGGAGACCTCCAAAGCTCAGCAAAGTGCCCCTGCCAGCACACCTCACAAGACTTGGTTGAGCTTCTTTTTTAAAAAAAAGAAATAAAAAAAAAAGAAAAGGTGGGCGCCCATCTGGCCTGAGGACCCAAAATATTTTTTTTTTTTTTGCACCGGGGCCCTTGTTAACCTAGCATCCATAGTGACTTTGCGAACTGTTGAATCTGCTAAGGTGTATCCTTTTAGCCTGGTGTTTTTGTGTGGATATTTCCTTCCTTGCTGAATATTTCAGTTTTGGTTTTATACCGATTATTTCTTAGCACACACTGCTTCCGTAACATATCTCATTTTTGTCCACAACCCGAAGGTTGGCATACTAAGCCATTGTGTCAGAGCTAAGACGGCCAGTTCCTTTCATCTGGGACCTACAATTTAATGTGGAATCCGAACCACGGAGAGGTCTGGCCTACTTGACATAAGAACAAAGCGCAATTCGTAAAAATTCGAACCCGGGACCTTAAATTTAGTAGACGGGCGCTCAAGGCTTAACTATATCGTCAGCCATGTTTACAGAAATTTCCGTTGGTGTTGTTAAAGTTCTCCGTTTAGATTAAATTAATCGCATTCAGTAGCTATCTGTGACCGAGCATGGTGGTGTAACGGCTAGATTTCTGGCCTCGCATTCGGGAGGACGGCGGTTCGAATTCCCGTCCGGGCATCCAGATTTGGGTTTTCCATGGTTTCCCAAATCACTCCAGGCAAATGCCGGGATGCTTCCTTCAAAAGGCCATGGCCTATGGTCAATTTGTATGAAAAATTAATTCCATACCATTGTAAGTAAACTTGTGTATTTCTTATTTATTTTTCAGAACTCGATTCTCTTCATCCTCTGAAACAACTTCAGCGGTTCTACATTTAATTATTTCACATTTGCTTGTATTTATACACAACTCCCGGCATCAGCGGTTTTTTAGTTGTACTTGTTGCACTACAGGTCTTTCTGTCATCATTTTGCACTCCTATTGCTGGAAACTGCATTATCGGCCGGGATTTTGTTTACATTACAATGTTACATAAAAAAAATTAAATATGATTTCTAAGAACTATTCGTGTGGTTGTATTTGATTTATAGCCCTTTTTTACTGCAATATTTTGTTTTCCCCTTTAATACCGGTAACTGTTAATTTGTTGAATTTATTTCAATTACACCTTCGCTTTTTTTTTTTTTTTTAAAGTTTTATTGCTAATGTATTACTGTCCATGGTTGCGTTTTATTCATACATCAGTAAAAACTTTCAAAATGAAGGTAATTCTCAAAATTTAGAGACGTTATGTTTATTTAAAATAATAGGTTTTGGCTTTTAAGTTATGTTAGAATCCAGTTATCTGGGACGGGGAAACGCGTTTGGAATGTGTGTGTAGGAAGTTACGTCACTGCAGTAAATTATTTTATAAGTGGCGGGTAGTCAGTTTGGCAGGGCGAAGTCGATCTGGCAACCATGTGCGTCCCTGAAATATCTCCGTCCTTTTCTAGCGCGCAATCCTCCGTTTATTGCCATCTCGGCAACGCCGAGCAGCATTCGAATATACCCAACCTCCCTTCCGGCTTCATATGGTGCACTTTCACCATACATCAGTCTTGGACGCCATATTGTTGAGCAAACCAAACAATAACGTCCAGGAAACAATAAAAAAAAATATGTAATAGAAAATAACTATGATAAGACTAATTTTTTCCCTAAAAACTGGAATTCTGCACGCTTCGCCCATCAGCTCTAGTTTTACTTGCTAAATAATATAATTTTCTTACTTTGACGTTGTATCAGTTCCAATATTTTTTTTGTTTATTTTCATTATATCTTTCGAGAGGGGGGTAGGGAACTCATGAATTTTGTCTATGTTTAATCCAAATCTTTTCTAAGCGCATATCAAAATAATAGTAATAAACCGATTTGTATGATAATTTTCAAATTAGTCTGCAGTAACCAGATTCCGGATGACCAAGTCCTAGTTTATTTTACACCAGTATTAATTTTTATTGTTTTGGTAAGTGGCGCATTGAATTCCTGTAAAGATGCACTAACGTAGTAAAAGAGTCCAGTCCTATTAGGCTAAAATATCAGAACTGGTAAGATGCGCTGTTCTTTTCTGTGAGAGATCTCAATATTAACTTTAATCCAGATGCCATTCACTATCGTTTCGGAAGTGTTGTGTTGCGACCCGGTACCGGGTAACGAAAAAACTCTACACTTCTAAACTACATTTTTAACATTATAAATGCGAAAGTAACTCTGTCTCTCTGACAAAACGGCTAAACTGATCTGGATGAAATTTGCAAGGAAATACTATGTATCGTTACAAAGGACATAGGATACACTTTTTCGAATAAATAACATATTTTGTCATGAAAGTTTGGAAAGCGTCCGAACGGTGCCAGACGGATGGATAGCGTGTGAGAGTCTCTGTAATGTTTTATCGGTCACTAAGGCTTTCTTTCTCTTGCAGTCAGTTTGGCTCTGTTCATAAACTTCATGTACACAACTCATTAGGCCTATATAGTACAGATGCGGATTTTATTCAATTATGGCAGTAAAATTCTTAGTCCTCGCGTTTGAAAAAATATAAATATTAGGTTCGCCTGGCCTACTGCTCAGAATATGTCACAGAGTAATTTGTAGGCCTTTAGACTAAAATTTCCCTACAATCAACAGCGACAAAGACTGGATAATTAACGCAATTACATTTAAGGTGGAATTCCAAACAGACTTCCGGGATTCAGATGTATATGCGCGTGATACATCACTCAAGGACAATTATGACACGATTTCACGGATGCATTTTTGGATATCGTGTCGTCCAGAATATTCAGTTTCTGCAGGAAAAGGGTAAAATTTCCTCTGGTTTTTATCACGACCTGTAAATGTGAAACCAGATTTTGAACATTGGTTTTCCTGAAAAAATAAATACCGGGTAGAAACAGATTGGAAGTAGAGTCTTTCATCTCAAACCTGAAGTTTTATTTGCCAATAAAAAGCTTTTCATTTCTTATTAATTTCATTTTTTTGCAATTTTTAAAATAATTTCAAGAAAGACTTATAAAATAATTAAAGTACATGATAATTATACTGACATCCAGTTAACATTTTAGTTTACCTACACATAGCTCGAAAAGACACCAGGTGAATTCCAGGATGGTTCCTTCACAAGTCCGTAGCTAAATTCCTTAACAAAAAAATCTACTTGAAGGCAGTATATGAAAAATGCTTATCATGTGATCTGTTGCATGTTACAAACTATCAGAAATATCGAGTGATTTAGGTTGTACACTGTATACTCACTCTCTCTCTATAACAGCAAACTTTGTAGAATGTTTTCCTTTTCTGTTGATCACACACAAAAGTTTCTAAAGAGCACACCGCACGTTACGAGATTAACTTTGTTATTACCACTTACACTAACTTATTACCTGTACTCTTGAGTGACTGTAATACCCAAATGATAATTCCTGAGAGCATTTATTGCTACCTATTGAGATAACATCTTCTAATTGTCTTTACTGTAATAACATTTACTTTTAGATCGCTTATTTTTCTTGTTGTACCAGTTACCAACGTTGAGAAAACTCTTGTACCTTTATGTAAATATAGCAATAAGCTAATGTGCAAGGAAACATTTTATGCTTGTGTTGCAGTTTCATTGGAAATAATGGAGAACTGTATGTGCTACATTGTTATGGTATTGTTGAACTTGGAAAATCTTTGGCACAGCAACAGTTCAGAAGTCATTTGATTGATTTTCATTTTGCTATTTAAATACAGCTTTTCATCAGCGAAATTCATTGATTTTTCACTGCATCAGTTATGTCAGGTATGTAGTTAGTTGTGATAGATGTAAATCAAGACACGCGAGTCCTGAATAAAATTCCCCTAATATTGACAGGATTGGTAAAAACCTATTATGAGGCCCATATTCATTGCATCAATATAATTAACAAGTAGCGTTGGAATATAGTAGCTGGATAGAATGGTCTTGTATTCACCACTTAAAAAGGTCACCACAGTTTTCCTTAGTATTATTGACAATATGGTGATCCAGTTCTTATTAAACACCATTACCGTACCACTGTTCATATACAATGCAAATAAGTTGCAAAATCTGAGTTACGCAACATATTCCCAAATATTTACAATGTTTAATTTAATTTAATTGCAATGGAGCACAGGCTCCGGTGGCAATTTCCCTACACCCCCATCTTCCCCCTATCCTGCACCCACCTACATTTGCCCTCTACAAATTTTATCTTTAAATTCTTTAAACGCTTTCGGTAAATTATTCATCATTTCTCTTGGTAACTCATGCCAATCCCTGACACCCTTACCTAAAAAAAGAAAATCTTCCCACACCCTTGTGCCTGAAATCGAGTGCCAGCTTGTGGTCATGGTCATCTTTTCCCTTCCATGCACTACTTTTCATACCTACTCCAATATCTTTCCATGCCTCATCGCCAGTATATGCCCTGTACATTCCCATGACCCTCCTCATCCTCCTCCTGTCTTGCAATGAATCCCATTCCAGCTCCTTTATCATATCCGTCACTGATTGCATTCTGCGATAATTTCCAGAAACAAATCTAGCAGACCTTTTTTGCACCCTCTCCAACTCCTGTATTTGCTACATAAAATGAGGGTCCCATACTACACTACCATATTCGAGCAATGGTCTGACCAAAGTTTTGTAACCCAATTCCTTGACTTCTCTCGTACATCCCCTCATCACTCTCTCCAACAAATGCAGAACTTTGAAACCTTTTCCTACCACCTGTCCAATATGTCCTGCCCAGTTAAGCTTGTTATCAAAAGTAATGCCAAGATATTTACATTTCAAGTCTTCAGCAAGCAATTCTTTCCCCACCTTATATTCATAATTAACCTTTTATTTTTTATTTGTGTATCTAATAATCTGACTCTTCTTTGCATTTATCTTCATCCCATTTTTACCAACCCAACTAGATATCCTGTCAAGATCACCCTGCAACTGTTTACAATCCTCTATCATTTTGATTCTTGAAATTGACACCGGAGCCTGTGCTCCATTGCAATTGCAATTAAATTAAATTAAATTAAAAATTAAATGTCATCTAATTTGAGATAGTAAACAATCAACACAATTATTCATTAGAATAATGAATAGCAATGGTCCCAATATGCTACCCTGTGGCACACCCATTTTTACTTCCACTTCCTTTGATACCACATTGCAAACTTGCAAACTTTTGAAGTCCAGACTTGTCGGTATACTGACAAGGATGATTAGAATAGATTCCAATGCTTTATGAAATTAGAAATTACTTGGGAAGTGTTTATTTTTTATTACTATTTTCTGAAGTTCCTCACATTCATCATTAATGAGATATAAACTAGTCTTGGTAATGTAAATAGTACCTAGCCTGTGGAATAGTATTAAGCAAATGTCATCTCATCCTGAGGTGACAAGAAGAATGTATATCAATTTCTCTCACTCATTATTGAGAACTGACCTAAAATATTTTGCTTTATGTGGTTATTTTTAAATATGGCAAGTGATGGATTGTTTTCTTTATCCTCCAGCTATTAATGTTTCTGTATGGCATTGTCTCTTGCTCTATTAGTGTATAATGATTAAAATGACCCAGCTTTGAAACAGATGGGTTCTTTCCTTTAATCCAATTTACTCATATTTTGTTTACACACTCGGAAATATTGATGAAATGTGAAGATTTGTTAAAGAAAAGAAAGAAACTAGAAATGTATTATTTGTATTTACTTTTTACACTTTATTTATACAAGATCTTTGCAATGATAGTAATAACAATAGATCAAAAAGTATTAACTATTGCCATTTTTTATTCACCATAATTTTTAAATTGTTATTTGTAAACAGCAAGAGTAACTTCCAAATTATTTTCTGTATGGTACCGTCGTTGCCTAGTCTTTTTACGGGTCATCAGTTCTTTAGGTTAAGACTGCTGTGCAAAACTTGAGTGTTTAGGATAGGAAAATGAACTAGCACTTACCTTTCCGGGTCTAGTCCTTTATCAACAGGAGAATATTATGGGGGATGGGTGTTGTGGGAGACAGTCTTTCTGTGAGACAGGCTGTCTGCTTCAAGCCCACCAAGGATGGTAGGCGAGCGGTAACGCATATGCAAATCCCCGTCTGACTGTCCAAATTTTGGGTTTCCACGCTTTCCCAAAATCACCACAGCCTGCACCCCGAAATGCTTGGATGGTTCTTTGAAAAGCCCTGGCTGAATTACAACCCTCCCCTTCTCCCTGCCTTTAATGGCTGTCACAAGTCTAAAACAACAAGAGAAATAAAAACTTAAATTATGAGTATCAGTGTGCACACACGCAAGAAGTGTGACTTCAATGGACCAGACACACTTTTTACTGTTCATTTTTAAATATTTTTGATGTTTCCTTAGCACACAAATGGATGAACAATGCTTTCTTTATTGAATTTGTACAGTAAATAGGATTTTTGTCCAAGTTATTCTTGTTTTAAATGCATTATATATATATATAAGCATACTTCAGAAGATTCTAGAGTATTCCACTGAGTCTTAGTCTGTTTTTTTGTATGTAGGGTTTTTACATTGGAGAAAATTTCGACAAAATTATCTGGTAACTATTCTTATAATCAAGAGGATGCGAGAGACATCAGCAAAATAAAAATTTTATTTGGAAGAAATGAAAACTACTTTATTATATAGATATTTACAGATATTATGTTGATTCTTATTATTAATAATAATTTATATTAATATTTGTTAGTATTATTGTTGTTGTTGTACTTTTTGAATTTGTATCCTATGCTTTTGTAAACTAAGGTTTATGATAACTGAAATAGTAAATACATATTTCACATTTATTTATTTATTATTCCGAATAACCCTTTTGGAGGGTACGATAAATCAACTTTGGCTATGTTTCTTTGTATTTAATTTTCTTTGCTTCCAAACTTCCTTCATTCTTTGAGAGTGTTGTTCCTTTTGTTCCTGGGTCCATTTCCTTCCCTTGATGTATTTCTGTCTCTCCTGAAAACCTGCCTTGTGAATTACTTCTCTAAAAAGTGTTCTGCTGTCTATTTTTTTACTCCCGCAATTTTCATGTCCTTTTCAGTTTCAGTGAACCATGTGGGTTTGGATTTGGATTTGTTCAGTAGGGTGAAGATTTGTTTTGTTAGTCTATTACTATCCATTCTGTATATGTGCCCGTAAAATTTCAGTCTTCTTTTCCTCATTATAACTGTTAATTTTTCTATTTTAGAATATAGTTCTCGGTTTGGTCTTAATTTGTATTCAGCATTACTATTAGGTTTGGGTCCCAGTATTTTTCTCAAGATTCTTCTTTCTACTTTTTCCAGTTTTTCAAGATCCCCATATCTTGTTAGCTTAAGCGTTTCTGGTCTAACCACTGCTTGATAGTGCCTTAGTTTTGTGTTCCATGATAAGGATTTTTTGTTATATATGTTCTTTGTCATATGAAATGCTCTTTCCATTTTATGTATTCTAGTTTCTATTGCAGTCTTTTCTTTTGTGTCACTCGTTATCCATTCTCCTAAATATTTAAAACAATTTGTTTTAGCTATTGTTCCATTGCAAAGTTTAAGATTTTAAGGAGCATCATTGATGTTTGTCATGAACTGTGTTTTTTCATAAGATATATGTAATCCTACTTTGGCTGCCTGTTTCTTCATTTCTTCGATTTGTTCTTTTGCACTATCCAGTGAATCAGTAATTACCGCCATGTCATCTGCAAAAGCTAGACAATCTATGGTGATTTTATTTGGATTTCTTCCCAGCTGAACACCCTTTGTGTTGATGGCTTTCCTCCATTCCCTCACTACTTTTTCTAATGCACAGTTGAAAAGTAGTGGAGACAGACCATCTCCCTGTCTCACACCTGAATTAATTTCAAACGGCTCAGAAATTTCTCCCATAAATTTTACTTTGGACGTCGTATTTGTTAGTGTTCCTTTAATTATTTCAGTTGTTTTATTATCGAGTCCTAATTCTTTCAGAATATCTATTTCACATTTAATAATATCTGCTGTCTAACATGAGATGCTGCTTGCATCCAAGTATTTTTAAGTGAACAAGCACAGAATGTTACATGTGCATGGACAGAATGTTAGTGTTCATGTGAAGAACATTGTAGCACACACAATGTAATGCCAACAAATTTGTTCCACTGTGCCCAAAGAAGTTTCACTTCTAACACTGCAGTGTTTCAATACGACTTGACTTAGTTTGGCATTATTAAAGGCTTGCATTTTGTTATAAATAGTGTTACTGTTTTGTCAATAATGAAAATAAATCAGTCTCATTATATAATAATTTCCACTCTTCCCCACAGACAGGATACAATAATAGAGTCCATACTCCATGAAACAAAGTGTCTTACACATGCGTAAAAACCTTCTTTTAATAGTTGTGCAAACAGGAAACATCATGGCTTAGATATTGAACCAATTGGAGTTTGACTTGCAGTTTTTATTTGATCTTGCTCATTAATTGGTTGTGACTGCATACACAAGTATTGATTTTAAAGGCTTAAAGTGCTTCAAATCTCTAATTCCTTCTTAGAATGACAATTAAGAAACTGCTTAGTGCTTACAATATATATCTTTCACTCTCAGATTTAGTATGATTTGAAGATTGCATTAAAATTCTACCAATGACTGAAATACAGGTTTTCAATTTTGATTCTTATAGTTTAACCTGTGCCTGCTACAGCTTGCTGAATCTTGACTTATTAACATTGTATATTGGTTGGGGATAGTTGATTCATATACAAATTAATTCTAGCTCATTTTTTACCTTGTCCAAACCAGTAGGGAGAAAAAAACTTAAGGAATACCATACTGTGTTTATAGTTCTGTTCTGCACATATTTTTCAATTATTTTTTATGGGCGCAGTCGAGATTTATTGAATACAGATAAGATCTAGGCTTGGGATATTTAATGATTTATTACATTTTTCAAATATGAGTGTATGAAATAATGTTCAGTTGAGGATATTAACATTTATTTGGTGGTAAGAACTAATGTTACCACCAGTCAATACTGATAGTAACTCCACAGTAATAACTCCAGTTCAATCTTTCTACTGCACTAGAAGAATTTAGAGGTTAGTACACTTCAGATTCAGAGAGACATGGATCCCTACTGTTTTGCAACAGAGTTGTTATTTAGAATGTTGGAAGTACAGTACTATTTTGGATTATAATTGAAACAACTTTGAGTTTGAATCCTAATCTTGATGTTAGATTTTTTTTTTTTTTTTTTGCAATATGCCAGTTTTTCAAAGGTCATGATGTATTTCATTCACTTTTCTCAAGAAACATTTCTATAGTGTGTAATGAATGTATTACGCTACTTGATTACATGCCAACTCTTGTAAATAGCACAAAAAAAAAACATTAAAAAGGCAAAACTATGGAAAAAAATATTTTATCCCAACTATAAATGTGATAAAACTGTAACTAGGAAAGAATCTGTACATTTAATATATTTTTAAAGAAAATTAGTTTGGAGCACTATCAATAAGCTACAGAGAATAAATCAACTGCATCAAAATTTGTGTGCATGTTTGGATTTAGACAAAAAGTACTGATCTGATTTTATCTACAGTGCTTGACCCTGTGAGTAAAGTATGGTATTATCCTTTTTTTTGTGACACTGAACTGAGAAATTATGATAGTATCAATTTCTCTTTTAATGCTATTATACAAAAACTTCTGGTAAGTTTTCGATGGGACTTTGATTTTAAAAAGTTGAGAAAGATAAAATGTTTGCAAATTATTTTCCACTGTAAAAAATGTTAGTCAGTTTTTGACGAGCTTTCCATCAATGTTCAAGCCATAGTGCCAGGAGTAAAATTGGATACATTTCATTTTGATGTGACATCAACAAGCCGAGTAATGAAAATAAAAATGCCATTAAACCAGTTTCTGCTTAAAGGCAAGTTACTCATCAGTTGAAATGTGTACTGTACCAAAAGCATTGTATTTTTCAGAACTGGAACATATATTTTTCTCTGAACCACTGGCTGGTTTGGATATCACATTATACTACAGGTTTCAATTACTGAGTTAGTTAAGATGGTTTGAGTAATCAGTAGATCATTAATACCACATAAAATTATTAGTTACAATAATAGGACCTGTAGTATTGGAATTGGTGTCTGGATGCATGCTACATAATTTGAATCAGATCTATTGCAGCGGAAAGAGCTACATGGAAATAACTTGCCGCATGCATCCAGTCCTCACAACCTAGTTTATTCCTATTACAGGGGAATATTTTCCTGTTATTGGACACACCACCAATCAACTTACCTGTCTACACTGGGCTGCTAATTACGTCGGTCTCGCCACTCAACATTATCCTACAGGAGATTGGTCACAGGCAAAAAGTATATAATGCCTACTTTTACCATCCACTGGCAATCTGTGCCAGCTCACATGATGCCAACAATCTTAACACTTGTTTAATCGTTAGAGATGTCAGAGTTTTTCTGGACTCCATTACTTTTTTGAAATTCTGCAGATAGAAACTGGTCTATTGACAGATCCTAGACACTGGACACACTCCTGGCCTCAAACTACTCTAATACTAATAAACCTGCCACTTACATTATTACCAAATTTAATTAATTTGAATATGTCTATTTTCAATATAATTTTTATATCTTTCTAATTAATCAATCATTTCTCTCTCTTATAACATTTAATTTCTCCATAGTTAATTATTATTTTATGCGAATAGACCTATACAGATCACGCAAAACATAGTCATTTTCTGTCTGAGTTTCTTTTGCCATTCCAGTATTCTTGCATCCGTTTACTGAAGGCAAGTTTTCTCTCTTCTGTCCATGTTGTGTCGGTCTTCTTGGCTTTGATTTCTGGCATCACTACCCAGTCATGTATTTTTTGTCTGAAGACATATTTAATTATATCATACAATTAATTTGTATGTGAGTTCATAATACACTTTTGTAACTAGACTATCAAGAATGCCTCCTTGAGGAAAGACTAATAAAAGTTGGTTTAGTGGACTAAGCTCCTTGAAAAACATAAGCAATATTCAAACCCTAAATTCTACAAAGGTTTTATATGATAAATTATACCACTCTTGTTGTCAAGTACCAGTTATAATGAAGGATAGGGAAAATAACCCATTACTTAGCACAGATAAGGGAGGGTGTAACGAACATAAACAAACTTTACATTGTTTCTGTTTAAAAACCTTATTCACGTGCATATGAATAGGCCATTTAGGAAAGAGGATGTGAGAAGTCGAGATGGTGGAAGTGAACTATTGTTTGTATATAATGTATAGTAATATTTAGTCTTTTCCCGAGAATTATCGATAGTTCAACAATAGTTTACTCCCCCCACCTTGACTTCCCCCACCACGTTCTCAATGGAATAGCTGGTCTTGCGGTAGATCGTGATGTGTGCACACCCCTCCAGCCCATTCGTCTGTCCCCACTGCCTTTATCTGCAGTAAGTGACAGCTATTTTCTTTATCCTTCTGTATTTTCAATGCCCAATACCACTTTCACTTGTCACTACAATTCAGGTACTGGATAGAACAATAATAAAAGGATATATAAATGTAGTAATTGAATAAATGTGATAGGCTTCAATTAGGTTTTTTTGGCAACAGCAGAAGCTGTTATTTTTTTTATTTTTGCTTTCTAGCTACAGGTCTACTCTAAAAAAAAAAAAAAAAAAAAAAAAAAAAAAAAAAAAAAAAAAAAAAAAAAAAAAAAAAATAATAATCCAATACAAAGTTGATAAATTTGACTTATAAACTATGTATACATTACATAAAATACTTGTAGTGGCTGCTTTGCCTTGTGTTTATCATAACAAAAGATACAAACTAGGTATATATTACTTAAAATACTTGTAGTGGCTGTTTTGCCCTTTATTTATCCTAAGAAAAGATGCAAACTAGGTATACATTACTTAAAATACAGTAGCTGCTTGTATTTATCAGAAGAAAAGCCATTCATTACTCATCATGTCAGTGTACCACGTCATTCAGTTTGTTTTAAAAGACTAATTCAATTTTGTAACACATTATACAGTTGCATATTCATAAAACATTTTCTTGTAAACATCTTTCTAACATGCTTCATTCATTTTTTCATATCACACATTCAACTGTACATATATGTTTATTTACAATGCTTTGAATAATAGAGTTAAAAGCTTTAAAAATACCTAATTTAATCACTAAAGTATATGTCTGGTGCTAAACGTAGGCTGTTTTGTTGTAAGATGTCTCATAGTAGCTATACTGAGAAGTGTGCGTTAATTCTGTACTTACATTAACATTGAATCACAGTACTCTAATTTCCTTAATGTGAACTGTACCCCCCGATAGTACGCTTACACTTGTTACAGTCACAAGTGTTCGATAATAGAACGGTTCACACTTGTCACACCCACAAGTGTTCAGTAATATTACACTCACACCTGCCACACTCACAAGTGTTCATCTCGAATAGTTAAACTCTCTATTCAAGGACTGTTTCTCATTTGCAGTCACGTGTGGCGTATCCCTGTCATATGCACAGAAGGAACATATCCCGTCATCAAATCAGTGGCGAAATTAGGGATTTTTCCTCAACTGTAATGTCCCAATTCTGTCGACAAGATGTCCCACTTCACGTGTAGTCCTACTCGATCGTGACGAGTGCGGGCACGCTCCTGCCACACACCCTGCACTTATAACGCCCAGTGACCTGTTTCGTGACCGTCTGCTTCTCGCCAATCAGTTTCCACTGCACTGTCAAACAAAGAAAAAAGTTAATCGTAGTTAAACTAAAATTTGTTACGACTGCAACCACAGATACTAATTAATTTCTATGGTATGTTGGGACAGGAGAATAATGATTTTACACTGTGCATGATGAAAACAAGAAGAGGCATTTTCATTCCCCTTGTTACTGCAAAAACAAAATAAGATTAAATTAAATATATATGACGAACACAAGCACAGTTCATAAGAGGTGTTCATTAATTATGTGAGGTGAATTAGGGAGGGGGTCGACTGAAATCTCACATCTTTTTAATTCGTTGAAGAACATTAGAGCTAAAAAAAAGTCTACAAATGACGTCGATCCCAACGTTAGAGGGGTCTAACCGCACTTCAAAACAGGAGAGCTTAAAAGGTTATCAGCAGGGGTGAGGATCCCTTACCACGGGGTCAAGGGGGGCAAGATTTCTGAAAAGAAACACCTCACGTCCAATGGATGCCCCTAACTAATAACAGTAATTTTCCAGTGGAGCAAAACTGGAACAATGAATTAAAGAGTAACAACAAAACAATATCTGTAGGCTGTTAAAATTCTTCCTCTGTGTGATATCTGCGTTAGTATGAAGGCTCAACAATGAATACTTAGAAACAATAAATGATCAGCATAAACATAATGCAGTGTGAAATTTCATAATTTTGAAATTATATTGAAGACGTATTTTTTGATTTCTAAATTATAGAGTACCATCAAAGACACACCAGTGCTAAACCATTTTCTACAAAGTTTTTTTTAATTGTGAATATACTGTTTGAAATGAAATATATGTGTGACAGTTTTCTGCTTTTGCGACTTTGGTGTGGTGTTGAAAAGTGGCATTGATTTTTGGTGCACAAATTGCTAATGACAAGGAATTAGTATCACTTCAAAACTGGTCTCAACTACTTAATCTAAGAAAATCGAAAAATATACTGTTCCTTTTACCGTGTAAAATGAATTGAAATGTATAGCACTGGTATTCATTGTAAGGAATATATTAATAACGTATTTATTAAGTACATGTCAGTTTGTGCCCTCGTTCTTACAGCATGATTTAGATTGAATCTTTTTTTTAGAAATAAAATAAAAACCCTGTTGTTCAATTAAAAAATGAGTGACCATACCTATCTTCTCCTGCTTGATTCTACACCAGGTATGTAAAGGAAATTGTGTCATATTTAATGAAATTATATACTGCCTCCTTGGCTCAAGGAAACATATCAGCCTAGTGGAAGACAGTCGTCATAAATCCAGTTTTTAAGAGTGCGAATGTTAATGTTCCTCAAAATCATAGGCTGATCACATTAACGTCAATATTTTTCAGTATGCTAGAACATAGCATCTTTTCAAATGTCACAAAGTTTTTGAATGAATGACTATTAAACTCAAATCAGAAAAGGCTGAAGCTGCAAAACTTTTAAGTTTGAATACACTACTTATGCCATATGATAGATGAGTGATCTCAGGTTGACTTAGTTTTATTAGATTTTAAACAATATTTCAACACTGTTCCTCATACTAGGTTCCTTACAAAACTTTATAGCTGTGGCATATCTAGACACATATGACTGTCACTGTCTTCTTGAAGGACAGAACACAGTGTATAATTTGAGGGTGAGCAATCATCACTGACCGAAGTGAGGTCCACGATTTCTTGGCGGAGTGTCATACGGTCCCTGTTGTTTCTCATATACATCAATGATTTGTGCAACATAATGGAGGGAAAAATAACACTATATAAGCAAATAATCAACTGCAACATAGTTACCTTTAATGATGTTTATTTACATTGTGCGTAATGCGTTTCAAGAACTAATTCCCATTTTCAAACTCAATACAAAATACATTTTAATGTGCAATTTGGTTATGTGTTTCTGCTATATATAAGAAAACCTTATGGAGTTTTCCTGTAAATAAAATTGTGGAGTGTTGTAGTACATCAAAAATTTTGTAATAAAGTTGATGTGGAATAATTATCTACTAAACTTACATTTTGAAGGTGTCTTAAAATGCGCCATCACAGAAACTCACAACTACATACTCACATTACATTAAACAAAGTTCTTATGTATACAATTTGAAAGTGTGGAGTTGTGAGTTTTTGCAATGGTGCATTTTAAGACACCTTCAAAACGTAAGTTTAGTAGATAATTATTCTACATCAACTTAATTACAAAATTTTTGACGTACTACAACAGTCCACAATTTTATTTCCAGGTAAACTCCATAAAGTTTTCTTATGTATAGCAGAAACAAACACAAGCACATTAAAATGTATTTTGTATTGCGTTTGAAAATGGGAATTAGTTCTTGAAACGCGTAACGCACAATGTAAATAAATATCATTAAAGGTAACTGTGTTGCAGTTGATTATTTGCTTATTTATTTGAAACAGTTACAGACTTTCATAAGTCCATTTATTATGGATAAAGTGAAGAAAACTAACACTATTTGCTGACCATGCTATTATTTTTCATGAAATAAAAACTCAGGGAGTCTGCTCTTTGTTACAAGCCGAAGTTACAAAAATAATTGCCTGTTGCAAAGCCAAATACTAAACAGAGCCAACTCATGCATATAAGTTAAAAACTGAAACCATTTAGCTATGAATATGCAAATAATGGCACTGTCTTTAGAGGCTCCTGATAAATTCCTAGGGATATTAAATCATAATAATTTGTTATGGAGGAACATATAAAGAAGGTAATTGGAAAAGCAAACCATATACTCTGATTCCTAGGTGATAATTTTAAAGTTTACACCAGAAGATACACATTGGTGCGACCTCATTTAAAATATTGTTCAAGATCTGTATGGTATCCACATCCAAAGGGGTTGATGGATGAATTGGAAAACGTCTGGAGAAGAGCCGCCTGATTCATGATAGGTATATACAGCTGGAGGGAAAGCATAAATGTGATGTGGAAGAAGTTGGGTTGGAAAGATCTGGAACACCATTAGTATTACTCTTACCAGGAGCTAATTGGAAAGTTCACGACAGACCTATTTCAGGATGACAAAAAACGAAGTTTATTACCAGCAACACTGATATGTAGGAACGACCGAGAAAATAAGAGAAATAAGTGCCAGAAGCGATTCTTTTCTATATTCATTTTTTCCACTAACATTTACGGAATGGAAACAGAAGGAACTATCGAGTGAGGAGATCCGATGGGAAACTGCTCCAGCCATCATGATCTGGGTTTTCCATCGTTTTCCCAGATCGCTCCAGGCAAATTCTATCACAGTTCCTCAAAATAGCACATGGGCGCCTCCTCCCATATCCTGTATAACCCCTTGTATACATAAATGATTACACATTAGGATTGGTGCAATGCACCCTCTGCCACACGCTTTTAGTGAGGCACAGAGTAATAATAGTAGTACGTAGTGGCAAAAAATGAAAAATTTGTAATAATTTTCTACTTACCATTAGGACCATTTCCCTCTGGACCGGTAGTGCTGGTAACACCGTTTTCGTCAGCTGATGGAATTGTTTTCTTCCCTCCAACCTTAAAAATAAAAATGCCACTTGGATTGTTTATCACAGTCAGGGATTGATACAATATATTTACATTTGTATAGGAATTCTTGTTTAATGCCATTTAAATGTGCAGCATCTTGGTTAAAACTTATTTACTTGATCAAATATTGAATGTTCGAGCCATTCCGTTTTACTATATTTATTAGTCTTATGTGACTTTACTGATCAAACCTTCAGACAGTTTGTGACCAAATTGGAACAGATATTCAAAATTTAAGTATAGCTTTAAAGATGTGCTGTGGACAATCCGATCAAAATGTCAGCTGCGACAACTGTACAACTTTTGTTCACAATTTAATTTTTTGAACAATAATTCTGATTCCTGGCATCTAGTGTAATCATAATACATTTCGAAAACAGGGTAGTGTATTGGGAGCATTAACGTTCATTATTGTGATGAATGATTGTACTGTTGGTCTACAGTTAGCGTTTGGGCTGTTTGCAGATGATGTAATGCCATATAAAAGGATTACACCGAGACGATTATGAACAAATGCAAAGGGATTTAGTCAGAATATCTAGTTGGATTAGTAGTCATGGAACGAAGAAGATAAATTCCAAGAAGAGTCAAATTATTAGGTATACAGATAGGAAAACAAAGCTTATTTACGATTATTCGATGGGAGGAAATTGCTTGTTGAATGAATACAATATAAGTACATGAGAATATCGTTAGACTGTAAGTTAAATTGGGCAGGGACATTGGAAAAATTATAAGGGTAGAGTTCAGAGTATTGTATCTTTTGGAGAGAATAAAGGGAGGATATACATACTACCAGGGGCGGATCCAGGATTTTGGTTTGGGAGGGGCTTCAGCGGGCTTCGGTTTGGGGGGGGCTTGGCTTGAATGGATTTTGGTTGGGGGGTGGGCTTACCTTAAGTGGATTTTGGCTTTGGGGGGCCTTGAGTCGGGCAAAAGGTAGTATTTATAATCTCCTCGGGCCTCAGATCCGTAGAGCCACAAAAAAAAAGTCTCCAAAATTACAATGTCGGAGATGGACCTAGATACTGTTTGGGGGGGGGGCTTGAGCCCCCTAGCCCCCCTCTGGATCCGCCCCTGCATACTCCAGAAGTATCTAGTAATCTAGAGATATGGATTAGAAAACATCGACCAGGCCCTTGATTGAGTATTGTTGGATGATATGGAACCCACGTTACGAGTATCAAATACTGAAGTTGGAGTGGGTGTAGAGGGGACCAGCTAGATTTGTCAGTGGAAATTACTAAAGAGTCCACTCAGGAACTGAAATGATAAAAAAGATTTGGATTTGGTAGTCATTGCAATGTAGAAAGTGGGTGAAGAGAATTGTGGGCATATACAAGGTATATACTGGTAACACCTGGATGAATATTGGTGGAAGATTTAGAAACAGCGTTTGGCAGGTAAGAGAGGATCATGGCATTATTGTATTATCAGTTGATTTCAGACATGAGGAAGTGGGCTGTAAGAGAATGGAACAAATTACGGTAATAGTTTACATCGTGATACACAACTTCACCAGCACCACCGGCGCTCATGAAAGCAGCTTAAGTTACTAATAAAAATTCATTGTCTGTGCCTTATGACATAACTAGAAGTTTCATTATCATTCTGATCCAGGCTGCATTTCAATCAAACAATAATCTCCACTTATAATGCTGTTATCAAATCAGAGCGGGATTACTGGAGATGATGATACCGCCTGGAGTAGTCAAACGCAAGACACTGCTAGAAATACTTTCTGAATTATAGTTAAGGGTGTCATAATGGTCCAGGGTGTATTACAACCTAATTTATGCTTGAAAATAACAGTCCAGGCTGTATTACAACGGAATTACTGTTTGAAATAATTCATTGTGCACTTGACAACAGCAGTATTATGATGTCCTTAGTTAATGTTGTGGTGGAATCACAATCTCCAATAGACCCTGAAATAGTGTATCTCATGAACAGTGGTGGATCCAGAATTTTGGTCTGGGAGGCGCTTGAGGAGATTTTGATTGGGTGAGGGGAGACTTGAGCTGATTTCGTTTTGGGGGGGGGGGGCTTGAGTATGACAGGGGTAGGCTTTATACTCATGCCGCCCCATAAAAAAAAGGTCTTCAGTCTCCAAAATGTCCGGAATAGACCTATGGATCTAGATACTTTGGGGGGGGGGGGGGGGTGAGCCTCCTAGCTCCCCCCTTTGGATCCGCCACTGCTCGTGAACTAAGCGAAATATAGAAAAATATTATTCTTGAGTTACAATTTAAAATGTAGAGTTACATAAGAACCCATTATCAGATTTGGGGGATTCTACAATAACCGTGGCGCTACAATTTGCTGATTGATTCTTATGTCACTCGACGAGACAAATCTAAAGTAAACAATATTATATATATAACTATTTGGATATGTCACTTAGTTCTCGATATATCGTACCGGTATCTCAAAATTGAGGTGGTTAGGTTGAAATGCGACCTCAACCAGAAAAACAGAACATACATTTGGTTGGGCCTAAGTCCATATAGTTTTAAAGTGCCAGAACATAAATCAGAAGAAAACCGTCATCAGAAGCACAAGGAAGCATACCTGTAAATATGATTTTTGACATTCGATATCTCGAGAACTAAGCGAGATATCAAAAAATTTCATTCTTTACTTTCGATTTGTTTCGTGGGGTTACATAAGAATTCATCATCAAAGTGCGGCGTCATAGTTATGACAGGGCGATCAAATTTAGCTTTTGGCGAATTTTTCTTCCGGTTCAGGCCGCATTTCAACCTAACCACCTCACTTTTGAGACATGATATCTCGAGAACTAAGAGAAAAATATATATATATATTCTTAACTTTCGATTTATCTCGTCGACTTACTGTAAGAATCTATCATTAAATTGCGGTGCCAGAATCGTCCGATTCTATGTGAAATGGTCCAAATATTTATTTCTGTAAGAAAATTAAATACAGTTTTAAGGACGATACGTTATATGGAATTTTGTGGCAAATCCAATTATAGACAACCTAAGGGAAAAATAGTGTAAACTGGTTACTTTATGAATGTTTTAAAGCTGCGAGTTAAAAATTCTGAAATGACGAAACTATTCATTTCGAAACTTTTTTGTGTATGGTTCAAGGCACTGCTAAAGCAATTGTAGCCAGTAAGCGAAGTTTACTTTTATGCAGTTTTCAGGTGGTGAATAATCTATTACTTAAAATCGAATGCGTAATCTTTCATAGCCTACTGTTGGCATACGGTAACTTAAACTCGTCTGCCACGCAACTATGTGGAACAAAAGAAATTCAAACTGAAAGCACTGAGTTCAAATGACCATTTCCCAAATTAGGTGACCATATAAAGATACCCTCCCCCGAACGTCTTGAAATGGCTGACATCCGGTAAGCGAGATTAAGCTACTTCATTGAAACATGTTTGCTGTTCGATTTTTCTTAATCAACGAACCGATAGCGATATATCTGCATCACTATTTAATCTTAATCAAATGATTTAACAATTGCGAGCAAATTATTTAATGAATTAGCTATAACAATGTTGTACTCACCGGAACAGGCATGTCGTCTCCGCTGGGATAGCCCCAATGACGAGATTTTGCGAGATCGTTTCGTTTAACCGTTGGGAGGGTCGCGTCGACCAATCGGAACGTTCCTCTCCGTATGGTGTGATGAAATAACTCTCGACACCAAAAGTACTAAGTGACAATTTTTCCATCGATTACAAAGAAATTCTGCGAATATAATATAATCCTTTAAAAATGCATTACAAATGCATTTCTATATTTACTTAATATAATTTACTAAATGAAGGTTGTGAAAAATATACGAGTTCATTATTCTAAAAAAAAGGGCGCGGTGGGGGGATGGATGAGGGTGTTCAGTACACCAATCAGAACGTTTCTCTCTGTATGTTGTGACAAAATAACTCTCGACACCAAACGTACTGAATGGTGATTTTTTTTCCTCCAGCTTAAAAGAAACACTGAGAATGTAATATAATCCTATTAAAATATTTACTAATGCTTTATTTTTTTATTAATATATCTTGCTAGATAAAAGTGTATAAATAATTGATGAGTTCATTACTCTATAAAAAGAGGGAAAAAGGGGGGGGCGAGTGTTTGGTATGTAACTTCTCGATCCCTGTATCGGAAATAATAAAAATATGACGAGATTCAAGGAATTTAGTTTGTCCGAATTGACAGAAATCCATATAATTGAATTTAATTTCGATGGCGCGCATACTGTGGTGGCAATTTCTCCACACAACCATTTTCTCCTGTACTGTACCCGCGTACTTTTCCCCTGTATAAATTTCAAATTTAAGTTCTTTCAGAGTTTTTGGTAAATTACTCATTATCCATCTTTGAAATTTATTCAAACTCCTGATTTCCTTACTACAAAAGAAAATCTTCCCACACCCTTATGCCTGAAATCGAGTCCAGCTTATGGCAGGGCCGGCGTTAGGGGGGGTAAGCGGGTCAAAAGTACCCGGGCCCCGCCGGCTGATGGGGGGCCCGATCACCGACTTAGGGGCCCTCCCTCAGGCCATGAAGCCATGAATACGTCCATTGACGCCTGGCCATTTTGTAGATATATATATACATATATAAAAAATATGTCGCCCATTTTACCCCGGGCCCGAAATTCCTAGCGCCGGCCCTGGCTTATGGTCATCATTATCCACACATCTCACCTAATTCCTCCACCAATATCTTTCCTCCCCTCATCACCCCTATACACCTTGTATTCTCCCATTACTCTCTTTGCCCTCCTCGTGTCTTTCATTGAATTCCATTCCAGCTCCTTTATCATATTAGTTACTGATTGTGTTCTATGGTAATTTCCAGAGACTAATTTAGCAGCCCTCCTCTGCACCCCCTTCAACTCCTGTATTTTATACCCAAAATAAACTACACCACCATATTCAAGCAAAGGTCTGACCAAAGTTTTGTAAACCAATTTCCCATTCTTCTCTGGTGCATCCCATCATCACTCTCTTCGACTATTGAAGGAATTTGAAACATTTTGCTACTATCTGTTGAATGTGTCCAGCCCAGTTGCGTTTGTTATCAATGTTATGCCAAGGTACTTACATTTGCATTTCTCTCCACACCTTATAATCATAACCAACCTTAAGTTTTTTTTTTTTATCTGTGTATCTAGTAAGCTGATCCTTCTATGCATTTATCTTCATCACATGTCAACCTACATAGCTATATATCCTGTCCAGGTCACCCTGCAACTGTTCACAGTCCTCTACCATCTTGCTCCTATTTTATAGCATTACGTCATCTAAAATAAACCTAACTTCTGACAGTAAATATCAACACAATCATTCATTAGAGTAACAAATAGCTATGGTCCCAATATACTACCCTGTGGCATTCCCGTTTTCACTTCCACTTGTTTTGGTATTGCATAACACACCCTAACTTTTTGCTTTTATCTTTTATAATTTTTTAATCCACTTGAATAATTTTTATCTTATTTAGCACCATTTTATCCAAACCCTCTGTCTCCTGATTTAGTTTCTCTTCCACCTTGGAAATTGCTCTTCCTAGAAATAAACTGAAATTTTTCATAGAGGGCAGAAACTTATTTAAATGCAAATTTCCTGGTGGTGGATTTTTTGGTCGGAACTTGATTGCTTGCTGCACAATGAAACAACTAGACAGAAGTAAATAATTTTTCTTTTGGTGGGCTCAACTTTTGAAGAAAAGACATTTTATAGATTAGGACAACTAAAACGAGTATCCAGTGGAATTTTCAGTCTATCTAGTGTGGAGCATGATGTGGAACAAACTAAAAATGAGAAAAATAATACAATTTCAACAGTAAATTTCTTTTGTAAACCATTTAAATAATAAGTACAGACAAGACTAGAATTTTGGTAAAGAAATTACTAAAGCTGACGCTAAGAGAACACATACAAATAGCTATTTAAAGAAATGAATAGAATGTTTAACTGTGACAGTGGCAACTTCCCTAGTCATTTAATTACACCTTTCTTTTTGTTGTATTCTTATATACTTTCAATGTCAAATTACTCCACTCATCTACTTTTACAGTTTACGAATTTTAACCTTAAACTTGTTCAGCATTTTTGATAAATTATTCCAATACTTGACATCCTTACCACCAAAGGAAAATTTTCCGACTCCCTTCACATGGAATCAAGTGCCAGCTTGATCACGGTCATCTTTCTCCTTCCACCGAGCATGGTGGTGTAACGGCTAGCGTTCTGGCCTCGCATTCGGGAGGTCAGCGGTTCGAATCCCCGTCTGGGCATCCAGATTTGGGTTTTCCATGGTTTCCCAAATCACTCCAGGCAAATGCCAGGATGCTTTCTTCAAAAGGCCTTGGCTGAATTCCTTCCCATTCCTTGCTCTCCCATCCTTTCCCGTCTCTAAAGACCTCACTGTTAAAGAGACGTTAAGCAAAAAAAAAAAAAAAAAAAATCTTTCTACTTCCATGCACTACTCCTAATTCTTCGACAAATATCCTTCTAAGCCCCATCACCAACATACACTCCCAGCACTCTCTTCACCCTCCTCATGTCTTCCAATGAATCCCAATCCAGCTCCTTTATCGTATCAGTTACGGATTGCGACCTGTGATAATTTCCACAAACAAATCTAGCTGCTCTTCTTTGCACACCCTCCAACTCCTGTATTTGATACCTAAAATGTGTCTCAAACTACACCACCATATTCAACCAATGGTCTGACTAAAGCTGTCTAACCTGCTTCCCCCACTTCTCTGGTACATTCTCTCCAGTAAATGGATGATTTTGTAACCTTTTTCTACCACCTGCCCAATGCATCCAGCTGTGTTGAGTTTATTTTCAAATGTTAAGCCAAAACATTTATACTTCAAGCGTTAACAAACAATTCTATCTTCAACCTATAATTATAAAAAAAAAACCTTTTTTTTTTACTCTTCTTGTCACATATCTTCATTCTATATTGACCAACCCAGTTATTTTATCCATGTCACCCCCAGCCATTCTCCTGCTGTTTTGATCCTATTATTTTGCGAGATGTCATCTGCAAATAACCTAAATTCTGACTGTAATCCATCAACACAAAGCAGTGGTCCCTGTACAGTACCCTGTGGTTCTTCCGTATTCACTTCCACCTCTTTTGTTACTGCATCACATCGTCTGGACTAAATCATGGAACAGATTCTTGCGTAATGACAAACATATCTATTCTACAGTGATCAAACTCATTCTAACACAACCTGTAGTGAAAATAATGCTTCACTCTCTGGCTCTGAAGAATTTCTCTACTCAACAAGTCACTTTTTGATCCACACCAACAGCTTTCTACTTATTTAAAACCGTTTTACTATTCACTCTAATATAGGGCAGTGCAGAGCCGGATTAAGGCAGCACGGGGCCCATAGCAAATGTGAAGAAGGGGCCCTTAGTTTTCGCCATCTGGGAGAATTGTAGAGCTTAAAAAAAGGTCGCCCATCTAGCCTGACAGGGTGGCTTTCCTGATCTGATGTGTATTTATTTGAGATATTACCGTTTTACAACAATATTCAACTCAGTTTCATTTTTGCCAATTACAGTGCCATCTATCATGAAAAGAAAAAAATGTTTCATACAAAAGATACATAATTTTTCACAGAGAATCCAAATTTGTAATAAAAAATAGGGGTTCCTATTTAAGATTTCAAATTCACCCCCCCTCCCGCCTATGGGGGTGGTGCAGGGGGGTCGAGTGTTATGTTAATGGATGTCCCTCTTCGAGGTGAACAACTTTTATTACAACTTAATCCGATTTGTATTTTGCCAAATATACCGACAAACAGTTTTAAATGCCTCACCCTGTATAGTTGAAGATCCAGTCAGTGCGGTTACAATGATTTGATCTACCCTGATTTCAATGGAAAATCATCAGTTGGATTTGAACTGGACAAGGGAGATGCGGTTACTTGTTAGTTTATTACACAAATGGGCAGTGGTGCATCCAGCGGGGGGGGGGGGGGACAGAGGGCTCAAGCCCCCCCCCCCCAAAAGTATTTAGGTCCACCCTCAACATTGGTAATTTTTTAGATTTGGAGTTTTTTTTTTTTAGCTCTACTGATTTTTGAAAGGGCAGCATGACTATAAAGCCTACACTCACCCGGGATTGGGACTGTGGAGTCACCTTTTGGTCAATCTACATCGTTTCTGACTGTCCTCTTTGAGCCTACAAAATAACAGTAGCAGACATACAGTGGGTGGCCAAATTATTATACTCAATAGGTCATAAAGCAAAAAAAGTCATGAAGTTTTTAAAAGACGAAAAAATAACCCTCTTGGATTGGCCTGGAAATTCGCCAGACCTTAACCCTATTGAGAATGTCTGGGCGGCGCTAAAAAAAGAAATTTGCAAGTATAAAATTATTACTAATAAAAAAGAATTAATAGAAAATATTATTACAGCATGGCACAGAACACCTGAATTACAAGAAATTTCCAAAAAGTGCATTGCCAGCATGCCGCAGCATCTACAAAACGTGATTGCTCAAAAGGGAGGATTCACTAAATATTGATTAATATTTTTTTCTATTAATATAACATAATTCCTATGCTAAATTATGTTTTATTTATTTTTCCTTAATTCATTAAACCTATAAAGATAACAATAAAAACGATATCATAGGTCTATTAGTAGATTAAATGTATAATAACACACGAAACAATGTTTTTTTTTTCAAACGAGTATAATAATTTGGCCACCTACTGTACATAATGCATCGATCAATGAAATTGAATGGATTAAAAAACTAAATTTAGAGGTATAATATTGTACAAACTTGTGATGTACAAATTTGTCCACACCCTTTCAGTGCCGGATCTAGGGGGGTCAAACCGGGGCGCCTGCCCCGGGCGACAATTTCAGGGGGGCGGCAAAATCATGTTTGAAGGAGCGGTAAATGTCAAATTCGTGTGACAGTGACCCTTTTTTTGGGCTTTACTGCCCCAAGCAGAAACCAGCAGGGGGCGGCAAAATCAAAGAATAGCTCTGTACTGCCCCGGGCGGCAAATTCATGTTTGAAGGGGCGGCAATCTCAAGTTTTTTCCTCAACTCAGAAAATTTGTAGATCTGCCACTGCACCTTTTGTATATCTTGTTAAATATCACGTGTTAAATAAACATCAGAAATACGGTCCCAGTAACTCATGACTCTGACCTGTGAACATAGCGAACAATAGTATCCTTTGCTAACCGTACAGAACAACCAGGAAAACCCTATCACTATTTCCTTGAACCAAGGTGATACCCCTATAACTATATGTGCACCTACATTATATTACAATGTACTACTACTTTATTTATTATACTGCTGCATAGTCAAAAATCTACAAATTTTCTGAGCCGCGTCAAAACTTTGAGAATGCTGCCTCTTCAAATATGATTTTGCCACCCACTCCTCCTCCCCTCCCCCCTCTCTTTAGATCCAGCACTACACCTACATCTCATAGTAATAGCGTAGTGACTGATTTTTTCATTTTCCAAGCATTACTCTTCACCTCCCATCTTATGACCCTTGCTTTTATTGTTTCACAGCAGGACAGCACACAGCATTATTTTTTATTATTCATCCGTAATAGGTATTCCCATGGTCACCTCTTTTAGTTCTCTCACCAGCAACCTCTAACCCAAAAAAAAAGACACAGTCCATTGTAACTGTAAGTGGGCTACCTGTGGCTAACAACTTATAAACTACCTCCTTCTATTTAGTTGTAGGATATACCTAGTGAAATCCTACTTACCAGTAGTTTCCAAAACCACAATTCCCTTGACAAACCTCACACATCTTCCAAGCAGCACCACCGTCTCCACATTTACCTGTTCCACAGTTTGGTTCAGCCGTGGGAAATCATGCCGACTTGACCAACATGGTACATTGCTCCTTTTTCACTACCTTCCTCAGATCATTCTCTATGCTGTAACTCACATTTCTATCAGCACTATTTTGTGAACCTCCCACCTCCCCTCCTTTTTACAAAATGATCCTATATCCTCTGTTACTAAATACTGCACTAGTTTGTGACCTGGTAGTCTACAGAGTGGGCCTACGTCTCTCCTAAGGCTTCTTTACATCAGCAGAACCTTTTTATTCCTACACGTGAACAGGGGCGTAGCTATCAAAGGGCTAGGCAGTTCCATGCACCGGGGCCCCCAAGTGCAGCTCAGCTCAGGGGGCACCCCTAAAGCTCAGGGAGGAGTACCCCTACCAGCAAACCTTGCAAAGACTTGGTAGAAAAAGAAAGGTCACTCATCTGGACTGAGGGCCCAAAATATTTTTTTGCACCGGGGACCTTGTTAACCTAGCTATGCCACTGCTTGTGCATGGAGATTTTCTTAGCGTGTCAATGGAACATAGTTTCCTCAGTTTTGCAGCCAAAAACATACTCTTGCTGAGTCCCGTCAGTAAGAGACCTGATGAAGACAACAGAAAATGTTGTCGAAACATTGTCACCATTTCAAGAAAATATCCAGCTGGAAACCCCATTTAAAATATGTTACTTTTTATTCCTGTTATTTACTTTTATGATTCTATCTTAGAGGCTCATGCAGTTTACTTACTCCTACATTTTCTTGAAGCTCTTCCTCCCCTGATTCTGGCAACAGGTCAAACCAACTTCTCTCCACAACTGTTATCTGTCATACCTAGTGTGACATAGTGGTAAAATAAAAGTTAAAATGATTTATATATATATATACATATATATATATATATATATATATATATATATAAAAGAATACAAAGTTTAATAAATATTGTTTGCCCAGAGATGCTTTAAAGGATATGATCTCTGAAAAAGAAGTGAAGTTAAGAGAATTGTTGAGTAAAGAAAACGACCAAGACAAGATTGATTTAGCAGCAGCGTAAAATTAAATTGAGAGATCTTGAGTAGAAAGCGAACCTGCAGATCTTCGGATACAGTGACAGGCGCGGTCGTTATTGGTAGTAAGAGGATTGTTAAGCAAATAAATGAGATAAATAAACTGTAAAAGTATATAACAAAAAACATCAGTCTACAACAAAATTATTTATTTATTTATCTAACGTTTGCTCACATACACATTTATATGCGACAAGCCAAGTCCCATCCATCCTTCACTCCCTTCCCTCTTAACTGTCAGCCTCTATAGGCCGAGTCTGAAGGGCCCTGATAATTTCTTCAACATCATGGGACATGCTCCCCTTATTCCATATCCACTACATTCCCCCATCAAAATACCTATCACCAGAACCCTGTGCCAGGCACCATGCTTCCAAAAAACGATTTTCCTCCTTGAAGACTATGATTTTAAGATGCTTACTGCTGCAAAATAATAGAATAAACATGCTACCTCCTTTATAATAAAACCAAATACTGTGAATACACTATCTACTTTGACACTGATAAATGTCACAGAACACTCAACAACCTAACGTATCACTGATAATGTCACAGGTCAGAGGAAAACAACTGTTTCCTATCTCGATAATGAACTAGCTACTAGAACCGAAAGATGCGTGCACACAACCTACTGTTACACACATAAAAGTTGCAGAACACTAGATGACTACTGCACACAGCTGTTTTCAAGCTAGAAAACAGTTAAAGCCTGGAGTAAACACACAACCTATCAATAGTAAACATATCAGGCTACTGAGTTGGTTACAGGCTTAATAGCACCAATTCTCTGCTGTTAAACCAAAAAACTAAAACACTACACATACACACTACTGTCAACTTAACCCATTAGTAGCTGACTCTGATATGCAAGTAAATCCTCAGAATGTTCACTTTCTTCACTAACTTACTTTTTCAACCCCGAATCTGTTAGTGTATAAAATGTTATTTCGTTCACTGGTGAAAATAGTTCCCTATAACTGATGGGAGTAGTATAAAAAGAATGGCATCTGACCATCACCCTTCCAACATAATAAAACCTAAAACTTTGATTTCACTGTATTAAGACAATTACAATGCACAAACCACTATAGTAACAAATCCACATGTTATGTAATATAACTAACCACTAGTATTTCACAGTTGACTACTACAAGAACCATTCTGAGATGATTAGACCCAATATCTTTAATACACTAAATCACAGCACTTAAAACATAAAATCACAAAAAAAGTTGTTTCCTGTAGTCCAGAATTGGCTGAAATCAGTCTTAATACACATGCTGAGATTGAATGATTCGTTGGGTCTATTTGTGGGAATAATTTTAAATGTAATGATATATTTTTCAGAAATTTACAATATTTTCATCACAACTAAAGATACATTTTTCCAGGACAGAGGAGTTTAGTCATTGTGGGATCAATGATATAGAAAAATAAAAAATGATCATTTAAATAAATGAAAAAAGTTGAAGTTTTTTGGCAACAGCAGAAGCTGTTATTTTATTAAATGCTTTCTATCTACAATTTTTTTTGGTAACAAAAGAATCTGTCATTTTATTAAATGCTTTCTAGCTACAGTTCTATTCTACAAAAGCTTAATACACAACCATCTGTGATATATAAGGTTACATACGATGTCCCTCCCTAGCTCTGTGAGATGTTTTGTAGTACTTGTTACAGATATATGTATTGTTAAACTCATTCTCCTATATCAGTTTTGTTCAGTGAAAAACATTTGGTCGCAATAAAACAATAAATGCACTTCTACAGTTTCAGCCGTATTTTCAAATCACACTTTCCACACTCTAAAGTGTACTATAATAGTGGAAATATTCATATAAGCAGGTAGCTGTTTGTGTCTTTACACTTATAACCAAGACTTGTTACATTTGCAAAAATACACTTCAGTTAACAGTTTCACACTTGCCACACTCACAAATGTTCAATAACATTACTGAAGTAACGTTCTCACACTTATCACACTCATAAGTGTCCAATAATATTACAACTAAGCAAATAATGCAGTCTTATCACTATCCTGAGTGTTCACTAACATTTCTGTTACAGTTGATATTACAGGTTCACACTTGCCACACTCACAAGTGTCCAATTACACAACTGTTACATTGAACGTAACAGGATCACACTTGCCACTGTCACAAGTGTTCAGTAACTCTGATGTTACAGGCTCACACTTGCCACACACACAAGTGTCTTGTAACACAACCGTTACAGCTAAGGTAACAGACTCACACTTGTCACACTCACAAGTGTCCAATTACACATCTGTTACATTCAAAGTAACAGGATTACACTTGTCACTGTCACAAGTGTCCAATTACGCAACTGTTACATTGAAAGTAACAGGATCACACTTGTCACTGTCACAAGTGTCCAATTACGCAACTGTTACATTGAAAGTAACAGGATCACACTTGTCACTGTCACAAGTGTCCAATTACGCAACTGTTACATTGAAAGTAACAGGATCACACTTGCCACTGTCACAAGTGTTCAGTAACTCTGATGTTACAGGCTCACACTTGCCACACACACAAGTGTCTTGTAACACAAACGTTACAGCTAAGGTAACAGACTCACACTTGTCACGCTCACAAGTGTCCTACAACTTTACTTGTAGGTGACTCCTCCTTCAAATAGGAAGAATTGAAAACGTCTGACGAGGAAGAAGTGAGATCTAAATGTTGTGTAAGTGTATCTGCAGTAGTTGCCAAATCTTCTTCCATTTTCAAAATAA
Source organism: Vandiemenella viatica (assembly GCA_031002005.1). Taxonomy (NCBI): domain Eukaryota; kingdom Metazoa; phylum Arthropoda; class Insecta; order Orthoptera; family Morabidae; genus Vandiemenella; species Vandiemenella viatica. Next base: position 126,630,692 of record CM061918.1, read on the forward strand.
TTGAGCACATTCCTACCAGCACATTCACTATTTCCTGTGGTATATTGTGATAGTTGCTATCTCCACATGAATATTCAGCCTTTTCTTTGAATTGTGGATATACTGGCACCTTTTGCCATTGGCTGCATCTGACTCTGGAGTTATGTATTTCTGTGAAATAAAAAAAAAACTGGTTACTGTCAAATTTCTCATGATTTGATCTTTTGCAAATGTGCTCAGCAAAGAATTTTTTTACATTTCTCAAAACAGGGAGACTAAAACAAGAATTTGATGCATTTAATAGACATACCTGAAAATAAAAGGTTTATAGTGAAAGTGTTTTGATATTTTGGTATTAATTCATTTCGAACAGTTAAAGCCAGTTGCAAGACATTTGAGCCAGGCATTGTGAGTTCAAATCCTCAGGCCATCCAGAGTTCAGTTCTCCAAGATTCTTAAAATCAATCCAGGTAAATGCAGTGATGTTAAACTTCCTGTTCCTTGTCTCCAGTCTTTTCTCACCTCTAACATCTCTGATAATGTCAAGGCGCAAAGCTATAATAAAAAGAGTAAAAAATAATTGAGACACCTACATGAACTCATCTTTTGATTGAATTAACAATTGTATAAAATATATTTTTAGTGAAACCGTAAGGACTTTTGAATATTTGGAAATCCTAGATTATCAGTGTCGGCCTCACTTTTTTTGTACTAATACCTTCAAGTTCATTAATTTTACAAAGAAAATATATTTCATTTTGAAAAGTGGTTATTATTATTTTCTGTTTATTATTTGAAATCACAGCAACATCAGAATAAATCAGAAGCAGCTTCATGCAGAAATATCTACCTAGTATCAGAAACTTATTGAGTATTCCATTGGTAGAATGAATATGTGCATTACATGCTGATCAGCTCGTATCACATCCTTCTCCAAAAAGTGTAATTGTATATACTTGTAAGTCTAATACCAATTTAAATTACTATTGTTCAGAGAAACACAATATCACTGACTATCACATAGCATACATTCAATTACAGTTAGTTAATTACCTATATTTTGAGAACTCCTATTTTTAGTGTTCCTTTTGATACTTTCGTTGTCTTTCCTTCACTGAGCCTGGCAGTTAAGCACAGGGCTGACAGATCTTGTTGGCCTCGTGTGGGTAGTCAGACAAAGACTCCCTGAAAATGTTATCTGGTTAATTTACCTGAAAGAAATACAATAATGATAGATATAATCATGCAAACAAATTAACAAAAAAATTCACAGGGAGAAAAACAACAATTTTTAAACTTATTTTGTAAGTTATTCGATAATATATTTTAATTGCGTACAAAAATCTTCTACTTTTATTTAAATTCATTATTACCCAGTACTGATTGCACAATGCAAAAACTGTACTTCGCTTTCCATTTTTGGAAATGAACTGGGTCAACAATTTTTCAAAATTAAGTTCATCAGTGAGGTTATTATGAACATGTGATATTGCGACATTATTGAGTCGATCTCGATGTTCAATCTCGGGTAACTCTCGAGTCAGCGTAAGACCAAACAGGATGGCTCGGGAATCGTGACGAGTAATCAAAGGGCACCGACTCTGGTACGAGTCCACTAATGATCTACTTCGTTTAAACTTTACTGTCCGTCTCAAATTTTTTGCCCGGTCATCATCAGTGGCGTATGTCAACAAGGACCCCGGTGCAAAAAAAAATTATTTTGGGCCCTCAGGCCAGATGGGCGATTTAGTTCTGTAGTTCTGTCAAGTTGCTGGTAGGGGCCTCCTGAGTAGAGCTTGGGGGCCCTCTGAGCAGTAGCGTTTCTTGGTTCAGACAGGCCCTCAGGGCTTAAAAAAAAACAAAGGTCACCCATTTGCCCTGAAGACCCGTGAGCCCGCTGAGCTGCGCTTGGGGACCCCCTCATCTGCTATTGGGGGCCCCCTAAGTGTGAGGGCCCCAGTGCACTGCACCACCTAGCCCTATGGTAGCTACGCCCCGAGTCATCATGCCTTTTTAAAAGTTGCATGCCCACAATGCCTGCTCTCACAACAAACACAGGTATTTGTACACCGACATATGTAATAGTCTACACATGACCGTAGAAAAAATACCAAAATGAGGACTGAGTCTCAGCTATACTGTCTCTAACTGGCGACAGTATCAGGATGTCTGTTGCCATGGATCCATCATCTATCACGGTTTCCGGGGTTATGAGGAGATAAGCAACTTATTATATGCAAGTCTATTATCAACTGGTATGCTCCGTCCCCCAGTTCTTTCTCTGTATGCACATCACAAGCTTGGTAAAATACCCACCTGGAATTTCACGGGTGGATAATGCTACCCACCATACCCATACTATCCACCAAGCGTGGTTGAGTGGGAGACTCTGAAGAAAGCAGATTCGATCACCTACCTGGCCATCCAGATTCATGTTTCCTGCCATTTCCCAAAATTAAGGCAGGTGAATGCCAGGATGTTTTCTCGAAAAGGCCGTGGCTGAATTCTTTCACATCTCCCATCATCAACACCTAAGTCACCGAGTCTAGTGGGTGAGCGGTAACACTCTGGCCTTGCATTTGGGAAGATGTAGGTTCAAATCCGGACTCCTGTTTTCCATAGTTTCCTGGAATCATGCAAATGCCATTATTATTACTTGAGAAGGACACAGCTAAATTCATTCCCGCCTCTAATGACCTCAGCGTAACAAGTCTTAAAGCCATAAGCAAAATAAAAAGGTACTATTCAGTCCAATTAACTTCTATTGCTGGGTTCCACTCAATTCTTCCATAGATTTTAATTATTACCTGTTCAGTATTAATAATCCCTCAGAACATCTGCTCCACTCATCTATTAAAATGAACTTATGTATGTTCCAGCACCTATGATTGGCAAAATGAGAATTTTCTCGTTTTGCATGCTTTGCTAATGATTTCAATATTTTGAACATTGGTGGCAGGTTTAATAGCCACTACATTAGGTTTTATTATTACTGTATTGGAGAGTTTGCTGTTTAACAATTACTAATTTCTGATTTTGGTGTTGTCTACTCTTTCATGTAACAACTATGCTCATTTATTTATTTTTTGCCTACCTCCTTCCATCTAGGACCTCCAAACCCATCTCCTTTATTATTCGGTTCCTATTTAATTCTACGGTGATTACAAAAAAAAAAAAAAAATATTCTTCCCTGTTTCCTGTATTTGTCACCTGTAATGTATATCCCATTCCTTCCACAAGCAAGTATCTCACCAAGGTTTCATTCCTTAGTTTCCTTACTTTCCTGTTACATCCCCTTTCTACCATTTCTAATGGATGTAAATTATTCCCTATTGCTTAACTTGGCTTTTTGACAAATTTATCAAAACCAAAGAAGTTTTTTAGCATCTGCCAACTTTATAAGATAGTTCTTTGTGCCATTTGTGTTCATTCCATCCTTATCTATCACACACTGTTCTGCCTGTAGCCATTCTCATTCTCTAAACGTAACTCTACTAAACTGTATCACATTATAAAAAACAATCTAACTCCACTACAAAATCATTCATTACATGTATAGAAATGGTTCTAATACACCACATTGTGGCACTCTTGTTCTTATGGCTATATTATTACATTTGCTGTGCTTTAAAAACCCGTATGCCCAGCATAACAGTTATATTTGCATTTGGCACCTGTTTCATGTAAGAACAGTCGATTTATATCTAGATAGAGATACTGCTGCAACTTTCACCCCACAACACTGAAAAAATTAAAACATGACTTGACACAAAAAACAATGGGGAATATTAAAATGAAATATTTAGCATTCGGGTCGAGGCTGTATTTCAACCGACAATTCTGTACCGTGATAAATAAAATAAAAAACTATCATTTAACCAAGTGGTAGTGGTTGCGTTGAAATGCTGCATGGACCCGGTATTGTTGTCGCAGCGGTATCGCGATCCATACTTAAACCAAACAATCTCTAACGCGAGATTTTTTTGAAAAATTTTCATTACTAATTAATTTCGGTATGTCCTAACAAATAATGAATATTTTCTTAACGGATAGTTTATTATTACTTCTCCTATACCGTACTATATTCCTTTCACCTATTCTTTACATTTACCAAAGCTTGCTTTGTGTGTGTGAATTGCACCAGAACACTTCCGTAGTTTCGATCCCATGAGAAACTGTAGATCCACTATCGGCTATGCGATATCTAGGATAGGCAGCTACACTACATATGAACTTCAAAGTCATCAGATCATAAAGATCACATAAAATTACTATTATGTATTACATGCGTGAATTAGAGTAGCCAGATGTAAAAAATGGTAACACATTAATACACCTACAAAATTGTCCTATCAGTCTGAAATTTGGCATACGCATACCTTAGGCAATAATATTTGACTAAAAGTGTAGGCCTATAAGGTAAGCTTCGAATATGTGGGCATAAAGTAAACTCGCTCGAAATGTGGGTAGATGCATACATGTTATTACGCTAGAAATACACGTTATTACTTGTTGATATTTATTATGCGTGTTTCTTACTCTTAATTCTTGGTCCAGGCTGTATTTCAGCCTAACCAAACTGCTATTGGCAAAAAATTAAAACAACTTGAATTCTCTGTATCAAACAACGTTTACAGTAGACGCCATGTTTTACCCGGGAAGGTAAGCTGTCATGCAAAGTATCTTAGCATTGAAAGCCAATATATAAGCTACGCACAGAGAAATTGTGAATGTTACTGATTTTCTACTTATTAAGTATCTTCATTTTGTATGTGGAAAGCAGTTTTTATCCAACAATGAAGGCTTAAAAACACGTGGAATAAATATCAACAGTTATTAACGTTTCTTGCGTAATAACATGTATGCATCTACCCAAATTTTGGGTGATTTTATTACATTTTCACATACCGTATTCGAAACTTACGTTATACACTTTTAGCCAAATATTACCGCCTAAGAAATGTGTGTGCCAAATTTCAGACCGATAGGACAATGTAGGTTCCGCCGTATTAACGTGGAGCCGAAAGAATATCCACACATACGAAATATTCTCATTGACTTTAGTGTAACATCTGATTGTAGATACTGGGTAACAAATTATTGACATAAGAGATGATATACGAAACTCCAGACACCCTGGACAGAAAACTTACGACATTTTCTAACGAACGTAATGGCTACCCAACATCAGATCCATCAAGTAGAAGCCATGTCAGCAACAAGTGTCTCCCGTTTATTTTTATACCCATTTCGCCAATATTAAATATTTAACCAACAATCTTTTAACTGGAAATTATTATAGCAAACAGTAATATTAAGCGTTAAATTATTATACTTTATTACTTACTTCTTTACAAAACGGCGACCGGTTCCGAAATGACGAGAATTCGGTGCGTCGTTATTCTAAGAGGGCGTTGCTAACCAATCAGAATGCTTGTCTGAAAATGGCGTGATACAATTCTCCCCACTATCCCCTTTCAAATACCGGAAATGACTCCAGATTCCGTAATTCATGCTTTCAACAGTAAAAATGCATAAATTTATCGGCAAATTTAAATTTCAGTTTCACTAAATTGTTAAAATCAAGAATATGTATAGATGAGGTGAATTGATGGAGTCTGTTGCACTAGTGGGGAGGGAGGGGGGTATAGGTTGTTATTCGTTTGCTGCCGAAAGTAATAAAAATGATATGAGGTTCCTTCATGAGGGCGTTGTGTACCCCACGCTGATT